>JAZAYU010000023.1:6567848-7167848 GCA_038501625.1 Corbicula japonica
CGATGATACGTATAAGCGAGTTATGAGACACCACAATAATTATTCACAAGCAACTAACTGAGATTATATAATTGTTGAAAAAGTGTTGAAGACGCAACAAGAATTACCCACAAGTAATGATGGCATGATATATTCTACAGAATTACGTTTGTCTACTGCAGGATTTTGGAAATAAAATTTGAAATATAATTTAAAGTGAAATAAAAGAATTGAAGAAACGTGTGATAAAGACATAACAAGAAATATCCACAAGCAATTATATGCACTACTTATATGTATAGCAGAATAATGGAAAATATGATATAAACGAACTACTCGCAATACCTTCAATACATTATCGTGCCAAAGATGAAACCATTTCGTGACCGAGGCTCATTACTTTTCTTATTTTGCATGATTAGTTCTTGCCCTGACTCCATTGCAGATAGGACAAACATAGATTCCCCACCGGATTATACTCATCTTCATATAAATCCTAGACCAAAACCCAAGATTTCAAATGACAATAATTTGGCACGCAAAATTTTGCGGAATAATAACCCAGCCTTAAGCAAATCAATCATTGAAAATAATGGGGAGGTTAGGAACGACAAGAAAACAGAAATCCTAGGAAAGAAACTCGTTGTTTATCGGAAAGACAGTCTGGGGTACACAGCTAATTTCCCAACTTATTTCACAGAATTGAGGAACAAATTGCACGATGATTTATGCGATAATTTACATATCAAATTAAAGTCATTTAAAAGCAGCGGCTTTGAAGAGATTTCAAAATTGACGTTAGAAAAGAATCCCCAAAATGACAATTTGTTCAGAGATAAAAACCTTTTGCTATTAAATAGGCAATACGCATTTAGAAAACGTAAACTTCTTCGTAGGAAAAGGCGTTTACAGAAACTCGAACCCATTATAGGCATGATAAATAAAAACTCAAGTAACTCACAGAAGAACGATGAAGCAAAGCAGCTTAATAAAAGTGAGAAACCGGATGATATATCAGCGATTAATACTGACAATGATCTTACTAAAAACTACAAACAACATAATGCAATACAAAACTCCATTCTAGACAAAGTTCATAGCACACAAGTCCGACATCGTGTAAAAAGAGAATTTGATGGAAACGAGAGGGATTTAGAACTAGAAACTATCCACCCCATTCCAAATATGCAAGTAGTCAATATAGCCACAGTTCTTCCAGACGATGACGAGCATCCTTTTACAATTAAAAGGGTTAGACCTGCAATAGAAATAGCTGTAGAGCAGATGAACCCTTTAATAGCCCATCATAACAGATCATTAGCTGTAAAGTTTAGGGACAGCAAGTGTGATATTGCTGATGGAATTAATGAGTGCATTAATTTTTATGTGAGAAAAGAAATGGATGTACTGTTTGGACCTTGCTGTGACTATGCGGTAGCGCCTTGTGCAAGACAGGTAAGCCATTCTTTGTCATTTCTTTGCGGGGAAGGAGAAAGGCGGTGTCGGGGGTGGCAGTCCCATATTAGTTGTTTCAATGTAACATGAAACGTAGTGCTATAAATTTTTCAAACCCTATTCCTAATGAGGTCGTTCCTGCACTTTCATCGAAAAGAATGTAAATGAAAATTGTCAAAATCTCTCTAACGACAAAAACTGTTCAATTAAATTTCGCACACAAATAATGTTTTTATGTCTTTTTATTTTAATACTTTAAGAAGTGTAAGATCCTTAAAGAAAAAAGCTAGATCTAAAAAAATCTCTAAAATCTGTAATTAGTTCAATGACCAAACCTAACAACTAATCAATATCATTTTTATGCCTACCTTCAGAAATATTATTAAATATGAAACTGAAAGCAATATATAATTGCCATTTTGTCTATCAAATGTATACACTATGAGATATTTGTAAAACTGTTTTGACATTAAATTACCTGGGTCGTAAAGTATGTGAAAAAAATGATTTCTCTCTTCAGCATGACCGGAAATGTGTAATCAGGATATTGGCGTTATTTTTTGGAATGACTTCATTAAGTTGAACAGGGGACTCGTACATGTACTGTATATGAATTTCTAGATAACAAATAACAATATCAGCTTTTGGGGACATATGTTTTAGATAATTATAAGTTCATTCCAAATATAGTAAAAACTAAAGTGTTAAAATATGACTTAAAACACATTTTCCTGTGACATATCCCAGTTGAAAATTCTTTAAAGACGATTTCAATGTGCAATAGCAACTGTAGACGTCACATTATCTGCATTTGCATCGGCAGCAAATGTCTATCTTATATAGTTAACATTCTTTGTTTACAGGGAGTAATGTATTAAGTTCGATTGTTTGCCTGTTGTTTGTAAATATATTATGTGTTGAAAGTGATAATATTAATTTTGTACTTTAATATGTTTTATTAATAGCCCAGGTGAGGTTTCATGAGTTTGTTGTCCTCGAGTTATAAATTGTTAAAAGGAAAACAACTCATGGATTTGTTGTAAAAATTTATACGACGCGTTTCGACATATAAGTCTTCGTCAGGTATAATAAACAAAATACGTAACGTCCGTTGCACGTAAATAAAACCGCGCAAAGTAGCGTTAAATGCACAATGTTTTATTTAGCGTAAATAACGACGTTACGCGCAAAAACAGACATTTTACATGTGCACAATATAAATAACAAACATGAAATCTTATTTATGTTGAAATAATACAACATCATGACTAAAAAGGACATGGATCATAAGATACAAAATGTTTCAATAGTGTAAGAATATTTTTGTTAAAATTGAAACAAACAATACCTATTTTGTCATGATATAACATAATAGTTTATATAAGTTATTTCATGCTTTACAGTGAATTATAGAATTATAGAATTTTCTCGGTGAAATAAAGGCGGTACCACACTATTTTCCAATTGTGGAATATCACTTTAGGTTTCACTATTTTTACATACTGGTACCAAAAAAAAAAAAAACAACAAAAAAAAATCAAATAAAATTCCGAACGATAACGCTTAGAAAACGGACATAAGTATGGATATATATGAAATAAAGAAGTAAAGTCCTAAACAAAAAACATTTCATGCACGGTTTACGCAAAAAATTCACTGAAAACATACAATAAAAAGACAAATAAAGTTTTCTTCCACCATTGAAAAATAGAAACATATTACACCCACAAACTCCGAAACTATGCACCCTCACAAGTGGCTTAGTCACTTGTGAAAATACAAATTACGGAGCCAACTCGGCGAAACACATCAATATCACATACTGGTAAAAACAAACAACCTTTATAACATTTCAAATTACACTTTATATAAACTATTAGTATTTAAACCTTTAGGATATAATGTCTCTAGTTTATGAATCCAAAAAGTTTCACGAAGTAATCTTTCCATGTTATCACTAATAACTTCGATTGGTAAGAAACTAAAATCGTCAAAGCAATGATTTTCATTATTGAAATGTACAGCTATACTAGTAGCAAAAGAAGGATCCGTGAAATTTTTTATGTCAAATTTGTGACTATTCATTCTTTGTGAAACTTGTTGCCGTGTCTGGCCAACATATTGTTTTGCGCATTTTTTACATGTTATAAGATATATTACATCTTTAGTACTACAATCAGCATTACACTTAAGTTTAAACCTATTCGAGTTTACCGAACTATTAAATTTGTCCGTAATAATAATTTTAGAACAATGAGAACAACGAGGTCTATTACACTTTTTAGATGTGTATGGCAGAGGTGAATCTAATCTAGACTTAACTAAAAAATCTTTGAGATTCTTAGGTCTTTTATAAGCCATTATAGGATTGAAACTATGCACATATTTTACCGATGTCTTTGGTGAAAGTTTTAGTAAGTCCCAATATTTGTGTAAAATTTGTCCAATATTAGGCAAAGATGTATTATACTCAACAACAAAAGGAATAACATTCTTTTTTTCTTTCACGGTATTGCATAATAAAGCATCATCTTGTGTCATATTTTTTATTTCACTAATAGCGTTATTAACTACAAAATCAGGGTAATTTCTTTCCTTAAAAAAGAGCCGTAATTTTTCAAGTGACTTATCAAACGTTTCATTGTCAGATATGATCCTCCTATACCGCTTAGCCTGGCTAAGTGGTATTCCATTTTTACATGACACAGGATGGCATGATGAATACTCAACAAACTGATGAATGTTAGTATTCTTTACATGTACATCTGTAACAATTTGATTTAAATCATTTTTTATAACATCAACATCTAAAAACGAAACATTAGTTTTGGAAATAGTATAAGTGAATTTTATATTATTGTGACAATTATTCAAGCGATCTATAAAGTCATGCAGATCCTCCAAAGAATGATTCCATATTACAAAAATATCATCTAAGAATCTAAGCCAAAGAGCCGGTTTTAAGACACAGTTTTCCAAAAAGTTGTGCTCAAGCTTACCCATGAAAAGAGAAGCATAGCTAGGTGCCATAGCACTTCCCATAGCAGTTCCCATTTTTTGGAGATAATGTTCACCGTTAAACTGAAAGTGGTTATTTTCTAAAACAACTTTTATTAGATCACATATGCTGTCAACAGATAAATTATCTGGTCTATTATTCTCCAAAAAATATCTACAAGCATTAATGCCATCTTCGTGAGGTATATTTGTATACAGAGAAGAGTCATCTAAGGTAACTAGATAACTGTTATTACTAATATTGCATTCTTTTAGTTTAGACAAAAAATCAGTACTGTCCCTTAAATATGAGGGTAAGGATTGCATATACGGCTTTAATAAGAAATCCAAGTATTTTGAAATATTGTCAGTATAAGAATTGTAAGCTGATACTATTGGTCGTCCGGGATAACCCAGCGGTAATTTTTTGTCAAAACATTTGTGAATTTTTGGGAGAATATAAAAGGTAGGAATCCTTACATTTTCAGGAAATATATCAAACTTGTCTTCGATAGACTCATCCAACCTGGAGATGTTGTCTATACAGTCGCTGATATGCTTGCCTACTGATTCAGAAATATCATGATCAAGCTTAAAGTAATAGTTTTCATCACATAAATGTCGGTTCACCTCTTCAATATAGTCAGTTTTATTCATTAAAACAATAGTTGCTGATTTATCGGCCTTTTTAATTACAATAGAACTGTCTTTTGCAAGAGCATTTAAACTATGCAATTCTTCTTTAGAAATATTGCTATAACGTTTTTTGGGGTTTGAAGAGTTAAGTATTTCCTGATTTATTGCCTCTAAATAAAAATCTAGATAAATATCACGCCCGTGTTTTGGTGTAAATGTAGAAGATTTTTTATTAAAGAATTTCTTATCAGAAATACCTTCATTTGTTGCGGGTTCATCTATATCTGAAGAATCTTGTTCAGCAAAAAATTCTTTAAGGCGCATTCTTCTTGAAAAATTAAAAGCTTCTTTAAAAAAAAAAAAAAAAAAAATTGTCCTCGAGTTACAAATTTTGATTATAATATATATTTATTCTTGTGAAATTCATAATTTCTCGATATCGTTATTTTGTCATTTTTGGGCGGGGTGGGGGGAGTGAAGTTGTCCAGGTTAGCTCAATAGGTAGCGCAATTGGCATTGCGTGGATTGGCACTATCGCCGAACCTGTTCATTCCCCAACAGGGGCAAAATCATTTTGAAAGACGTTACTCATCTTCACCAAGAGATATCAAAATTGAAGTCAGAAAAAGCGTAAATGGAAATTTGTTAAGAGATAAAAACCATGTTATGTTCAATGTGCTCAATGTCGCGGCTTTTTTATCGTCAGAGATTATGTGCCTAACAAATACATGTATGAACCATTGAAAATAAACCATGAATTAGTGCTTAAAGGCAATTGCAGTAGTCTCATTTTTCACAAGGTTATGAATTGTACGTGTCGCCGCCTGATATTGAAATCGATATTGACAAATCCTCCAAAAGAACGTAAAACATGTGGACGGTGCAGTTGTAAATTCATTATAATATGTAAACACGAAAAATCGCATTTAAAGTGAAATTTTAAGCATTTTTATGTAAAGTCTGCAATGATCTTACGAGTTTCAATTTACAAGTAAATGTGCTTTCGAGAGCTTCTCAGTCTAAGAGAAACACATATTTAGAGAAGAATACTCTATTTTTTTTTCGTGTGACTTCCTATTATAAAAAAATAACATAGCATCATGTTTTGTTTCATGTCATTAATTATTTTTGGAAATTGTGATTAACCCGAGCCCGTTATTTACCAAAAGATCATTGTGTTTCGAAGAAAGTATCAATTATGGAGAGTTATATAATGATGGTTCCCTGCTCGTCTAGAAATTGCTTTTGAAATAATACATTGATTCTTGTTTATATTAGATAGTACTTAGATTGTCTTATGCACCAAGAATACTTTTGTACATATCTTATGGTTTATTCCAGTTATTATATAATAGTTTTTATTTCTTTTTATTCACCGTATTGAAGACCAATGATTAAAACAACTGAAATTTGTTTAATTTATTTGTTTTATTTTGAATTTAAATGTGATATTTGGGATGTGAAAAAAATCATTGTTTGCCACAATAGAAACATAAACAACAACCGATGTTAGCATCTTCCTAACGTCGTGTGACATTCGCATTTCCAGTAATCTAGTCATGAACATTCAGTCTTTCAAGTGAAGGAAAGCATTGAGTATCAACAAATTTATGCAGCGTCAACTAAATGCTATCAATAAAAACAGGATCACCTTGTTTACAGGACTGTCGGTCATGGGGTTTGAATTTACACGGAGGACCTTCTCGATGCAAAACTTAACGATTTCCCATGTAATTGCAAAGATGAAGACTTCAAAATGATGTGTTTTGAACTTGCTGCTAGGCAATCTTTAAGTAGTAAACGTCAATCACAAGAGATACATTACGCACTGTATTAAAATGTAGGTAGTTAACTTTAGTTATAACAAAAAATCACGTATATTCTATACGAAAATTGTAATGTTCCCTCAGTAATAAGTTAAATACTTTTTGTCTGAGTACCTCTGGCAATTTTGTTGGCATTAAAGAATGATTTTCCAGTGCATGTCATGTCAACTTTAGTTTAACGACATATTTGTTATCTGTGTTCACTAAAAGCAGTACCAATGTCATTTTTTATAATCGAAAGTTGTAAATGCCTTCTTTTAAAATGATATAATTGTACATCCAAACGATAATTGTACAACCAATCGAGTTATTTCTCATAAAAAGTAGCAAATTGACGAAACTTAAAATATCACAGTTATAATATGGTCATGATTATATCGCAGCATTATTAAAATGGTCATTTTTACACTTAAATACACTTAAATACAGTTTCACTAGATACTTTAAAATGAGCCAGACAAGGTAACAGCATGTATAGACCTTATACTAAATGCAATTATACAATGATGTGATTGTTCGCTTCAAACATATAATTGCTGAGCTTTGAAGTTAACTGACATACACCTATACAAAATCATAACATACGCATGTATTATTAGCAGACAAAAACTTTCAAATTAGCCGACAAAAGTATCTTAATAGAAGCAGAAACTGTATGGTCAGACAAACGCGTCGCATAAACAGAAGATTTTATTAAAACTGAACACCAACATATCGCTCTATCAAATAAATATCACGCGTAAGGAGACAGGTGCATCGAATATACAGTGTACATGTATAATATTAACGGGCAACAGTATCTTAGTAACAATCCCAAATCGCATGTCCAGACAGATAAATCACATTAGTTTAAGAATAATTCGCACTAGAAGACAAATACCCAAGTTCTATTTAGTCATCAATTGTGTTTATTTACCATATGCATGCCTTGTTTAGGATTGTCAAAATTGTACTGTTTATTGGTGTAAATATTGAGTTGCGCTCGACCCGGTGCTAGGGGGCGTGGGCAGTAATATGCATTTCTATTACTTTCCATGAACAGGCTCAATCAAACCGAGCCTGTAATATTTTCACATTTGTCGTGTTCGATGGCTTTCAAAGTTCACTTGTTTATCTATTACAAGATATGTTAGTTTCGTTTTCTTTCTTTGACAAGAGATGGTTTTAAAAAGAAGCGTGTTGTCTTTGAATCAATTATTTTTTTCTAATTTAACTGAATATTTCCTTAAATGAATTCAACACCATTTACTTACACCACATGTGTGTGGGGGGGGGAGAGTAATTATAAAATTGGATACTTTAAAACAGATAAATTGAATTAAAACGTGCTGCTGATTAATGCGGCTTTTATATTTTCTTACTGACGAGGAATCCTTTTAAAAGAAATCAATGTACAACAATTTAGAGAAGTTTTTCTGTGGATTTACCTATCTGTGTGTGAAATGCATTTTAGCAAATTTAGGGATAACGCAAGCCAAACTTTTCCAATGTCAATTATTTATAGGATTTACTTAAAATTGAAGAGTGTTATTGGCAGATGAGCAGAAAATTGTTAAGTCTATAGCTTTCTAATAAACATTTAGAGACAAAAGTGACCAAAAAGGGCTTTGTGTGAGTGTTAATGTAATAAGCATACAAAGTTACAGCAAATTAAGCAATTAAATATTAAGAGTTAGTAGACACATGACATTGTATCAAATAGGTAGTCAAATATAACGCATATATGACAAATGCAAGTTTCTCGCATAAGAAGAAAAATATATTATTCCCATGATGCCATTGAAAAAATGCTTTAGATGTAATGTTATAATAGATGAAAAGGGAAAAAGAAAGTGAGTTTCGAGCTCCTGTTCAGTTTAAGACCAACGTTAATTTGAAATATTTTACCAATTTAAACACCATTTCTGAACAAGTCATCATTATTACATGTAGTAGGGACTAATGGATCTAATTATCAGTAAAATGTATTAATGCATTTAACGGATCAAATGATACGGAATACAGATACTGATCTGTTGACTTGAAAAGAAAAAAACATTACTAGAGATCTATAATAAGTGCAGGTCTGAAATATTCTCGTTTTTTTAAACCTGAATTGTTGTAAACGTGACATAATAATTAACATCCCTTCGCATTGAGCAGCAGGACGGCAAATACATGTAATAACACAAAGTAAAGAACTAACAACAAAAACAACCGACAATAGATAAAACAAAAGACTAATTGATATAACAAACAATACAATTTATCCTTGCTAGTGTACCGCCTTGAAATGATCCGTGCCAAGACCAAAATGTATATCATTTACATTACTTATTTTAAAATTTTACACAGTTTTCAAAACTTTTCAACCTGGAAGGTTTCATGCTTTCTTGTTTCACATTGTTACAATGTCAAAATTATAAAAATAACTTTTTTATTCAGTTCAGCCTTTTGTGTTCTCGTTAAGGGAAAACATATTTTTATCTGCAAACCAACCTTTGAATGGTATTATTCTGAAAATACCGCATTGATGGATGGTTCCTTGTTCACCGCCACATGCACACCGTCGTGTGGGATGGACCTGAATGGTACTGTTTGCTGGTGTAAATAGTATTACATCTTTCAAACGGAATTACATATGTTTTCAAATTGTTGGGAATTTGCTTCTATAAATCATTACGTACGCATTATTAACTAACCCAGTAAGCGAAGCGTTTGATATTTTTAACCACTTAGTCGGTAAATATGCGTTTTAAAATTAAATAGGCAGCGAGATCGGATCGGATAAAATGGTATTAATTGTCATTAATAAACACGAACTTATTCTCGTTCCTTAATAGCATGCTTACCCATAACATCGCATTTATAATTGACATGTTATCAAATTACGTTGTTAATTGAACATGTCATGTTAATGTAATGATTTAAAAGCCCTCTGGGCTAAGGTTCTAAAACAGTGATTTGAAACTAGTTTCAAATCTTAAGCATCTAATTGGCTGAAATGTCGACTGGTCGCCATTTCAGCCTATCAGATGTTTAAAATTTGAGACTGGTTTCCATTCTCAGTTTTATAATCTTGAAGTCTGCTGTTTCCCAGATTGTTAAACATAATGCAATTCTATTACTTCCGCGTTTTGTGATGTAGCTATAACTCACAGACGAATGAAATTGATATTGCCTCAACATGCAACATTGAAATTATGGAAATAATTTGTGATAATTGCTCAATACTTGTCGTATCAGTGTTATATCGACGTATTGTGTGATTTCATTGAAATTCGAGGGTGATTATTTTCGCGCGGAATATGTAAATTGCATTTACGCGTGGACATAAAATCATGCAGTTGTATTACTCTAATAACACACGTGATCCGTATGAGAATACTGCGCGAAATTATGATCTTGCCGTCATGGCATTTATGTTTTCTGAGCATAATTTGATACCCGCGACGATAAATGATACCGCAGTACACAAATGAAAATTAGAGGGCAGCATAATTTACCGCGGCTGTAAATATAGAAGAAAAACAACAACAACATACACCACCCAAAACAAACACTATTTCCAAAATGAAATGCCTTAGAAGTTATTCAACGTTGACATGTTTCTATTAGAAAAATAAACAACAGTTACTATAATGTTTGTCTTGTTTTCATTTTTTTGCGATTGTCGTAATATAGCAAGGAAGAGGAACAAGTGTTTAGAAAAAAATGTGCATAAGATATATAACTTCACGTCATTCTGTTGATCATTGGGAGATATCTAAAAGCGAAACGGTACACATAATATTTTCTTTGGACAGGCCTGCGTGATTGGTTTACTTTTCTGTCTGTGCAATTACTATTATCGCTGTTTTTGTCTTCTAAGACAAATAATGCTTACGATTAAGAACATGTTGTCATCTCTTTATTATTATTATTTTATATATCATAACGAGATAAGCAAAACCATTTTAATCATATTGATATAAGGAAAAAAAATCAAATCATTTGTTATAGGTTTACAATGTATGTTCCCCTTGCACAGTTTTTAAACTGGTAAATTATTAAAAATTATTTGAAACATTGTATATTCCCCCTGCGAAGTTTTTAAATCGGTTTATTATTTAAATTATAGGAAACCATGTACGCTCCCCTTGCGAAGTTTCTAAACCGAAAACATGGACAAGATCATTAAATAGTTTTCCATAAAGTTTCATTATAGCAAAGCAAAAATGGCCAGAAAAAAGGGTCTTCACCAACTCGTTCTCTCACCATTTTAAACCGAAAGCAATAACTCCCAGAATGTATACAAATTCCCCCCCCCCCCCCCAAAAAAAAAAAGAAAAAAAAGAGTACCAACTTCAGTGCCACAAATCACTTTTCAAACAGTGTTTTAAAAATAATATTTTAATATACATTTTCGGAAACAAAGACGTTTTTGATTCTGTATAGTTTTGGCCAATGAATCTTTGAAAATAAAGTTTTGGGACCTGGTATGACGGTGATCAGAAAGCAATTACATGTTTGTACGTTCATGCGTTTACAGATCCATAACTAGCGGTAGTTGGAAGATTGGTTAAGTGTATGTGGATATTTACATACGTATACGGTTTCATAACTAGCGGCTAATTCGGTTTCTATCTAATAAAAGGAGTAGGTTTACGCAAAACACATACACATTGTGTGTAAATTATCTAAGATTTATGCCAATCAAGGCTCTGTGAATATAAGTTTTTCGTATCACGTTAAGCCAAAAATGCAAATATAAACAGCAGCAGACATATAATAAGGGTGATTGAATATTAGTCAAGGAAACAAATTGGGATATTGCGACTACCCACGCCAGAATTTGTAAAATGAACATTTATTTCAAGTATATATACATACACGAGTCTGGCGGCTTACGTCAAAATTATTGTGTTTTTAACGAAACGCCAAACAAGAAAACAAATGAACACGTATTTTTTAACAAAATACCAAACAAGAAAATAACCTGAAAAATTGAAGACAGAAAAATTGACAGGCAATTTAAACTATATATATTTACACCATTAAAACCAGAAGATTTTAAATTATGATATTTATCAGCTTGTGTGTTGGTGTTGTTTTTTTTTCTAAAATACGGTATGACTTAAAGTCGCGTGAAACAATAAATGTTCCATTTTTAGAAAGACACTGGCCAAAGAAGAATTATTCGTGTCTCTGGAGGCAATAAATGATTACATTTTATGTTTTATCAATGCTAAGTTGATAAGGACTATTTCCTTGAGAGCTAAATTCAGTTAGTGAATAGGACCAAGAGCGTCCACTTCATTTACGTTTGTGGCATCTATCAGCTGATTGATATGTGTGGATTGTTAAGGCAGGGCTTTTATTCTCTACCAGGGGAAGGTGCCCTTGCCCTATAATTTTGGGGAAACTAGTGTTATTTTGTATTTAAAGGGAAATAAGGAAACCGTATGTGTAGTGTTAATTTTTTAGGAAAACTGCATTATTTTAAAGAAATATTCTTATAAGCCGCCCCAAAACGGCAAACGGTTGTGGGCTAGGCAACGAAGATATGCGCAATCGATACATATGTTTGTGCAAATAATTGAGGAGCGCTCAAAAGGGCTATGCTGTGTGGCCATTACTATGCATATCCATTACTGCCCATAAACACGTGTGGCCGTTGAAAACAGTCTCCCCGTACATTCAGTCAATAGTGATATATGTATCTACCTTTGAAGGCCATTGAGCACGATACAAATAAGGCACACCACGGGAAAAGGTACCTTCGGGCAGTTGACGTCAATCCTTGAAACGACGTCATAAAGTTGAGCAGACGACATTAATTATTATGCAATTCGCGGTAAAAATACCATTTTATTGTCAAAATGTGTAACAAAATTGTGAGAAAATAATAGAAATTTGAAAGTTCTTTCTAAATATAATAACAACAAATATGACACAAAAAATGACCGAAGGTACCTTTTCCCGTGGCGTGCCTCATTTGTTTATGTAAAAAAATAAAAAAAGTAATACATGCATATCAGGAATCGTCACATTCACATAACAGCCTCCCCAAACAGCGAAAAAGAAGAGAGGAAGAGAGTGGGCATGCTTGTTATAAGTATGTCAATTCAAATAGTACGCCTCAAACAATTCACGAAAAAGAGAACCTTTTGGTGATACATGTACCGCCTTGGAACGGTCAGTGACAAAACAAATTGCCACTGGGGATTTAAACAAGGTTCTAGGGTGAGACAGCGCTTAAACAACGGCTTAACGGCAAGAACGGTGCTGTGCATTTCGATAACTTCTCATAAACACGTTAAATCAAATCGATGCTGCAATATTTGTCCGTGGTGTTCTGTAGCTTTCAAAGTTCGCCTTTTCTCTATCTTGAGTTCCCGCCCTTTAGCTTTACAATGCTATTAGATTCTTATGTTTTATATTTATATGTTTGTGTGCTTTTGCATGCAACATTGTTGAACCGATGGGTAGGTTGGAGTTATTTCACTAAGACAACTTGTACTTGTTTCGTGATATGGGAACCTGTTGGGGCAAGTGTGAGGTTGGCGCACCAAAGAACCTGGTTTAAATCACTAGTATCTAATTGTTTTGCAACTGACCGTTCCAAGGCGGTAACCCCTCGGGGTTCTCACTTTCGGTAATTGTTTGTGGCGTCCATTTTGAAACTGATTATTGTAATACCATGCTCTCTTTACCTCTATACTTTATGGCTGTGTGGGGAGGCTTTGTCTGCCGGATGTGGCCATTCCTGATATGCATATTTTACTTTTTAAAATTATAGAGATTGATTGTATTTGTTTAACAATGTTATTAAGTACATAAATTCATTTCATAATCGATTCTGCAAGTGATAATAATATTAATTTTCTAGAATCACGGGATTAGAAAAGGACACGTTAAATTATATACTAAAAAAAACGAGAAACCCAATACCTCAAAAGTTTGAATAACTATACATAAACAAACCTAATATTTTGAACCCTACCATCGTGTTTCCATACTAAATTAAAATTAACTTCGAAACACTTGTTTCAAGATATATCAAAATGCAAATATAATTATAAAACACATTTATTATTTATGTCAAACTATAATATAATAATCTTCGATCTGATCCGCGAAAATAACTCTAGTGTGCAGTGTCAGATTATCAGGTCTCGTATAAATACTCAGAATGTACTATATTAAAATAAAAAACTAGTTATTCCTTAAACAATTACTTTTATCGTCCGTTAATTTATTTAAAAGATGTATACTACACGATTATGTATCTGGTTTTGTTTGCACGAGGCGTACATTTTATTTGCAATAGATGAAAAGGAAACTTTCAAGTACCTCGACCACGACAAATATGAAATATTGCTGGCTCGGTTTGATTGAGCCTGTTCATGGGCAGTAATGGAAATGCTTATCACTGCCCACGCCGCATAGCCCCGAGTTGAGCGCAACTAAGTATTTACACCAATAAACAGTACAATTTTGATCCATCCCAAACGATGGTATGCATATGGCGGTTAGCATGGAACCTTTAATGCGGTATTTTCAGATTAATACCATTCCATGTTCAGCGGCGTATGGTCCGCAAAAAAAAGAATGGCGCTTATTAAGCACCCCTTGTCCGAACCCCTTTAACATTAGATCTGGCTTAACATGTTTTGCAGTATAATTAAATAATCAAATGCAATAATATTGGCTTAAGAATTTGGGCATGGGTTATATCGAGTGTCCATTGCTAATATGACTCTCCGAGGTCCAATAACAAGGTCAATTTATACGGATTAATAACAAACAAATTAGCTCGTATCCTTAATAGATGTGTAAATAAAAGGAAGAAGTTCGCATTCTGTTTCGCGAATTTGTTTAGTTATTACAATACGAAAATGATCCTTGCCTGTTCTAGGAAGTCAAAATTAGATGGCATTGCAACTGTAAAGCGCTTTAGACAAAAGTTGTCGGTAACATTAATTAATTGTTAAATTTAACGTTTAAACATCGTCAATATAAAAATTAAGGATACTTTATAAACGGATCCAAAGAAATAAGCGTAATTGTGACTGTTGATAGACTACTGCTTTTTGGTAATTCAAACCAAATATTTAGTTTGAGATGTTTCAAATTTATAATTATCGTTTCGTGGAAATGAAATTTGACAATTGTCTATTGCGCTTCTTGATAATTATATTTGATTATTAACTTTTTTGCCTCTTGCTAATTATTATTGATTT
Organism: Corbicula japonica; assembly: GCA_038501625.1. Classification (NCBI taxonomy): domain Eukaryota; kingdom Metazoa; phylum Mollusca; class Bivalvia; order Venerida; family Cyrenidae; genus Corbicula; species Corbicula japonica. The sequence goes on from JAZAYU010000023.1 coordinate 6,582,946, forward strand.
TAGTTTGTTGGAATACAGTTAGAAACGAGGAAAAATATGCAGTTATGTCCTTTCTAAAAGTTTGGTGCTGATTAGAAGCAACTCGAATAGAAAATAGAATATTAGAAATAAAAGCCATGTAAAAACTTGATTATAGACTATTGCGCGTTTTGCTAATAATGTCCGGTGATAGACGTTACCGTTTCTTGGTACATGTAATAATACTTAAATATACTTTATATAGCTATAGACGGCTATTGCGCCTCTCTGCAATTGTACTTGATTATAGACTTGTGTGCATATTGGTAATTAAATGATACTGGACATTTTTGCGTGTTGAAATACAGGTTACAGAAGTTGTAAAAGTCTGGCGTCATTGAAAGATTTTTGGTGTTGAGAAGGTGCATTTAGAAAAAAATAGCACAATTTGCATAAAACTTTTAAGAACGAAGAAAAAAACAACGTATTCTCGATGCGCATTCATGAATCTCCTAATAAAAATTAATGAAAATTTACATCAGATATCAAACAAATAATGCTAACCAGATCATAAGTGTTTCGTTATAAATTGATCAGGTCTGCTTCGGTTCGAGAATATCATAACGCTTTTGTATTCAGAGCAAACAAACAACATCTTTCGTACAGATCTACATTTTGTGTGGATTAGAAAATTTCTAGATCAATGTTCCACTAAATCCACGGTCATCATTACCACATGAATCTAACTAATGAAATATAGAACGTTAAATGATTAATAAACGTATGTATTTTTCCACAATGAACTGCTTTTTAACGTTGTAGTGTTTAAATAAACAGAGACATTAAGGGGTAATATGTAAGATCATTTTACATTATCATGATTATATCGAAGATTACACGCAAGACTGTTGTAACTCTTTATTTACTTCAATGTAGCTTACGACACTCTCGAATGCAATCCTCGAGCAATCCTCGATAAGGACATTCGATAATTTGTAAATAAATCTACATTCGTAATTTAAAATTAGCTTACTTTGCTTAACTAACGATACATTTCACGAGGATACACATTAAACCAAGCTATAAATCTTCGATAACAGTACTTTTAAATGCATTTATCCGTCTTCAATGCATTAAAACAAGCAAGAAGTTTTCAATGACAGTTCATTAAACAACATCAATCATTTTCTACTGTGTTTTGTAATCAACTCGTGTGTAAAATCAGTTTGAAAACAAGATTTCAATACTTCTGATTAATTGACGAACACGCAACTTTTCATTAACATACATACAAGTTAATCATAAACGTTCAAATGAATTGTATAGTTGTTAAGATTTTAACCTTTATTCTGAACAAATACAGGATAAATCCTTTTCCATGATTATAAATTGGAAGCATTTTGCAAACTTATATAAGGCAGGTTAAGAAAAAGGGGTACCTTCTGCAAATTATATTTTTATTTGGACATGTTTGTTTGGAACATTATATTGCCGTATAACTTATATGCGATTTTATTACACTCGTTCTTTTTTTATCTTACTATTCAAATGTCTTTCATCTTTAATATATTTCTATATATTTTGACTTGGAACATCGGCCCTCGAACACGTTTTCCAAAGAGTTGCAACAAGTCAAACATTCTGTCTTTCTAAACCTAATACACTCAATCAAATATCGATTCAGTCGTCGAGGAAAGGCAATATCATGTATATACGTTTTCAGATTAAAATACGAATAAAAGACGTATGTCTCCTATGAGGTGTAAGAATGTATGACGGAGTGGCGAGACTGCACAGTTCGCATAGGGCTAATTTTATCATTTTGTAATAATGCGTCAGGTCATTATAATTTTTTGCGAGTTCACCGTCATATGCTTTCGATCGTTTTGGTGGATCAAAATTGTAATGTTTATAAGTGTAAATATTGAGTTGCACTCAACCCGGGGCTATCCGGCGTGGACAGTAATATCCATTTTCATTTCTGTCCATGAACAGGCTCAATCAAACCGAGCCTGCAATATGTTCATATTTGTCGTGTTCGGTGGCTTTCAAAAATCCATTTTCATCTAGCATAAAGAGTGAACTTTATAAATGTAGTACTATCGGATATTTTAATTTCATTTATTGATAACTAAGAAAATTATGTAAATATATATATCATTGACGAAATGTATGAAATGAGAGTATATTGAACATCAACTATTTATTGAAAGCTGAATAAATAACATTTGAATCGCAATGCTCACAGTGTGAAAAAATGTCACAGTAAAAAGTTATGCAAAAAAGTACAGACTGAGATTACCTTTACTTATATCAAAAACTTACAAAAATCAAAGGCTTAAAACACAGACATCCCAGAGAATATTAGTAATAATAAAAGACGAGAAAATACGACAACCCAAATATAAAATTATTATCTTGTCAATTCAATACATTTTCTAAGTTTCGGGGAAACTAGACTCGTAAGTTATATGGACATCTCATGCAATGTGTCAATAAATACTATTGCATCAAATTTAATATATGTAGACATTTCGTACCAAGAGCAGTCTGCGTCAGAAGTTTCAGCAAAAGGTGTCACTTCCTGTTAAAAAGTAAACAAGTCCTGCGTCAAAATATGCATACTGTATAACTGTAATGTTATCTGATATATTACGTACGTATATTTATGTTTAGATCATTAGGAAAAGTACGCATACGAACCATTGAAAAATATATGAAAGAGGGTATTGAACATCAAAGATTAACACAATGCTGAATAAATGCCATTCGAATCGCAATGCTCGCAGTGTGCAAAATGTCTAATTGAAAAGTTATGCAAAAAAGTACAGACTGAGATTACCTTTACTTGTATTAAAAACTTACAAAAAAAAAACAAAGGTTTAAAACACAGACATCCCAGAGAATATTAGTAATAATAAAAGACGAGAAAATACGACATCATTATAAAATGTATTATGATGTAAATTCAATATATTTTCTAAGAGTCGGAGACACTAGACTCGTAACTTATATAGACATCTCATGCAATGTGTCAATAAATACTATTGCATCAAATTTAATGTATGTAGACATTTCGGATGTACAAAGAGCAGTCTGAGTAAGACTTGTAAGCCAATGATGTCACTTCCTGTTAACAAGCATACTTATATTGCGACAAACAACGACATGATAATTGCCCTTAAAAACTCAGAAAATGACGATACCTTCTAAAAAAACAATTCCAATTTTAAATTAAGAAAAAAATGTAAATTGATATATTTTTAGATTAATTAGAATCTGAACGATTATTTAAAACAAGGAAAGACTAAGCCTCATGAAACTTCCATAAAACAAATCTAAGTCATCTTGTTAATATACTTATATTTAAATTATAAAATCGAATCTGTACATGTACACTTTGAATATTGTCGTATAGTGCTGCTTAAATATGTTTAAAGATACAAATCTGCTGCCTTCTCATTTATTGTAAAGTTCGGTTTTGTTCTTGTTTTGCTTTTAAGACGTTGGTACTATTTGTTTAAGAAACAAAGTATGAGCTTTATGTAATATACTCAACATAAAATGTTTTGCAACTTTCTCTATGTTTTGCATGGAAGGAAAATAAAAAAGACAAATGGTACAAAAACATATGTTTTTATTAAATCCATAACAGATACACAATGTAAACATAAAACTATGTAAGTAGTAAGACAGATATTGTAATGTGTTTTTGACAAATTAGAATGTTCGTACGCCGTCCTTGGAATTTCACATAATTTCTACTTGAATTTCCCTCATCCTAAGAAAGCTGATTTGTGAAAAAATTACAGCCTATATCCAATCATTTTCGTCATTCTTTTTCAATCATTATTGATAAAAGCTTCAATTTGCTTAAAGGATATTATGCTGGGACAATAGTTCTTTCATATTAGGATGGTTTTGTATCACTTGTTAACTTTCGTTGTTTTTAACTGTTAAAAAATGCAAAAGTTGCAAAACATTTTTTGTTGAGTATATATTAGTCAACTATCTAAATGTGATCCGCTTTTTATTCAAACGCAGTAATCGTTATTTATATTTTTGAAACAAATGATGTTGCCTTCCATGTAGACAATAGTGGGATTTGTATGTGTACATATACTGTTGTATCATTTAATTTCGCGGGGATCAAATTTCGCGCAAATGGCCTACTAGGCATTTTCGCAAGGACTTAAATTCGCTGAACTTTATTATTCTAACAAGACTAGATATTCAATGGTTTGATTTCGCTAGCGTTTGATTTCGCGCATTTACTCTAGCGCGAAATAATCGAAAATTTAACCAGCGCGAAATATAATGATACCACTGTATACATCTTTTAGTGGTTTCATTTTATACTTGATGGTAGCCATACTCTAAACGCTTTCCGTACTTCACTTCAGTGTAATTATCAGTTACCTCCCTTGATTGTGACCTACTTATTACAAACCACGAAGAATGACAATTACTGTGAATGGCGGTAAAAAGGCGTACTTAAACTTTACTTTTTAGCAGTGTTAGGAGATACGAATACAGTGCACTATGTCTGTCTCTTGCGTGGTTGGCCAATTGCTGCCTTCCTCTTTGTATGGCTGCGTATGGTTAATCTCACATTTCAACAAGCACTGCGACAAGAGCATTTTCCATGAAACACTTGTCATTGTTAATCAATTTTGCATTTGAAGTTGTACATATGACTTTTATACATCTTCAAACGATCTTCTAATTTTGTGAGAAAAAAAAAACACAGAAAAGTTTATGAAAAACATTATGAAGGCAGCCTATTCTAATAGCCTTTGGACTATTTATTACAGTTTTCTAACGCATAATATGTGTTCATGTAATTGTCTGTAAATTCTTCTTTGCGCTTTCTCGCTGTTCATTTCCTAGAAACATGTCTTTACGAGTTAAGGAATATGCCATTCATACCGTGTTGTAATAGTTCTCGTCCTATTCTAAATATAAAAGGTTTCTTGATTCAAACAGCCTATAAAAATTAGACTAAAGACGATAATTTTACACAAATATGATATTGCTCAAACAATTTTAAGTGATGCCATTCCCTCAATAATATTCGGTTTCGCTTCGAACGGAAACTTTTAAAATCATTTCCCTTGTGAGATTAAAAATGGTTCTATAAATAAGAAGGTTGTACTATCAGAATATTCGGTTGTAATTTACACAGACATGTAAAAACCGGTTTAAAATTCGAATGCACATTTTTGCAACTACATAGGAACAGATTAAAAAAGCATCAATTTTAGGGTTTTGCATGAATGGCTGAATATTAAATTAGCATGTAATCATAACTTCTTATAATAAGTGTAGAGATGTTTGAATTAGTTGTATTGTTGTTTTCCATACGTTAAGTTAAATGTATATCGTTGCATTATAAATCAATAGATGTGTCAAAATTCTCAAAATTCGCAAATTATTTCATGTAAACCTAAAAGGAGCTATAATTATAATCTGCTAAAATATGCTTGTATTGTTTATTATTGTATTATCACCAGACTTGATTTTAAACACACAGCATCATTTCAATGAGACCAATGAATTATTGGTTTTGCTTTATTTGGGCATGTCGCTTATACTTAGGTTTATGTGTTAATTTGTACACTTGTACTCGGTTATAATAAAACTTAATGAGACTACTTGAACGTTACACTGATTTAGCAAAAACAATATCATGACCTTTAGCTTACTTCGTGCACGAATAACCTATCCTTTTAACATTGGAATTTCAGGATAAAATAAATGTTGTGCTTGTACATTTTAAATCTTAAAATTACGAGTAATAGATGATATTTTTTAATCGTTTTCTGAGACAAAAACCTATGCACATTTACTACATTGAAAAGTTTGGTAGGAAAATTTGTAAGTAGAGGTTAAATAGATCAAATATAAAACTCCATGGCCTCCAGACACGACAAAACAATCAAAATATTGCAAGTTCGGTTTGACTGGTTCTGTTCCAACACAGTAATGGAAATGTAAATTACTACCCACGCATGATACCCCAAGGATAAACTCAATTGAATATTTTCGTACATCAATTTACATTAACAGTTATTGATAAACATATTGCTCTTCAAGCCGCGGTGACTAAACATGTTAAAAGGACATATTTAGACCTTTCTGAAAGGCGACGTGCGTATGAATGTGAAGATGGAATATTCATATTAATACCATTCCATGATCAAAGAAATGCAGCTAAATGATGCACTTATCTCATGATTGACACTAACGATTCTCTAAAGAACAAACAAAGTAAATTGTTAACGCATTGTGTTGATTGTGCAAGACAGTAAACTGTTTTATTATATACCCATTAGTGATTTTAGCATAGTGCAGCGTTGATCCGCAAAATTGGTACAACTCGTCAGATTAATAATTCCGTATCGCACATTGTCCTATTTTCCGATTCTGTATTTTTGCAGCTTCCGGTAGTTTCTACATTCAAAATGGCCCTTTTCAAACGGCGATATTTTCACAAATTTAATTTGTTGACTCCAATGACACTCTTTCTTTAAAAATAATCAACGATTTCATGGCCTTTACAAATAAAAAAAAATGAAATCGTCAAAAATGTAAACGTTAAATAAATAGATAGTCATTGCGTATATAAATAGAACAAGCAAACGACTGCTGTTTTAGGAGCGAAGAAGTGTAAATGCCTTTCAACTATCCCAATATCATTGTTAGGCAAAGGAAGTTAAGTATTTATTTATCAGTTTGACATTACCTTTTAATTCGTTAAAATATTTTGCTATTGCAAAGCTAAACTATACCTTGTTTTAATAATATGCATTTTCTTGCATTAAACACAAAACTCTTCATAAGAAATACTCAAGAAACTAAAACCATACATATCACATATTCGAATAACATGCAAAAAGTATTCATTTTTTACATGTTTAACCCCCTATCCGGAAGGGTCGGATAGATACAGATATATTGATCGCCATGTCCCAAAGTCCTTCTGGATGCGTGAACTTCCGGCCTCATCGTAAGGGTTTGCGTCATCCCGTCCATATATTCGTCCGTTTGCCTGAAATCTAGATCTTGCGCCCAAGTGACAATAACATATAAAGTCGATTTAATGATTTCAACCAAATATTACACAAGTGTTTCCATAATAACGCAGAATGTTTCGTCTAAGAACCAAGATTTTACCTGAAGGTCAAGGTCACACTATGACAAAATATATAGTTTCCGGAGCATACCTCATCAAAGGAGTAAGGTCATCTGCCAAACTTCACCCAAGTTCTTTTAATAAAAAAAGAGTGTCGCGCTTAGAACAATAACCCTATCAAACAGTAAAAATCACACAGTTCAAAGATCAAAATTCAAGTAATTTATAGTTTACGAAACAAATCTTAGTATCCACGCTAAGAACAACAGTATCTACATGCAAGAGGTTTATAAGTCAAATATTAGCAAACTAGACAACACTTTACAAAAATACTTTAGCCAAACTGAAGAAAAGAGCTCCCCTTAATGCAACATTGTTAAGCTGATGGGTGATTTAGAACTATTTCTCCAAGACAACTTGTACTTGTTTGTTGATATGAGAACCTGTTGGGACAAGTGTGAGGTTGGTGCACCCTAGAACCTGGCTTAAACCCCAAGTGGCAATTTGTTTTGCAACTGACCGTTCCAATGAGGTAACCACAAGGGTTGTCTATGTCGTTAATTGTTTGTGGCGTCTTATTTAAATGGACATACTTGAATTATGACTTTCTTCCTGACTTGACTAACCTCTTAATTAAAAAGTAACGGAATGTCGTGAGTAAGCACCTTGAATTCAATGTGATTGGTTTTGAGACACTTTCAAATGATTTCAAAGGACTAGATTACACATGGGATTAAAGGACATTAAAATGGTTTTCAGAGTATACCATTGCGACTCCTTTGCAAATAAAACCCCAAATGTGATAGAGGTCGGGTGCACAAGCCGTGGCCATGTGTAATTTTGAGTAGCAGAAGGGGTCCTCTCGCATTCACCACAATTGTAATATTGAGAAGACTTGAACTATGACTGCAAAATATGGGTATGACAACATCCAAGGTCCTTCCCCACACCTAACCGACCTGTTCTCCGCCTTTTCTAAACAAAATGATGTGTCGTTCATTTGCAGACAAAAGCTATAGATGAATGAAACATGGTCAGAGCAGCATACGAAAATCAGGGATTTGGTCACACTAATTGTATAGCTATTGCTGAAATATTATCAAGAACAATAACATTCAATACAATGAACAAACGATGTGCATTACGAAAACAATCGGTGTTGTTAATAAAATGTTAATTCCTACCAGTTGATCTCTCTTTACTGAATTTTATTTTATTTTATTTTGACATCTTAAAGGCAACGTTTTCCGTTTTATGCTGCATAATAATGTCACATGTTGTATTATTTATCTGGCTCTTTTTTATTACTTGTGTTTATCCGAAACACACTATTTTAACAGTAAGCTATGAACCAATTACTGTAAATCGTATTCGATCGGTAACAAAATTTCGTACAATATTTTATGACATGTTTTACATCCTTCTACACAATAGCAGGATATTTGATGCACACCCACACATGTCTTTAATATATAACAAGTGAATGACACAGATCTTAGTGTACTTTTAATATAGTTGTTATGAATATAATAATAGATGTTTAGTATTACACGTGGAAATCTTTTAATCACAAGATGAAGTGTTCGGACATACTTTGAAAACATGAAGTAAAACATTTGATGTACAGTAGAGCCCCTCATTATTTAAAAAAAAGACCACCTCTTTTACAAGACCATCATTCCGATGTCCCATTTTACAGTTTTTCACTATTTTCTACCCTTTTTTCATATATAAGGTGTATTATGTGAACAAAACATTTATTGAAGTGGAAGTTCAATGAACACTGATATTACCAGTTGACCTTTTTTAACGAAAACTTACTTCCTACTGGTCTTTTTGTATTCAATATAACTGATGCTGGAATACTATACAATTCATTTTTTTCGAGAACGTCAATATGTATTTTGTATTGAAATGACCATGATGACAGTGCATATTTTTTATGAATAGCTTATCTATAGAAAGCAATAATAATGACATAAAACATTCATTTGTCACAATAAACTACAGAAAATACAAGGTGCATAAAACAAATGTTTTCTGTGTCTGGATGAATGAAAAATTCCATTACATAATGACAATGCACACTTTGCTGTCAGACAAATTTGCAAAGAAACATATGGAATGAGATTGAACAAGACATATCTTTAAAAAAGATAAACGGCGTTGATGGAAAAGATTTTTATATATAAGAAAGAAAGAAATAAAGAGCGTGCAAAAATTTCGTCTGGTGATAATACGTCGATTAAAGAAGAATGTCTAACATTAACTGTACATTTATTCAATTTCAATAAAATACCTCTTGTAGAGTTAGTACTAATGATGAATAAATGTCATTAAAATACAATAAATGAAAATAATAACAACATGTTACAAGAGCGAAATTTACCAACTTTTATGTAAATTAACTTTAAAAAAAAGTGTCCCTCCCGAGTATTGAACCCGGGGCCTCAGCTTGAGAGCCGAGTGTGATAACCACTACACCAAGGTGATTTGAATATCTGTTCTTGAAATTAACAATCAGTATCAAAGGAACTAGAAAGGAACCATTAAGAACCAGAAATATCTGCACTTCTTTGTCGTTTTACACTGTGTATTGTACTCGAGTGTTTACCTGACACCCATGAATATTCCATATAAAATCGTATTTAAGCCATCAATTGACTTAACTGGTTACTTATACCGTAAATATCCTTTTCTCCAATACAATTATCGCTTTTAAAAACGAAAATGTCCGAACATATAAGTGTCAGGTAAATACTAACACACACTATAAAAATCGTTACGGTAATCATTAACGAGACCCACTTATAACCAATCAAAACAATCTATTTGATTTTCCCGCTGCATAATAAGTTTTATTTACAATATTTCATTGGTCGAAAAACTAGGTCAAAAGTGAGCTTAGACAGCTAACGCCGAAAAAATAAATATCTGCAAGATGCACTCATTGATAATTTTGTGCACGTCAAGATGGTCACTAGAAAGGCAGTCTTAGAATACTAGATCTGATGACGGCCCGCAAATACTTTATATTCGCTATATTTGTTTTCCCCGATATCTTTTTTTAGAAACTGTCACTACCGGAAGTTTTCCCCGATATCTTTTTTATAGAAACTGTCACTGCCGGAAGTATTCCCCGATATCTTTTTTTAGAAACTGTCACTATTGGAAGTTTTCCCCGATATCTTTTTTTTGAAACTGTCACTACCGGAAGTTTTCCCAGGTATCTTTTTTAGAAACTGTCACTACCGGAAGTTTTCCCCGATATCTTTTTTGTAGAAACTCTCACCACCGGAAGTTTTCCCCGATATCTTTTTTTAGAAACTGTCACTACCGGAAGTTTTCCCCGATATCTTTTTTTTTTAGAAACTGTCACTTCCGGAAGTTTTCCCCGATATCTTTTTTTTAGAAACTGTCACTACCGGAAGTTTTCCCCGATATCTTTGTTTTTAGAAACTGTCACTACCGGAAGTTTTCCCCGAAATCTTTTTTTTTAAAACTGTCACTACCGGAAGTTTTCCCCGATATCTTTTTTTAGAAACTGTCACTACCGGAAGTTTTCCCCGATATCATTTTTTTTAGAAACTGTCACTTCCGGAAGTTTTCCCCGATATCTTTTTTTAGAAACTGTCACTACCGGAAGCATGATACGTAACACTATCGTCAAGGGTCATAATGATCTGAAAATGTCATTTCAGTGATTAGAAATGAATGCAGCACTATATTTTTTATACAACAATCTTCAGTAAAATATGTTTAAGGGTTGTAAACACTTTCCATGGGTTAAAACACTGTGTAAACATGAATACGATATACACTACAACGGTCGGAACAGTTGGACATTACGGCGATCATTTATTTTTGCGATTTTGTAGACAACAACCTGTATGGTTCTTAAGATTGTTGATAAAAGCACCTTTTAGTGACTCTTCGTCAGATCCTGATAGCGTAGTGGTTTTTTGGAAATGACAACACAATATGCGCAATATTGCGACATTAACACTCCAAAATAACCGAAATCAACGTTACACACATAAAGAAATGGCGATACGGATAAAGATCAAGCATTAAAACCTATAGGTTTGATTTAAAACATTTGCCATACCTTAAAAATCTGTATAGTGAGAAAATTAACAATTATTTAACAGGTTTTACTTTGCGAATTGTATAGATACATGTAACCTCACCGCCATACAAATATGACGACAGATCATAGCCAGCCAGGAAAAATACAGTTACGACACATACCGTTTGTATCCCCTTTGTTCGATTATACCAATATACCGCCACATATAACATCATTTTTGAGTGGCTTGAAAAAAGAATATTACCATGATCATGGGAGGTACTTTAAACTGATTACTACTCTGAAGTAAAGACTAAAGTACGGAGCCCCTAATGTGAAATTAAGCATATTGTTTTCATTTTTCATCCTTTTTTAAGGATACTATGCCTCACCAAAATATTATTTCGTGTAAACGAAATAGTATTTCGTTTACACGAATTAATATTATTACGTTTAAAATACTATTTCGTTTTTACGTAATAATATTAATTCGTTTAAACGAAATATTAATTCGTTTAAACAAAATAATTTTTCGTTTAAACGAAATACTGTTTCGTTTAAACGAAATTATAATTTGTTTAAACAAAATAATATCCTTAAACAAGTATGAAGAGTAAAAAAAGTATGATAAATGTCACCTTAGGGGCTCCGTTCTAAAGTAACTAAGCTGAACAGGATTGTTAAGCTTCATTCTTATGTTTCCTATGCGATATCAATAATTAAAAAGTATTTTGATATTGGTGCACGTTGTTTAGACATGATACTTTATTTCATTCGGATACATTTGTAAAATACACGCATTTTTTGGTAAAACCGATATTTAAAAGTTCGTCCCTGTCATTGCAAACGTATCTATATTTCATTGACATTGTAACGTGATGGCGACTACGGCGTGGTTTTAATGTGCGCTGTTCCGCTAACATGTACGTCAAGTGGATAGCTGTTTACCTAATTTTAATTGGCGCTTTAATATAGATGTCTCATTTGTTCCTACAGAAACTGATAAAGCTGCTTATGATTTGTGCAAAATATGTTCCTGTATTTCTAACGGCCTTATGTTATTTGACAGGGAACCAAACATTAAATTGTTTCAGTAATAATTTAGAAGAAAGACATACAAGAGTCCACGAATTTCTTGAATACTCCTGCAGTAGAGTTTTGATAGAGATTATAGACTCGGGATTCTTTTGATTAAAGATAGGTACTCTTCATAAATGAATGCATTATGTTAACGGATAACGTTACATTGATTGTTAACAAACCCTGGGTTGTTCAGAAAAAACAAGATCAATCAAATTTAACTCATTGTGTAATACAAGTAATGCATAGAGTAACCTAAATTTGGCCTTTAACGACAAACGTATAAAAACACGAACTTATATAAATTAATGTGTTTTCAATAACAAAATAAAACAGTGTGCATTTATATTAATTTATTAGTGAAAACAGAAATATGCATATCAAAATACAATTCAGAAAAGAATAACTAAAACTAACACGTAGACAGGAAAATATACTATGTGCTTAATATAAGACATGTTTCAAAAAGACACCGCCATCAACTAAATAAATTGAATTAAGTTAAAGACATGAAATTGCCAAAACTGAAATGAGTTTCATTTTATCCTAACCAGATCAAATGATTTGATGCAACAATCGTATGGATTTATTATTTTCCTTCAGTAATAAGAAATGTTATTTGTTGGTAATTTATTGCCCAGCTTGATTTTGAACTAGAAGCTACCACACTCTGGTTTGCAAATAGGATTTGCTAAAAGCCTTTATAAAACAAACAACGCTTGCGATTGATGCTAAAGTATTGTCAAAGTTTACAATCCGAAAATTGGTTGTTTTGCGGTTCAAATAGTCTAACACTTCACGAGGCTATTTCAGGAGGAAAAGACAATTACATCTAATAACATTTATCTGAAGAGGGAAATAGAGTATTCTAGGGTAATAGCAGACACTCAAAGGTCTTAAAAGAAATTGTTATTTATTGTTCGTTTGCAAACGTACCGAATGTATTGCGGGATTCGGTAATTGGGTTGACTTTTTTACAGGAACTGATTTCATGGCAAAGAAAAAACTGTTTCTATTGTAATAGTGTGACAGTCTTGCTATTTAATGTTGTTGGACTGTCATCACGGAACTGTTATAAGAACGTTACAAATTAACAATCTGTATTGTTTACTTGCTTATCTGTCAAGGCCGTTGTTCACGATAAATTTATTTTATGCTTTTCAGTGAATTATAGAATTATTCCGGTGAAATAAAAATAGTATTTCACTGTTTTCAAACAGTGGAATATCATTTTTATTTTTCACTGATTTTTCACGTTGGCACTCGAACACAAATAACATACCAAATGAGAACGTTTAGAAAACGGGCTCTAATTTGCATATTTGACGTCATGACGACATGTCATATACAAGCAGTTTGGTACCAATTCTTGGAACTTTTTTTGTCAAATTCACGCAATTTTTGCACTAAAAGCATAAAATATAAAAAGAAAATGTATTTTTACCATTGAAAGATAGAAATATATTTCACTCGTGAACTCTGAATTATATATTTTCACTATTGGCTTCGCCACTCGTGAAAATACGAATTCCGGAGATCACTCGGTGAGATATATTTTTATCTAACACTGGTAAAAACAAATATACTCTATGTAAATATTGAAAATCGTTCAAACGATGTCTCGGCGTCTGGGACAGTAATATGCATTCCTATTACTGGCCATGAACAGGCTCTTTCCGACCTAGCCTATTGCTTTCAAAATTTTGTTTACTTCCGTTTTATAGTAGAATTTCACCACTGAGCCAATGGTTTTCTGTTTGTTGTAATTGTTTTAACTGGTGCATAAGTTAAGACTTATTTTTGGTCGCGTATTTTTCTCTTACCATTATCTGCTCTTTAACATTAGTTTCTATAATTTTTAAGGACGACTTTAATGTTACGTTATAATGTAACCTTCCGTCCTAAGAATGTGTAAGGACTTTAAGGTTACGCAATAAAGTTAAGTAACTTATACAATCAATCGGTACCGAGAAGCTTGCTTTTTTACAAATGATGGAACACAGTAAGAAATTTATAATATTGCCTTTAACAGATTTATTCAAGCATATGTTTGCAAATTAAACCTACTTCTACAAGATTGAAATTTAAGAAGATTTAATACATGATTGAGGAAACTAAATGAAATACACATGTTCAGCTGTATTCCGAACTAGACATTTTATATTGCCGTGAATGGATGGTTTCCAATTTATCTACAACAAAATTGTTTACTTACTTCATTCGTTACATGACGTTTGCACGTGCCAATCAAAATTCCTACTAGTATTTAATTCGAAATCTTGATGCCACAGTTTAGAGACTCGATCTCCTTTTCGTTTAAAATTTTCCGTGATGAAATTTGTAAATTAAATTTATTAAATTGATCTAGTCAATGTATCTTGACTGGTACGGAACTGGAAGTTTTCTAAGAAAAATTTCATTATACATATCGGGAAAGGCCGCATTCAGATGACTAACTCAACACATAGCCAACTCGTAGACAGGAAAAAGACTTTGGAATAAAGGGCAATTTAGGTAATGAAGAGATGCACGTATCAAGGTCGAGTGTGTGATATGGTTGAAAAAATATGTACCTCTTCTTTGGTGTATGCATTGATATCCCCTGTCAAAATCCTATGTTGTTTAGTTTCGCCCAATGTTTTCTGGTTTTTGACAAACCCATGTTTTATCGGAAAACCATACGCCACTGGACATAGAATGATTTTTATCTGAAAATACTGCTTTGATGGTTTCTTTTTTATCTTTTTTATCTTTTCGTATGACCTTTTGTGAGCATGTTCCCCATTAAAGCTAATTTAAACCTTTTATGGGTAATAAACAAGTTATTTTTCAAAACCCTTTAAGATTTTCTTTTATCAATTATCAAATATGATGTCATCATTTTACATTAAAAAATATAGATGTAATTACTTCTTACATCCTTCATGTATCTCGTTCGAACTTGAAAGGGAAAGTTGTGTATTTTAAACACAACATATAAATGTAAGTATAAGTCAGTTTTCTATTTTAAATTTGAAGAAAGACACTACGTGAGAATGAGAGTCTTATAATTTAATATTTACACTTCAACTTCAATCTCTACGATGAAGTCTGATTCATCTAACGAATCACAATTTCTAATGGTAAACAGTGTGACGTAAAAGTTTAAAAGGCGTGTCTCCTGAAGAACCGTTCACAGATTATTGGACGTTGCACAATGTTTTGACGGGTGACGTCGCCAACCACGCACGTTTTCCACGAGTTGTTGCGAAAAAGCGTGCCTTATTCACTTTGACGTGAACGTGGCTGTTCTAACAGCCATAAGAAAAAGCCGTTATATAACGAATTCTTCTAATAATTTCTGTATTAATGAGAATATTTATGTGTGTAAATATAAGGATTGTATAGATATTTAATGTTTTTCATTTCGGGCTTAACGCACTTTAAACAACCCAACTGTTTTCCATACCCAAATGAAAACCATCAAATATCGATTCATACTTAAATGAAATCTATTTTGAGCATACAAATTATTGAATTCAAAGCCAGTTAAACCGAGAAATAAAAGCTTTATCAATGAAAGTTAATAATGTGTTATTTTTTCAAGTAAATGAACTGGTCATTCTTTCAGTAAATATTACAGTAGCTTTATTAAAAAAACATGCAGATTTTGAAATATCCTAATTGGGTAATAAATAAACTTAAATATGAATAGTCACACCCACAAAACCTTCCCGACAAAGCAAAAAAGGGAGAGCTGAAAACGAGCTTTTTTATATTAAACACTTTCAAGAAAGTCACCACAAACAATTAGGTAAACATCATAGTCTGAGGATCATCGCCTTGAAAGGCCAAAGGTAAAACGATGTGCCACTGGCAAACCTGTAAATACAAACTTAAGTGTTAAGAGCATGATATCGTTTACATGTAGCAACGCCTCTTACTTCTAAAATATTGAACACTCGTATCTCATGCAGTTCGCATACTATTTGTTTCAGTTTGATAACGACTTCCGATCATTGTTTTCTTCAATACTAGAACATGTTATGTCCTCACTCCGCTGTCAAACAATGAAAACTAATATTTAAAAAAAATAATAAAAAAATTCAAATTTAATCAATAATTTGTGTAAATGTATTTTTAAAATATAAGTTTATGTACATGTAAGAATCTGTAGTAAAACTTTGAAATTTTTTAATACATAATATATTACACGAAATCTCAATAGTTTAACTGATACTTGAGTAGGGGGAAGTCAAAACATTTTGGTACCATATATGAAGCGTGATACTAACAGACGTTGTATCCAGTAAAATATTTTTTTTTTCAAGTAAGATTATTTTTAAGGAGTTCTTATTTACTTATTTGTTACGCCAACAATCTAACCATACATTCATATGAAATAAAGTAAACATAGTGTTTGGCTTTCTGGTATAATTTTTCCCATAAGAAGTTAATTATCCTCTTCATGTATTTACATTTTAAGAAAACATCACTGTCGATTTTTCAAGGTTTGTGCTTTTTGGAGGCCAAGATTTTGCGCCTCATACAATTAGTAAATAACGTTGAAGTTTAGAACGGCAACACTCTTCCATATCTCTTATCCTTACTTCTTTTTGCCTTTCAGGTACGTTATTGGAACATACCTATGATAACAGCAGGGGCTCTTGCGGGTGATTTCGGTCACGGTAAACACATTATGTATAGCACTCTGACGAGAATCGGGTCCAACTTCAACACACTTGTGAATTTCTTTGTTGATGTTCTTATCTACTACGGGTGGACCAAACTTAATCTGGTTTACGATCCTTTCGGACAGACGAATATCTCGATTAAACTGTGTCACATTGCTGCAAACGATATCCATGATGGTCTGAGGTGGGTTATATAATTTATTACGATCATTGCAAAAACAAAACAAATATGGCTAATTTGCATCAAAAGGCCTATGCATTAAACGACATTTAACACAGTTCTTGCTAGTTTCTAAATAGTTTTTGTTAGACCGGTGATCTTCATTATTAAACATACGCCGCTTATCATTGAATAGAGACAATATTAAACTACTTCTGTCATTAATGATTCCATCATAACCGCCATATTGATAACATCGTTTTGAATGGGTAAAGGTGTACTGTTTACTGGTGTAAATACTGAGTTGTTCTCGACCCGAGGCTAGGCGGCCTGGGCAGTAATATCACAAATACACCTTTATATACATATGTGTGTGACCTATATACGGGTTCGATTCCCAGCGTATGTTAATAATTAAACAACTCACAGTAGCTGTGTTTGTGCAGTGTGGCGGACCTAGAAAGTCTCGCCGTACTGTACTGTACAGGGTTACTTATAAGTATCATGCATGAGTGTGAGGTGAAGATGGAAAAATCTGTCACCGAGGGTTAACTGTTTTGCGGGAACAAGGCTCTGCCGAGTTCCCGCCAAAACAGTTCACCAGAGGTGACAGATGTTTCTATCTTTACCGAAAGTCTCATGCAAGATACTTTTTCTTGCATAACTTTTATTATTTATAAAATTTCTGTGTAAGTATACAAACTTATTTATATTCATCATGCTGAGATATTGACGTTAACGCAGACTTATTTATAAATGACGTCACTAACTTGAATATATTACGTCAGATACTTGAAGACGTGACGTCACTCACGTCACTCATTCTACATGGGGGTGTAGGATCGAAATTTCCTACACGGGTGAAAACACCGGATGACCTGATCTGGTATGCAAGAATTTTCGGGAAAGTTTGTCCCGGCTAGCTCAGTCTTGTGTCCCTCGTTATGTCGGTCGCCTTTGCTACCCGTGTTCGATTTCCATCTTAAGCTTACAATTATTTAGTTATACATTTTCAATTTTGACATTAAAAAGAAATTAAAATTCCTCCTTTTTATTGCAGAGAAGTTCACAAAGACAAAAATCTGTCGCATACATACGTAAAATTCGAGGCTCCCCATATCATTCCAGAGGATTTTGCTAACAAACTTGGTATCCAGTACGCAGGTAAGCCATTAATATTAACATTTGTAGATATACTACTTAAAGTTTATTAATCAATTATAACTTTGTAATATATTCTGGTTTATGTCAGATATTAGTTTTATTTCTATCCATCATTCCTGTTTTAATTCACCTGATTAATTACAGTACCCAATTGTTTTACCTATTTTAATGTGTTTAGTAATACGTGATTGTTTTGAAAAAGAACGATATGCTGGGGATGTGAAATAATCAATATTTGCCAAAACAAAAGCAAAACAACTAACGATGTCTTTAAAACAATAAATGTGTTATGATATTTGAATTAAATTTTGAGGACCTTACCGATTAATCGATAAAGATTAACGATTTCCAATGTAATTTTATAAAACGTAGACATCATGATAATATGTGGTTAACTCGTTGCTTAGCAAACTTTGAGTAGTATAATGTAGACATAAGTAAATACACGCACCAATCTGATTAAAATCATATCCTGAAAACCGCTACGCTATCAGGATCTGACGACGAGTAGCTAAAACGTGCTTTTATCACAAACCTTTTGAACCAACCAGATTGTCGCCTACAAAATCACGAAAGTGAAAGTAAACATTCTATATTAAACCATAAAAAGTGTTGAGAGCCTGCGTAAGACATATTTTGCTGATTTTTTTTGTGATTATGTAGTATTGCAATTATTTCTAATGTAATAACATCTTCAGATCATTTTGCGAGCGCTGTATATCATGCTTCCTGTGTCGATAATTTCTAAAAATAGTAATCGGGGAAAACCGCTACAGCTTATGTACGGTGTATGCGGGCCGTCATCAGATCTAACATTTTGTTAGATCTGACTTTAGTGAGATTGTACACGCACAGGTTTCCCAGATTCCTCCGTTTATGGAAAGAGGCCCAACATTTGATTTTAGTTTGTACAACTATGTGAGAAATATGTGATGTATAATTAATAAGCTTTAATACGGTTGAACCTGTCTTAAAAGACCATTCCAAAAATGGTATTTGAAGATAGATGGTCTTTATTCACAGATGGTTGTGCTCTTTAAATCAGTCAGTTGGATAAAACTATGGTATTTGCCCACAGATGGTCTTTGTTTACATGTGGAGCACAGGTCGGACTGTACTCTGGTTTGATATCACTGCTGCAGAAGAAAAAATATAATCTGACATCCAGAATGAATTTACTTAACATTAACTTATAAACAACATTACACCCTTAAAATAGTTGTTGTGGGGCACGTTTTTCATAAATATTTGTAGATGCAGTTAATTTCTAGTTCAAAAAACAGATACAAGTATCTGCCTATATTACACCAAACTGGCAAATCATATAAGACAACGTTTGATTCAAACACATATCCTACGCACCTGATTGACGTAAATTCAACCCAGTTTCACAAATGGCCGCCAGAAAGTAAGGATTTGGGGAATTATTTACTTTCTATTGTGATTATAATTCTATAATCTACATGAAATGTATTTTTGGCCTGTTAAGCGAAGCAAATAAGGCGGAAAATAATTAACTTGATTGTGTAAGATCTGTGCAATGTACCAATCAAACGTTGTTTTCTTCTCTTGTTGGACGAGTTGTCGTGTGGAGTGTTTGAATATTTATGTACATTCAGCTTTGTATATCAGAGCATTCTGAAATGTTTTTAAAGTGCGGGGAAATTATACGGTGAATTTTAACATTATATGTTGTGCATGCATTGATGATAAGCTTACAGACTGACTGAAATAAATATATGTTATATGTTAAGGCTGTACACATATGTTATGTTCTGTATACAATATGTATTGGATGGGTTAATAACATTATGTAAGCGTTGTCCAAGTGCTCATTGTTTAAAGATCTGTGAGTTTTAAAGTGTACAGCTATGTAAATGTTTTGCAGTTAGAATTGATTGAAAATAATAGACACAAAAACAATATAGTGCGATGTGAATAATTAGATGTTTTACAAAGCCGACATCAAAAACATGTAAATTTGGTGCAAAAATGAAACTGGATTTCGTCGTTTTACAGGCATTTCTTGCGTACATGATAAATGTGTTCAGTATGTTTGTTGATTTTCAAACATGATGCCGTTGTTTTCAAAAAAGATTTATGCACAAACACTGTAAGACAGTTTTTTCATTGCACCATTTTTATTTTGTTGTTTGTTTATACTTAAACAATTATCGAATATTCATTTTTGAAACACATAATAGAAATGAGTCAAGTATTGTTTGTTGATTTTGTCGTTGGAATCTTTTTTTTTTATAAATTAGGCACTGTACAATAATCAGCAAAATGATAAACAATTGAAGGAGTGTTTATATACGGATTGTATCATTTTACTTCATTTACAATGGCTCTACTCTATGATGTACTTATATTTTGGTTTTCAATGATAGAATTAATCTTTTGATTGTGTTTTACGACTTGTAAAATTAATACAGTTTTAATTGATAATTCGAGGGTTGCAAGCGAGACCTTTGTATCTACATTGCAAAAAAATATTTCGACAGTCTGGTGAAATATTTTCATTATTTTATTTACAACTAAACATTCAGTTTAGAGTAAAATTGTTTAATTTCCGTGAAGGAAATGGACCGTTTTCGAATTGTAGAAACAAAACAATCTTGAATGCGCAAATGAGAAAACAAAGCGAATTTAACTGAAAGGCAAACATTGTTCTTACCTTTTAGGAACTGTCAATGTCAAGTGACACTGAATATAAATATTTTTACTTTTATTTTGAGTTATTTAGCTACTGTTTCGAAACATTGAAGCATTTTACATCATGTATGATCTAGTTACAGCTTAAGTTGACATATTATACAAAACACTTATCCTTTTTAGCTCCCATTTCAGAAAACAATAAGGTCAGCAAAGCTATCAAAGTTAAGATTTAAACATTTATTTTCCAAACCAATTTTCTTTATAGTTGGAACACGCCTACATTGGACAAGAAGTTGATTCTTACATATTGCTAAAGGATTTATGTTGTATAATTTAACCATTTATTTGGTAACTGGCTCATAAATATTCCAATGAAGGCGGCAAGTACAGTAGCTGCAAACTTTTATGGCTTCAGCATCGAGTTGTTGAACATTTTATGTCTGCTCTCTTTAATGACAAGTCTTTTTTCGCAGCCACCCCTAATGTAACATGTATTCCAAGAAAGTCGACAAGCACAGTAGCTGCAGACATTTATGGCTTCAACATCGAGTTAAAAACCCACTATATAGCGGTAAAGCAGTTTAGTGCAAAAGTTGCAAGGAACGTATGTAAAATTAACGCCAAATTCATAAAGCTTAAAATTATGGCGTCGCAAATACAAAATGAATAGGTAAAAAATCAATATCAGGAATCGCCGGACACAGACAACACAGCCTCTCCACACAGCGACAAAGTAATGAGGAACGGAGAGCATGTTTATAAGAATATCAATTTCAAATGGGGCACGCCACGGGAAATGTTACCTTCGGTCATATTTTGTGACATTTTTAGTTGTTACTATATTTAGAAAGAACTTACAACTTTTTTTAAATTTCTCATAAATAACACGTCATTTCAAAGATTGACGTCAACTGTCCGAAGGTACCTTTTTCCGTGACGCGCCCCAAATAAGACATCACCAATTAACGAAAGAGAACCCTTGGGGTTACCGCCTTGGAACTGTAAGTGGCATAACAATTTTCCACTGGGTATTTTTAACCTGATTATAGGTTGCACCAACCTCACTTTTGCCCCAACAGGTTCTCATATGATCAAACAAGTGGTTTAAAACTCCAACAGGAGCTGCAGTGATCAATCTTTTTTCTCACATACAAGAGACGTGAACACATACCGTCGGTCTTGTTTATATTACAAACGATTTCAAATAATGTATACTTTTCGAACCATGCTCAAAGACTCGTATGATTGTTTTCACGGCATTCCATATGAACACTTTTCCCTCACTTTTCCCTCACTGATCACAGTACAATAATTTGCAATCCTGTTATAGCTAAAAACCAAAACTAGCTCAAAGACTGATCAAATGAATGTCATCATGGTCTTCCATTATGAACACCGTTCCCTTACTGATCTCAATAAAATAACTTACAATCAAGTTACACAAAAACACAAATCGTTAGAACCTATCTATATTGGTTTGACATGTGAAAAATAGCGAGTCGTTACTTTGTCTACATCAGATTATAATTTATTTATTGTTATACACCAGTATAATATTCGCACGAAACGATTTATATTATTTTTACAATGTCGTTCTATGTTCGTAGTTACCATCTTGCTTACTATTATTCGGTCTAACATGTACTTATCTAAATCACTTATAAATATTCGTGTTACCAATTTCAAAGTTATTGTTCGACTTATTACCGATAATGGCCTGTAATGCAAAAAAGTGTATGTTGTTTTAATGAATATCATTACTAGTGGTTTTATACTCCATTTATAGTTATATTGTTAAATTAATATTTAACCGTAATAACGCGGTTATATAGTAATGAACACGTTAATATAACGGTTTTGTAATGGTCAGCCTAATGTGGTAGGTGTAGATTAATGAATTCAATAACTATTCTTTAAGTTTTCCTTGATTATTTTCTTTTGGTGCAATTTGATTATGTTGGCTTTTAAAATATTACATGTAAGATTAACACGTAAAAGGGAGAATTATCCAAATATATAGTTTGGTATACTTAAAACAGTATAATTATGATGCATGCACATCTGTCTGTATTTCCTAAAATATGAATTGTTAGGGAGGGACACTCTGTTATAAGAAGTAAATAGTGTAATGAATGTGTAACAGGTTGAATTGTCATATTGATCCGTTGGTCATCTTTCTTCCAGTATTACTAAGTGAAATTCAAAATAGTAGTTGATTACCTAAAGATAATAAAAATCCCAAATATTGTGCAGACCTGTACAAAAATGATCAAAATTTGTATGTCTATTTATGTCAGTATTAACCTCTCATATCATTTATTACAAAGACCGTTCTCAAATAAAATTGAGATAAATTTTAAATCCTATCTCGCATTATGATACGTTTTGATATTTGAGAACTCTTTTTAGGCATTAAATGGCCTAAAGTTTTTACAGAATGATTATTGAATGAGTATAAATACGAAATTAATGTAAATATATTTAAAACGCGTATCAGGAAACACTTGCTTACTTACATCAAAAATTCATATTGAGCAAAACAATAAAGGGTTGGTATAAAGACGTCATGTCCTCATTGTGTTTGTGTAATTTTACATAGATGCAAGAAGTTTCTTTCTCCAAT
Organism: Corbicula japonica; assembly: GCA_038501625.1. Lineage (NCBI taxonomy): Eukaryota > Metazoa > Mollusca > Bivalvia > Venerida > Cyrenidae > Corbicula > Corbicula japonica. Next base: position 6,606,466 of record JAZAYU010000023.1, read on the forward strand.
ATTTTGATAAAAGGCCGTAGTCCGAATAAAATGAGTGAACGTACTACCATGTTGTGTATTAACACCATCCCTATGATTATTTGAAATATAAAAAAGTGTTGTTAAACAGAGAGAAGGCAGAAATTCATAGTAATATTGCTTCTATCCTGATTTCGCTATGTTCTACTGTGCACCAACCTCACACTTAAATGGGGCGCGTCACGGGAAAAGGTATCTTCGGTCATTTTTGTGATATTCTAGTTTTTACTAAATTAAGGTGGGTCGATACCTTTGACGGTAAAATATAAAAGTTGTCCGATCATTTTGAAATTTGGCAGGTTGATAGAGTTTGATGTCCTGCGTTGCATAGCAACGTCAGTGTTCCTCTGACGTCACGTAAATCACCGTTAACGCGCCCCCTAGCGGCGTTCTTCTGGAATCATCACGCCGGTCACTTATTTGCATATAACTTTATTTTCTGTCATCCGATAGTTATTCTGTAAATTTTGTTGTGTAGATAATTAAATTCTCTTTCCGTCCACATCTTATTCTTAGTGTTTGATTCATTATAAATGAGCCGTATCTGTTCCGAATGGAAATGCGTAATAAATAATGTTGACCGCTAAAATTTATGACGTCATTTTAAGGATTGACGTCAACTGTCCGAAGGTACCTTTTCCCGTGACGCACCCCAAATCATCTGTATATCAAACACATCATTAAGATATTTTAAAAGTCGCATTGACTGCGTTACATCGAACCAGCAACCTTCTGTATTGGTACATACAGTGGAGTAAGTACAGGTCACACCGCTTTTAAAAGCAGTTCCCTAAAAGCTAAGCACATAAATAATCTCAACAATACGTTATAAATTGGTGTTAACCTGACCGTTTTCAGTTTATACAAAGAGTCATGTTAAAAAAGTTCTTATATCTACAAAAATGTGAATTTTTTTTTAATTTGAACATAAGTTGCAGATTTTCATGCCTTTGAAATCGATATTTCTACACTGAGTCTAAGTCTTGTGTTACTGACAAAAAAAACGATTTTAAATCAATGAACATTAATACAATTTTGTAGAAGTGATTAAACATTACTATACTGTGAACAAAAGGAACAGTGTTTTTTCGGATATTGGATTACATTTTTATTTTGATCACGTGGGCAAATTTAATCGACTTAAACCAAAATTAATAAAGCATTAAATCTAATGTCACAATTTTGCTTTTTACATACAGATACGCACAAATTAAGAAAGGAAATCTAAAATGTTTGTACATGTATATGACAATATCCCAGGCACATTTCTACCACATCCTCATCTCCCGCCTGAAAAAAAAATTGGATACGTATGTCTTAAGAGTGAATAAAAACATCATCCGCTGAATCAAAGTTTAATTAATTATATTTTAACAATTAAACGTAATCACTGTAGCCGATTTAATTTCATTTTGTATATTTCTGATCATTTGATTATAAAAAATTGTTTTATTTAACAGTTTTGGGCTTACAAATATCTCGAAACTTACCGATTTATTTCAAGATTTTCCAATTAGACATTGTGCTAGAAGATCATCGATGCTAACGACAAAGAGAATTCATTTTGTGAAAGAAACATTGACGCGAAATACAGACTATCGGATTTTCCAAGCAATTTAAAGTAATTTTCTGTTAATAATGCCACTGGTAATGTCTATTCAATTTTCTCGCTTTGTTTTGCATCTTAAAGGTGACTTAGCACGAAAATTATGTCCTTAAAGATAGTAAAGCACGAACGAATTAAATGTGGGTTTTTTTTCATTGCAAATACCAAAATACACATTATTATGATTATGTAAGATTTAATTGCCGCAGTCACGTACATTCCGTGTCTCTCTGCAAAGTGTACTGCTTTGTAACTTATTAAAAGTTTCGTCAGTTTACACTGCAATTCCCCTCTCTGGCTATGTAAAGTTTTAACTAAGTATTTAAACAGAATATTCTGCATGCAGCATCCGCAAGGGCGGATTCAAAATGTCATGTCAGTGAATGCGCATGCGCACTTTGGATGCGCACTGAGGATTCATGAACATCCACTCTTATCAAATCTAACATATATATTTCTAGATGAGAAATTTTTAATTCTGCATTAAGGTTTTTTTTGTTTCTTAATCTCTCATATCAACATTAACAGTTAAGTTGGATGATCTTAGAGAGGGTGCGCGTCGGATGCGCCACCGTCTAAATCCGCTTTCGAATCATACAAACAAGCCCCGTCTGTCTAAGTTTTTGATACCAAACTAGAACAAATGTTTTTCTATGCTAGATTTAAGCGTTGGATCATCGTCATGCAACATTTAAACATGCCAAAAACCTTCGAGTAGGCCACATTTACCTTTTATTTTAAAAATGGCAGTTGTAGTACTTTTCGAAATCACAAAGTGATGAATTTTACTTGCTCACCGTTTGCATAACACGGACGAGATTGACAAACTCTGTCTTTAAATCGGGACTGATCAAAGTTTATTCACATGTATTATTAAATAAAACAGGTTACATTTATCGTTTGCCAAGTGCGTTTCCTTGAAACAAAACAACTTCTGTAATATTGTAAACGTTGGTCAAGTTCAGGAAGCTTTAAAATTTTAAAAAGTTCCACAGTCAATTTTAAACGTTTCAATACAATTTGGTAGTATTTCATTCCAGTCTGTTGGTGGGTACATGTATCTGTACACCAATGCTAGAGAAGAAAATATGCCAATCTCAACCTTTGTTGCATACGAGTTTGCCATTTCCAGTAAGTCCTTTCCGTGTTTCGACAAGTATTCGAGTATGCTGTCGATTCTAAAGGCTCTATTAAGTGTTTAGTTTTTATTGTACTGTGTTTTGAGAAGTGTATTATAACTACGGTAACTGCAAAACAAAAAAGTTGAATTGTCTGACGAAGTTCATCCTATTTTAAGAAGATGTCGCATCTGACTAATCTCGAGAACACATTCTGAAATCAACTGTCACTGATCAAACATGTGTTATGCAAACATTCTCTTGGTTCCGACAATATATGCAAAAATAAATACGCTTACGTTAAATCATATACGGGGAATAAACCTTAACCATATGCACTCATGTAAAAGTGCATACAGTCTAAAACTGAATAGCAATGGTCAGCTTTCCCCTGCAATTACAACTGAATTCCCTGATGGGTATTCTGTCAATGTGGATAGACATTGAATTAATCAATGCTAGTTTGCCTAATAATCATGACAAATATCATACTATCCAGGGATATGTGACAAGTTTGACTGTCTCTCATCAAACTCAATTTAACACAAATAGAATTTAGATGAAAATTATGTTGTTGTGTTTTTCGGGGGTGCAACAGTTTCATGGTTTCATTGTCATTAACATAACAAAGAAGGAATTTGAACATGTAGTCGCTATCTAACTTGAGTTTTATTCTGCTAGAATGTTGAAAAAAATAAAGCTTAGGGAAAACCACTAAAATGATTTCAATTTTTAATGCTTATACAAATAAAAAAAATAAGTGATATGTTTATTAATTCTTTATATCGGGTTGTAAATAGTGCGATATATAGAAAAACAGTAGTGTATAGTATCTGTATCGAGTGTTTTACTATATTATGTTATACGTGTATATTTAACTGTTGTGTGTTTTTCTACTTTTATAATGGTAATGTCATGATCTTAAACAACGATTAGTAATACATGAATCTGTTATACATGTATTTTTTTTATTCAATAACTGTTTAAGAAAAATTGATTAAATTATTATAATACTTTTTTAAATGAATAACACACTTTTAATATATGAGGCGAGATACATCTATGTACTGTATATTTTGTAATTTAACATGGTTATTTCTAAACGTGTTTAATTTCAATTCTTACTTTTTGGTATAGAACCAAATTGGTAAAATTTTCATAACTTAAAAACATGTTTCGATCCTTTTAGTATTTCTATGATAAAAGAAAATGCTATACATTTACATCAGCCAGGACAGATCACGAAAATATATTTAATATGAACTGTTTATTATAAATTACAATATTGCATACATGTTTATCGTTATGTAAACATTCATCTTGTTTGTGCAAGAAACACATACACATAGTGTCCAAGAATACATTGTATATACTTACAATAACTTTCGTTATAAAATTATTCATTGATTAGTTTATAATCAAGGTTATAACATGCTTATCTGCTTAAATATTAAATGCTATACGAGAACATTTGTATAAGAATAACGTTGGTTAAAATTTAAATACATGTTAAAGTAATGTTATTAAATGTTATTTGCGGTCGTTAACCTACGCATCAGGCTATAATGGAAACCATACAAAATCGTGCGTTTGGAGGACAAATATTGCAACTGCTTCTGTATTGTTATCCCTAAGAACATTTTCGCTTTCACCATAAGAAATATTATCTCAAGTTTTCAGTTTTGCATAAAGTGATACATCTTTAAAACGATAAATTTGGACTGATGCTTAGAAAATGTAAAATATCTATATCTTCTGTGGTCGTATCCATTGACAATCCTATAGTACATCTGTATTCATGTCAAAATAGATTTGGCCAGTAATCCTAAAGAAAACTCGAAAGCTTAAATTAATCAACGGGAATAGATAACTAACAATCGAGCTGAAATAGTAGTAAATTATCAGTTTAGGAGAAATCTTTCAGGCTTAAATTATTCCATTTGCTTATTTCATCTGTTAAGTGTCTTAAAAACAAGTCGTTTAACGGAGCGTTGTAAAGTCAATTTTGTTAAAAAAGATGTCAATTATTAAATGTATTCTTTGTATCACGCAGAACTTGATGTAAAGTTAAATGATCGCCCTTATTATAGTGCGTAAACAAAAATTAGACTGTTGAGTGACAGAAATGCATAGTAAAAATTTTGTTCATCGACAAACAATTTTACAAAATTGACGTATTCATGATCGTTTAAAAAAGAATCTGAGGGGTTACCGCGCAGGACAGTAACTGTGCGTTTAAACAAATTTCTAGATTGCTCCAAACTTACACACAATTACCCCAACATTTCTTATATGAAAAAGACACGCACATGTTTTTTTGGTGAATCAGCTTCAACCCACGCATCAACTCGACAGCCTGCAACAGACACAATCGTATATACAACCCACGCATCAACTCGACAGCCTGCAACAGACACAATCGTATATACAACCCACGCATCAACTCGACAGCCTGCAACAGACACAATCCTATATACAACCCACGCATCAACTCGACAGCCTGCAACAGACACAATCGTATATACAACCCACGCATCAACTCGACAGCCTGCAACAGACACAATCCTATATACAACCCACGCATCAACTCGACAGCCTGCAACAGACACAATCCTATATACAACCCACGCATCAACTCGACAGCCTGCAACAGACACAATCGTATATACAACCCACGCATCAACTCGACAGCCTGCAACAGACACAATCCTATATACAACCCACGCATCAACTCGACAGCCTAAAACAGACACAATCCTATATACAACCCACGCATCAACTCGACAGCCTGCAACAGACACAATCGTATATACAACCCATGCATCAACTCGACAGCCTGCAACAGACACAATCGTATATACAACCCACGCATCAACTCGACAGCCTGCAACAGACACAATCCTATATACAACCCACGCATCAACTCGACAGCCTGCAACAGACACAATCGTATATACAACTCACGCATCAACTCGACAGCCTGCAACAGACACATAAAACACGAGAAAGTAATAGCAGATGTTAATTATCCCATAGAACAAATAATTTCTAAAAATCGCAGATGACAAGATAAAATATGCATGTTAGGAAAAACAATACGCACAACCTAATATAAGAAAGAGCACCAGAAAAGACAGCACATGCACTTAACGAATAACAGCAACCAATCGCTTACGCCTGCGGGCCAAAATGCTGTGAATTTAGCTATAATCGCGGGGTTCAATTTTTTGTGTAATTTTCATTCGCATGAATTTAAAACAAGCAACAAATATACAAAGTATAGCAAAAACACACATTAAAAAACCACGTGACTAAATGCCCCCAAAAGATGAGCATCTGCAATGAGGTTTTAAGGCTCAGAAGAGGAAATACTGCACACCGCATGTAATGGTCCATGCATTACCAGGGAAATTCAGTTATTGCTCATCAGTATAGGACTTTTCTACACATTTGTTTGTTTCAGTTATGTTTTAATCTTTTTAAAAAATAATAAAAGATGATTGTTATTCAATCAAGCGACCATTGCTACCATTTCTGTTGTAATACAATAACTCCCTGTAACAAATGTACGTATTTTCATTATTTAGGCGGTTTTTGAACAATATAAAAATAGCTACGCACCTGCAATGTTAAAAGTTCTTGTATGGTTGAAAGTGGGCACGTTAAAACTTCATTTAAACACCAACAAATCGATGCTTAACAACAAACTTAATGCACCAGTGTGATTCTCACGCCGTATTAAAACCTTGTGAATATAATGTTTTTCCTTATTTTCGGCAGTTTTTCAACTAAATAAAAGAATAGCTACGCACTTGCAATTTAAATAGCACTTATATAGTTAAAAGGGGACATGTTTAAGCTACCATTTGACACCAACATATTGAAATTTGGTACGAAACTGAATGCACCAGAGTGATTCTCACGAGGTAGGTAAACCGTGTGAATATTACGGCACCCGCGTAATAATCACACGCGTGGTAATATTACCACGCGTGTGAAAATTACTCGACACCGGCATTTGCCGTCATCGGCTTTGATGGATGCATTTGTTTACGTTTTACCTGCGCTCTTATCACGGGGCCAAGTCTAGGCAATTCCAGTGACACCCTGAGGAGAATTAGGACAAACATTTTATGTACACTTAGTTCATTGCATTTTATTGACAAAAGTGGGACGATTTATTTTGTATTATTTATTTATTCAACTACAGTGTATTGTAGCAGAACATATGACATAAAATATAAACCTAATAGTAATAATATTATGTTCAAGCACTTTGGTTATTGTTACATGAATAATTCATACATGTTTATATTTACGAGTAAATATAAACTCGCACTTACTCGTACTCTATTTTAATATATTCCCATTATATAGGAATTTCAAATCCGAACCTTTTTCTTACAAAGAAAAGTGCATGGTCTTTTGTCGCGATGTTGATTACAAGCTTTTCTTAAATGAAATGGATTTTTGTGCTATTTGGTTTTGATTAAAATTCATAAACATTTAGATCGTAAGATACTACCATGTTCATGTTTAAGGAAATTAAAAAAAACTGTTTTAAGCTTACACCACCCCTGCCGTGTAAAAAAGCGGCAATTTAAATTGCGGGCATAAAGCATAGCGGTATAGAAGTCATACTTATTATTTTGAATAAAATTGCCATCCTTGCAAATACGATGCAACTTTCAATAGTGGGAAGATATAACATGTCAGAGGGGCATATTCTATTTGGCTAATGACACCTGCTTTCTCTACGTTAATCACAAAAACAATATTGTTTGTCCCGAATGTAAATTGTTAAAAAGGGGAAACACATTGTTTGGTTGGCGTATGATACGGTAATATCATTTCATTTCGTTCAGATTTTATTGCCACGTATTGTGAGGTAGATGTATTGCGCGAATATAAAAGGGGCCCCAGCGAAATCAAACCGTTGAATATCGTTTTGAGGCACGCCACGGGAAAATGTACCTTCGGGCAGTTGACGTCAATCCTTGAAACGACGTCATAAAGTTGAGCAGACGACATTAAATATTATGCAATTCGCTGTAAAATACCATTTTATTCTCAAAATGTGTAAATAAATCGCTGTTTTGTTGTGAGAAACTAAAAGAAATCTGAAAGTTCTTTCTAAATATAGTAACAACAAAAATGACACAAAAAAATAACCGAAGGTACCTTTCCCGTGGCGCGCCTCTTTTATGCGAGTAATACAACGAAACATAGATGTTTTTTGCAAAATTATCGTTTGTTTTTTCCTCCCGAAATTTTATCATCGCGAAATTTAATGATATCACATAATCCATCCGGCTGAGAATCTGTCTTTTCTGTCTTCAAATGAACAGTACTCGTCGTTTGGGATGTGTTTGTGAGGGCGAGTCACGAGAAAATGTTTTTTAAAGAGTTGACGTCAACCTTTGACATTATGTATAAAGCAGACGGCATTTGCTAATTATGAAATATTTCATTACATACTAAGTCTTGTCAATTTCAGAACTTTTTTATTCACGGGGCTATTAACCAGGTTCTAGGGCGCACCAACCGCACATTTGTCCAAAAAGGCCCTCGTATGATTAAACCAGTACAAGTTATATTTCTTTGCATAAGCTCCAACCCAACCATCAATTGAAGCAGCTTTAAACTTAAAACTTAACACAATCTGTTGTACCTGATACCTTAAACCTGTACAAGAAACGGAATACTTATGTTAGAAATGCAATACTAGTGATGCGAGATATGATATCGAATTATCGATTTATAATATATATTATACTTTCAAATTTCATAACATAACAGAGATTTGAATATCAATACTTAAAACTAAGTTTGTTGAGAAAACAAACATCATTGTTTCGTGTGAATAATATGTTAAAATCAAATTGGGAGTCTTAATTCGTTGCTGTAAAACTTATTTAAAAGTTCAATGCCTCTTTTGATTGTTTCCTTCTTTAAAATAGTGTCTAGTGTAAACGTATGTACTGGCATATGTTATCATATAAATTGAATTTTAGATCATGCCAATTTAGGAAAAAAGCTCAATATAGCTTCGAAGCCTATATCAGCTTGCATAAGTTCAAAGTCGTTGACAAGGAGCGAGAATATTTTATTAACCATGGGATTTAACCACGTTTTTGCCTGTTAAGGATGTCAATTGTACGACGGCTTCGTTTTATTGATGATATTTATAAGACTCAAAAATCAAAGAATAATTTTGAATGACATTCGCCCTAAATCGCATTCTCAGAGGAATTATCCATTGATGATTACTAATGAGGTCAAAAAGGCGTAAGCACGCCCGATAAATGAGGCAGTTTCTGACATATTTCAATAAATGGGGCGCGTCGCGGGACATTTGTCGTCGGTTATATTTTTGACATTTTATTTGTTACTATTTTTGGAAATGACTTAAACTATGTTATTTTTTATACTTATTAATGTTAGAGCGTTTTTCGCATGTTTACTGTAAAATGTTATTTAACCATGAAATGCATAATAAGAAATGTCGTCTATTTAACATATTAAAAACTGTCAGTTATATTTAAATATTGAAATTAGGACGTGTTTAATGAGTAACATTATTTCCCCGTAGTCACCTTTTCCCGCGAGGCGCCTCATATTAGAGTGCAGAAATTGATGACATAGTTGAATAAACAGTATATTAAATACAGGTATCACTTACATATCATGTCGGAAATATGTTTGTGCATGTCTATATGAGGCGCCTCACAGGAACAGTTGATGTCAGACCTAAAAATAGAGTCATACATGAGCAGACCACACTGCTTATTAATCAATTCGCGCTTAAAATAACACTATTGTCACAATGTTTAAGACAGTTACTTTTTTAATTACTAAGAACATTATTCAAAATGTGTTGGTCATTTTCGATAATAGTTACAACTAATTTTATTTAACAACGGTATATACTTAATGTACACAAATGAAAATTGTTTATGGATCGAACCTACGACGCATATTAATCTATTTACAATTTCAACATTCCTTTAAGTCTTAGTTGTGACAAAGCCTTAAAACGTAGGGCTAATTGTAATTATAAGTTATAATTATAGTTTTAAGCTGAACATTTGAGATGCTTAGATAATTATTAAAGCATTGATTTGGATAGTTGTAACGGAAATGCAAGTATTGCCAACTGATATTTATCTACCAGCAAGTAATAAACATACAGCAATCTTGTTATGGACGAAAAGGAAGGGAAATAAATGTGCATAGTCTATGTGTTTGGGTCTGTCTGATTTTCTGTTCTTACTGAGAAAATTCCAATATCAAGGAAGTTAACTATTTGCGCTTAATATTGTATAAAACAGCGTTTATTTCCCTTTCGTCCAAAGTCTCTTACTTGCTGAATAACCCCATCTTGTATGAAACATTTAGATATTACACTACCAGTAGTGTAAAATTATTTGCTTTAAATAATAATAAAAAATAAACAAGCAAAACTGCGATAACTCGGCAAAAGTCACAATGAGAAAAAAAAACTATCTACGGTACATTGGAGGGTTATACTTATTGCAGTTGCAAAAAATCCATTAACTATTGCGTTATTTATATCGCGGAATAGAATTGATTCGTCTTTATCATTGATTTAACTTGCCGAATGGATATTTGAAGATGGCGTAAACTTTCAATCAGTTTAGCACTTTACGTGATTTCAAATTGTTCATCTTAATTTAAGAGGAATTTGATATTTTTTGTTAACGATAATTTCATGACTCGTCATTAAAAGGGAAAACTTCAATATCACAGGAAACGAAGGATATTTGCCAAAGATCATTAAACTAAAGTTGGAGGCCAATCTATGACTAACCAATCAGATGCTTGGGATTTGAGACTGGTTTCTAATGTCAACTTTATTATCTTGGGCCCGTAACATGCTGCAGTATGTTTGAGCCTGAAGATTTGCAGTAATGTATTTGTTTGCTCTCGTCGGCAATTACAGGAATGAACACTAGCTCAAAACTTCTAATTCGAATATTTAACGTCTTATGAGCCAATTACATGTACATATAAATATAATAATTTATAAAAGTTCAAATTCCATTTACATCCAAACACAAAAAAGCAACACTCTAGCGTAAACGCGAACACATTTTATTTAAATGCCAAATACAATATACATGTAATACATGTTAAATACAATATAATACATGTAACAAAAATATCGCGTTCCCCAAAAAGAAACTTGATATAATGGAAAGAGAGATCAAAATTGGTATTTCTTAGTCGCATGTCCATAAAAAATTCATGGTCAAATCCAGTTTTTTCTCACAATTTACATGTATATATTTGCAACTTAAGGTCATTGCTTTGTCATGGACAAAAAAGAAAATTATCAATATTTCTATAACGTCTAAATGCATCTCAAAAATACTTTGCACAAACCAATATATGTATGTTTAATTTACATACGCTTAGAAAACTTAGAACAGAAAAGAAAAAACAGAAAGAGCTAACAAATCCCTAACATTATATTTTTATTATTTTGTCTATGACAATGCAATGGCAAACGGAGTACTATCTGAAAGTCAAACTGACACTGGATATTGATCCCAAATGCGGTCATTTAAAGTAATATCATATATTCTGTATCTGTTTTTTCGGCGTTAGCTGTCTAAGCTCACTTTTGACCTAGTTTTTCGACCAATGAAATATTGTAAATAAAACTTATTATGCAGCGGGAAAATCAAATAGATTATTTTGATTGGTTATTAGTGGGTCTCGTTAATGATTACCGTAACGATTTTTAGATTGTGTGTTAGTATTTACATGGCACTTATATGTTCGGGCATTTTCGTTTTTAAAAGCGATAATTGTATTGGATAAAAAGATATTTACGGTATAAATAACCAGTTAAGTCAATTGATGGCTTAAATACGATTTTATATGGAATATTCATGGGTGTCAGGTAAACACTCGAGTACAATACACAGTATAAAACGACAGAGAAGTGCAGATATTTCTGGTTCTTACTGGTTCCTTTCTAGTTCCTTTGACACTGATTGTTAATTTCAATTTCAGACATTCAAATCGCCTTTGTGTAGTGGTTATCACACTCGCCTCTCAAGCGGATGCCCCGGGTTAAATACTCGGGAGGGACACTTTTTTTTAAGTTAGTTTACGTAAAAGTTGGTAGATTTCGCTCTTGTAACAAGTTGTTATTATTTTCATTTATTGTATTTTAATAACATTTATTCGTCATTAGTACTAACTCTACAAGAGGTATTTTATTGAAACTGAATAAATGTACAGTTAATGTTAGACATTCTTCTTTAATCGACGTATTATCACCAGACGAAATTTTTGCACGCTCTTTATTTCTTTCTTATATATAAAAATCTTTTCCATCAACGCCGTTTATCGTTTTTAAAGATATTTCTTGTTATTATTTGGATCCAAATAAAATTTCAGAGAATTGTATGTCTATCTTTTTTTCTCCTCTTTCACATAACAATTTTGCCAGAATAGAAGTCGAGATTATTTTTTATTGATAAAGGTGCAATGACAAATGTGAAGGCCACTCACAGATTATTAACTGCTGGTTTGTTATACAGTACTGTGAACGTTTAATGTTACAAAATCTGCGTCTATCGTGCGTCCGTCTATCGTGTATCGTTCGTCCGTCTAACGTGTATCGTGCGTTCTTCTAACGTGTATCGTGCGTCCGTACAACGTTTATTGTGCATCGTGCGTCTTTTAATTTTACAGTGCAACGTGAATAAATTTCTCGCATATGCAAATTTATATGATTTAAGTTCAACCATTTAATTGATATTTTAATAACATATTCAAATTTTTAGAAATGTCGTACACAAATTATATAAATCGTCAGTATCGTGTATCGTGCGTTTACCGTGTATAGTGCGTCCGTCTTTCGCGTATAGTGCGTCCGTCTATCACGTATCGTGCGTCCGTATTTCGTGTATCGTGCGTTCCGTTTGTAACCTTAAACGTTCACAGTACTGTATGAACAAAGGGTGATTATGCCACGTGACTTTTAGAATGTCGTGCACACATTTAAATCAGGAAAAAAACTCACTGGTTTCAGGTACGTTTTTGCTTATTTTTAGAGAAAACAACACCCGAGTGGTAATGAAGGTCAAATGAAAATGCTTAAGATTAAAAGAGTACGATGTTCATAGGTCCAGAAATTACTGAGAAATAAGCAAACCACATTTGAATAGCGTATAATTTTTTTTGCGATATATATTATGTGTTCACGAAATTCTAAAAGTCAAGTGTGTAACAACACTGTAACAGATCGGCAAACGCCAAGTTCATAAGTCACTATAACAAGTGTTTGAAGAAAAGCAATTTAAACTGTAATGAGGACTAATTGGCATATTTTAATATAATCATGATTGTTAAAATATTTAATTAAAGATAGTAATTCGTTATTCCTTTGAGATGACGTATACTCTGTTTTGAGATATTCGAATTGGATTCCGTTTTTATGTTATCCCTAATTTGATTCGTTAGTTACTTCGTTTCATTTGATTGCTTACATGTACCTGTTAGCTGTAAAAGAAGTCGCGACCGTGGTTTTTATTTACTGCTTTAATGTGTCGTCACTTCAAGACATTTTACCTGCCCATCCTTCCCTAATAGTAAAATGTTTAGTATAAGACTTAAACTGTGTTAGTTTGTGAGAATATAATAACATTTTATATCGCTTAGATGTGATAAATGCTTTGATAATAGCAGTTCTAATTGATGAGCGGTAAAATAACATGTTGCCTTATATGGATATTTTTACTTGTTCTTGTTATTATTTGTAATCATGGGATTTGGATTTAAAATTTACTTAATCTAAAAGTATTAAGATCTTGATAAAAGTTTAAATTTGAAAATGAAGTCCTTTTCATTTCAATATTTCCGAAATACTGTTTCAGAACCACCGTGCATTGACTTATGTTTGATGTTTTGTGTAGGTTGGAGGTAAATAACCAAGAAAAATGTACCACTTGTTTGTTCATATAAGTTCCTTAAACTGCAACTGCGTGTTTATGCGTTTTGTGTTCAGCCTCATATGTATCAAACAAGAGTTAAAATAACACCGCGTTACCATGAACATAACACATTGTTACCTTGAACAATTCACCGCGTTAACATGAACATGTATTGATAGCTTTTAATATCATTAGTTAAGAATGTCTCATAGACTTCTGTGGAATTTGTAGGTTTCGTCAATTTTATTCGTTTATGCTAGCATTGCATATTTTGTTTGTCAATTAAATGCCGCCAAAGTTCTTGATTTTCCTTGAAACAATGATTAATGATCGCATTGATTAGGCATAAGACCCGCCTCGAGTCTTGATTTATTTGCATTTGTTGTTTTCGGCGGAGTTATTTCCTGAGTAAACTAGAGAGGTTGATTTGCAAAAATGCGTTAATCATAGGAATGTACATGTCAAATCAAATCACGGAAACCTATAACTTAATAAACGATATATTGCAATTAATTTGCTTTTATTAACGCAAATATTTGATATAAATATTTCATGTTGACTAATTTGGCGGTTAGCGTTGGATGTATATTATAATGATTCAATCCCTCGTTCTTGTCGGAAACAAATGGCTCAACCTACGAATATGATTATCTGTGTAAACAATATTATATTTCGCGATTATTTAAAAGTTCGCATTTTTTGTTCTTCCAACGTTGGAAAAATGACAGTTGACTTATTTGCGCAATTTGTTTCCCAGCAACTTAAATGATACCACAGTAGAATACTTTTTTGGTGACAAATCTTGATAAATTAATTAAACATATGCATTTTTATAGCGAAAAGGACGATATCACTGAATAATATGGGCTCGAATTAATTGCAATTCACAAGCTCCCAGTTGATAGCATCTAAATCGCAGCTGTCGGAAAAGTGATATTGCATAACGCATGTCACCCACTCATCTTCTACATTTGTAAACACACCAGTATTTTGAAGTGAAGAAGATATTGAATCAAGTCCACCGACGCCTTTATATGCTATATCAGATGTGTATTTCTATAAGTGGAAGACAGAAAACTGTTTATCAAGTGGGTTTACTTATTACTACTCTGGCGCTCACAAGTGAAACATATTTGTATAATGTGTTGACAGAAACTAAACATGTTTTCGCAAATGCTATTCTCCTTTGAAATTGTTGTTTTGTATAAATTTCATGATTTAGACAGTCGCAGGGAGTGGCATCTGAATTGTTGTTTATAACGTTAAGAGAACTATGTAAACTCTTTTATTTGAAAACGTTCCAGCCATCGGCCTTCTTCTGCTTGTATTGAATTCCTGTATGCGTGTTTTGATAAAAAGAAAACGCAATCTTGGTGTAGCAATAACAACAGAAGAAGGCCAATGGCCGAAACGCTTTGAAATCAAAGAGTTTAATTAGATCTGTTAATATTATTCACTATCTTAACATGGATAAGAAAAGTATAATTACAACGTTAAGACTAACTTTGTTTAGTTAAACCCGGCCACACATAAAACTAAGCTTGTTTCTGATCCGAGCAATCCGTTTGATTGAAATTAAGCATTGTATCTGAACTGACCAATAGTATGCTTGAGATCAGGGGAGGGCCCCAAGATCATAAAACTGAGATTGGAGACAAGACTCAAATCTCAAGGATCTGATTGGCTGAAATGGCGACCAGTCGCCATTTCAGCCAATCAGATCCTTGAGATTTGAGTCTGGTCTCCAGCTTTAGTTTTATGATTTTGGGCCCTGGTTTCCATTTCACTCAAGTAGGAGTCTGAACCAATTCTTATCGTTATAAAATGGGGCACGCCACGGGAAAAGGTACCTTCGGTCATTTTTAGCGATGTTTTAACTTTCAACTATAAATCAATTTCTTATAACTAAATTGTGATTTTGTTACACATTGTGTCGATAAAATGGTATTTTTACCGCTAAATGCATAATAAATAATGTCGTCTGCTCAAATTTATAACGTCATTTCAAAGATTGCCGTTAACTGTCAGAAGGTACCTTTCCCGTGACGCGCCCCAAATTGCTTATTGTCGTGATGAATTAATAAACAATAAACAATCATCATTTTTTCGATTGTCTACTGTTTCATAACTGTTACAAATAATTTGCATTTATATTCACATAAACACAGTTGTTTATCACTGAAGAGTATTCCATTATAAACTGGTATTAAACTACAAAAGAGACGTACATTAAAGTATTTAATTTGTCCATTTTGGATATTTAGGATTTACCTAAGGCACCATGAAATATAATTATCTGATGACAAATTCGAGGATTGGAAGTGAAAAGTTATAAGTTAAATTAAATACAAAAGCAGATAAAGCCTTTTTGCTTCGCCCCAGGAAATATTAGTCGTGATATGAGCGTACTTTTCTGTCTCTCTTAAAACTCATTTATATCATTGTGTTTCCGTGATTGACTTAAGTTTTCCCCAGATACCGATGCAATGTATGTTAAATGATATATGCAAAACGCCCGAGAAATAATGGCATTTTCGACTGTTTTGCCGAGCAAAAATATATCAATTTGAGTGGAGATTTCCTCGCCATCTAGTGACATAATATTTATCATTTTACTAATGTAATATTGTAGAAAAAAGTTACGACAAAATAATCATTATTCAAATTCTACAGTGATTGAATTTTTCGACTGCGAGTAATAATTATTTGCAATTCTTATACACTTAATACAATTAAATAAAGGAGAAGGTAAATATTAATATATAGATTATACAATGTAATAAACAAATTGTCAGAAATGTCAGTCTTAAACGCTTGTGGATCTCCTGAAAGATCATGGATCAAGATCAAGTCTTCTGATCTTCTTATTTGAATGCTGTTTTAGTATTTTAATTGTATTTCTTGTAATCAGTTATAAGTTTATATCATTGTAAAGCGCCTTTGAACGTGTATATGAAAAGGGCGCTATATAAGTTTGGTAATTAATAATATAATGTTATTAATCAAGTGAATTCATATTGGCCTTGTTATTGGGTCAAGGGTAGTCATATTGGCCCGAGGCCGAAGGCCGAGGGCTAATATGACTGCCCGAGACCCAATAACAAGGCCAATATGAATTCACTTGATTAATGACAATTTTATTAATTAACACAATATTCATAGTTCTAGACTTGCTAATTTACCGCCTGAAGAGATGAAGTGTCAACTCTGATTCTAATGTCTGGCATCTTCAATGAGTCTATGTCCAGTAGTGACCTGGCTGATATAAGCTACCATGGAGATGCAGATATGAAGGTTGTTTTGTTTTGAATATAAAAACAACCTGAACATTCCTACACACTGTGGCAGCCAACTCTCTTGTTCTTCCAGTCTAAATTTAGTTCATATCCAAATATATCAAAAAAAATTTTTTTTTCGCACATTCCATCCACGAATTCCGCATGTAATACTCAATTTATCATGTCTGTAAGTTATCCAAACGAAGCTTTGATCCTTTTTGCAAAATTTTTCTGAATATACTTGCTCAAATCAAGAGTAATCCCTTAAAAGTCACTGTTTTTTAGTTTCAAGAATTCTTGCTGCAGACATCCGCGTTGTTGTTGTACTGATGAGTTAGATAAACTCAAAGATTTTCATTACACAGAAAGAAACGACCAAAAGCGGTAACATAGACTTATCCTCTGCCGCTTTGAATAAATGCACCTCGTGTCCAAAGTCACACTATCTGTTATCATTTTTATCCATAAAAATTCGACTTAGAAATTCCAAAATGGCGGCATTTTTGTTTTTAAAAGGAAGTGATTTAATCCATATTGGACCAGTTCATTATCCAATCAGAATCATGCGATCTCATATTGGCTCAGTAAAACCCGTATTGGCCCAGGTTATCTCGTATTGGCCCTGTTGAAATTTCATATGAATTGAATGCAACACATATAAGGTGGACCGAATTGTACATATTGTGTCAATATTGTTTTAGTTAATTAATAATAATAATTATTAAGATGGTATTTATTGTTATGCATTTCGCGGTAAAAATATCATTTTATTGTCAAAATGTATAACAAAATCTCTTTTTAGTTAGGAGAAAATAATAGATAGTTGTAATTTTATTCTAAATATAGTAACAACTAAAATGTCGCAAAATATGTTCGAAGGTACTTTTTTCCCGTGGCGTGCCCCATATCATATTTCAAAGAAAGCACATTCAGTCTGAAGTTCATGTATTATGCCCACGGAATTATGAACAGTTGTTCTTTTGATTCTTTAGAAATAATACATACATGGACATGAAATGTCATAGAAATGGTAAAATTGGGTCAATATAAGATTACCCTTAGAGGATACTTCATCTGAAGAAACAGTTTCAACCTTTCGCTTAGACCACCTGATTATTACCAACATAAAACATGTTAACACTGCCAAGTTCCATAATCATTGAATATAACCACAGACTGTGTTGGTTAGAGAAAACTTGTCATAGTTTGTTCATAACAGAAAACGATAGAGGAAAGATGTCGGTGAACTCCAGAACCTGACTTTATTGAACCACATGTATGTGAATATGATGCACTTGATACTGAAATTAACTGCCAAAGTAACGAATTAAATTTAACATTAATCTGGTTTTACCTTTCAAGTAAGAGAGAGTGATTAAAGACGCCATTTATCAAATCTTAAATCAGTCAGCATGTCTGTGCAATTTACATAATTCGCTTGGTAGAAGTAATACCAAGATTAAATACAAGTCTGTCGTTTTGGCATAAACAATTTATCTTGTCGCCGCTTGGTTAATAATTTTCCTATTTTCAAAAATCGAATCCATATTTCTAAGATATATATTGAAAGTACAGTTTTCTGACAAATTGCAAAAATAAATCTAAGTTTTCTAAAAGCAAATTATTTCTGGTGATTTCATTTCATTGATAATAATCAGAGTATATACATATGTTTATATAAAGCCAGCTGTCTTGACCTTCAATACACACCAGTCTGTTATGCACAACCCCTTTTCTTTATGTAGATGTGAGACATTGGATCCATATTCTGACTGTCTTTGTTTGGATATTTCCGGTTACATTCCTGTATAACGTCATACAATTTGAGTGTATCGTGGTTCCGAAAAACATATATATTATTTTGTCTGTCAAAAATCTATTGTGAGTACGTCTAATGTCTATCGTGCGTATATCTTATGTCTATCGTGCGTACGTCTAATGTCTATCGTGCGTACGTCTAATGTGTATCGTTCGTCCGTCTAATGTGTATCGTGCATCCGTTTAATGTCTATCGTGCGTCCGTCTAATGTATATCGTGCGTCCCCTAATGTGTATCGTGCGTCTTTGTAATGTCTATCGTGCGTCCGTCTATTGTCTATCGTGCGTCCGTCTAATGTATATCGTGCGTCCGTCTAATGTCTACGTATGTCCGTCTTATGTCTAACGTGCGTCCGGCTATAATCTATAATGCGTCCGTCTAATGTCTAACGTAATTCGTCAACGTGAAAACGAAGATTTAGCCTAAGCAACTTTGTGTGTCTACCAATGAATTTTAACTTAAAATGTTCTATCCGTCTTAACGTTGACTCGTTACAATATACATGTGCAAAAAGGAAGCAACTGTTTGATTATCTTGAACGTCGTACAAAACGTTGTCATTCTGTTTATAAAAACAACAGTTTTGTTTAGTTTTACCGTCATAAAATTCAGTGTCATTCTGTTTGTAGACAGAAACAGTTTAATTTAGCTTAATCGTCCTACAGAACGGTGTCATTCCTTTCTCAGGACAGCAACAATTTGTTTATCTTAAACTACATACAAAACGGTTCCATTTTTTTAAAAAGAAAGCCGCAGTTTTGTTTTGCATTACCATATATTTATTACTACATATATACTGTTTTGTGCTTTTTGACAGGGATTTTGTTTGTCTAAAGAATATCGGACATGCTCATACAAAAAACTATTCTTCTTTCCCCACAATGTATCAATTTATTTTCTGTTAGGGTCATACAACTGTTTTCGTTGTATTTCATTTGAATCTTCTTGAATAATTGCGAGTAAAACATGACACCTATGGCACTCTATCCAGCCTATAACCCTTTAAGTCAAATCAATCTCTTCTAATGTCATGTCCCGTCAAGTAAAGAATTAACATCTCTTCCATGCCAAGAAAGACGGAAATCCGGAAAATAATTCTTTCTTTCCTGAACAATTTCTTATAATTGAACTTCTTTTATTCGCCATTTCTGGAGTTATTACCAACGTAAATCCGCTATGGAGAGCTGTTAGTAAGGTTAGTGCAAGGATGTTTATGGTTTTCACGAAGTACATTGCACTTGTAACCATTAAGAACAAAGTTTTAAATGTGAAGACAAACGCATGGTAATATTTATACACATGAGGTCAAACATTTTGTTATTTTATAAATAAGTGTTCTTCTAAGGGATGTATCATTGAACAGTATCACGAGATGTATATGTGTTGTGATTATAACTACAAATATACTGCATCGAGTTTTTTTCACATCGATAGTGTTTGCCTGAATAAAATCTGATAGTATACGTTCTTATAACTGTTCTTTTTCTCCTTAATGTGTCAATTTATTTTCGGTTAGAATCACACAACTGTTTTCGCTGTACTTCATTTGAATCTTCGTGAATAATTGCCAGCAAAACATGACACCTATGACACTATATCCAGCTTATAACCCGTTTACTCAAATCAATCTCATCTAATGTCATGTCCTGTCTAATAATGAATTAACATCGCTTCCATGCCATGACAGACGGAAATCCGGAAAATAATTCTTTCTTTTCCGAACAATTTCTTGTAATTGAATTTCTTTTATTCGCCATTCCTGAAGTTATTACCAACGTAAATCTGCTATTATAAAGAACTGTAAGCACGAGGGTTTATAGAGTTTTCACGAAGTATCACATTAAGAAACAAGTTTTAACTTTAAAGACAAACGCATGGTAATATTAATACACATGAGGTAAAAATTGTGTTGTTGTTTTTTTTTCAATTATAGATATTAGGTGTATTTCTTATCGATGTATCATTGAACAGTATCACGTGATGTATATGTTTTATGGTTATAACTACAAATATACTGTATCGGATTGTTTCACATCGATTGTGTTTGCCTTACGAAAATCGGATACTATACGATCATTTAAATAACTGTTCTTTCTCTTAATGTTACAGTATCAATTTATTTTCGGTTACAAACACACAACTGTTTTCGTTGTACTCCATTTGAATCATCGTGAATAATTGCCAGCAAAACATGACACCTATGACACTCTATCCAGCCTATAACCCTTTTAGTCAAATCAATCTCTTCTAATGTCATGTCCTGTCTTATAATGATCCCCAGCCGAGGCGGGAAAAATTTCTCCGTGACAATTGAACTCGGACATTGCGTCTGAGAGTCATTTGTCCCTCACCTCTGATTCAAGTGAGGAAGCAGTCAGTCGCTTGCGGAGAATTTGGTTAGTACTGGTTAGAGACCCAGGAACACCGGTTAGGTGGACTGACCGCCTGGATATAACCAGAAAGGTGTTGAAACTAGGCGTTAAACCCCAAACAAACAAACAAACAAACCTGTCTTATAATGAATTTACATCGCTTCCATGCCATGGCAGACGGAAATCCGGAAAATAATTCTTTGTTTTCCGAACAATTTCTTGTAATCGAATTTCTTTTATTCGCCATTCCTGAAGTTATTACCAACGTAAATCTGCTATTATAAAGAACTGTAAGCACGAGGGTTTATAGAGTTTTCACGAAGTATCACATTAAGAAACTAGTTTTAACTTTAAAGACAAACGCATGGTAATATTAATACACATGAGGTGAAACATTTTGTTGTTGTTTTTTTTTCAATTATAGATATTAGTTGTATTTCTTATCGATGTATCATTGAACAGTATCACGTGATGTATATGTTTTATGGTTATAACTACAAATATACTGTATCGGGTTGTTTCACATCGATTGTGTTTGCCTTACGAAAATCGGATACTATACGATCATTTAAATAACTGTTCTTTCTCTTAATGTTACAGTATCAATTTATTTTCGGTTACAAACACACATCTGTTTTCGTTGTACTCCATTTGAATCATCGTGAATAATTGCCAGCAAAACATGACACCTATGACACTCTATCCAGCCTATAACCCTTTTAGTCAAATCAATCTCTTCTAATGTCATGTCCTGTCTAATAATGAATTAACATCGCTTCCATGCCATGGCAGACGGAAATCCGGAAAATAATTCTTTCTTTTCGGAACAATTTCTTGTAATTGAATTTCTTTTATTCGCCATTCCAGGAGTTATTACCAACGTAAATCCGAAATAAAGAACTGTTAGCGCAAGGGTGTATATAGTTTTTTACGAAGTAACACATTAAGAAACAAGTTTTAACGTTTAAGACAAACGCATGGTTATATTTATACAGATAAGGTCAAACATTCTGTTGTTGTTTTTTCAGTTATAGATAGGTGTACTATCTTTGAACAATATAACGAGATGTATAATAATGATTTATGTTTAAAACTACACATACAGTACAGCTCGGGTGTTTCCAACCAAAGTCCGCGCTACGCGGCGGACTTCGTCAACGCGGACTTGACTGCTCTAGTCCGCGCTGGCCCGCGTTCAGCCTCAATCCCCCGCGTTTTAACTCCGCGGACAGCCCCAGGCAGAAACTCCGAGTGTCTCGGCGTACTTTATCGCGGCAACGCGGGGGCCTTGCCTGTTAGGATTACTATTATTATCATCAAATTTGCTTTAATAAATGTATAAAGTCATGTCATAATTTACAAAATGTACATGGTTATTTATTTCAAGAAAATACCTTTTATTTTATTGTGTTATTTACATGTTATGAGTTATGTGTGTGTAAATAAAATTGTGAAAAAAAGCTTTCTTTGTGTAGTATCTTCGTTCATAATTTTCAATAAGATTCGCAAACATTGACGTTACTTTTAGTGACACTGCATGCAACTTTCTTTCTATCATGCGCTTAACAAAGGCCAAATGTACACAGTACATGTTTATTATTATAAAATTCTCAATGAAATGGAGCTTGGCGGGTAGTTTGCTGGTATTAACAATACAGCTTGAGTATAAAAGTTCTTAGCTTTAGCATATTCTTATTCGGATTTATAGTCTTTTCTGTTTTTATCTTTTATTTTTTTCTTAAAAATTAAATGGAAGAACAAAATAATATTATGTTTTAAAATTAAATTAATACTGAGCTGATGTTATTGTAAAAGCGAAAAAATAATTCTGCAGTAATTTAATAACAACATAAAGTAAAACATTTTAACATTAGGTTTAAAATTCATCAATTTGAAATACTAAACAAAGTAATGTAACGAAGGAAGTTATAAATACTGTACCTGAAAAACAACAAAGTTAACGTAAACAAACGTAACGAACAAAAATAACTTAACACATCGTGAAAAATTATACCAGCCTCATACTGTACCTGAAAAAAGAAAATCAAATATAATGACAATTGTACGAAATAGTAGCGATATCAATAACGCCGCGTTCCACCGGCATACTACGCGGAGTTCCTCCGCGTCATGTTTTGTACAGATAAGCTGTCCCGCAAGTCCGCGCTAGTCCGCGCTGAACGACAAGGTCCGCGCGGGCAATCCCCGCGTTTTTACGCGGAGAAAATACGCGTTAAACGAGTTGGGTCCGCGGAGGGCGCGCGGAAAATGTAAAAAACTCCCGAGCTATACTGTATACAGTATCGGGTTGTTTCACAGTGATTTTGTTTGCCTGACGAAAATCGGATACTATATGTTCGTTCTAATAACTGTTCTTCTTTCTCCTGTATGTCCGAGTTTATTTTCGGTTAGAATCATACAACAGTGTTTTGAGTTATTAGCAACGTAAACCGCTATAAAGAACCGTTAGCACTAAGGTATTTAGAGTTTTCGCGAAGTAACAAAACTAACCACAAGTTTTAACTTCGAAAACAATGCAAGGCAATAATAATTTTTACAAGGTACAACAGCTTAGTTTTGTTTAGTGTACTTCTTAAGGACGCTACTTGATAAAGTGTGTGCATTTAGTCTATCCTGGGATCCTACACGGCATGTCTGGGATCGTACAAGTCTTACCGAAAATCTAAAACGGCTTGTCACAAGCTGTGGGTCATAAGAATTTATTAAAATTTAAATGCCAATTGTTTTGTTGTTTTTTTTTATTTGTTAAATAAAATGGTACAGTATTGATTTCTGAGCAATTGAGTTTTATTTTTAATGGGGAACATAGTATTTATTGTTATTCGCTCCTGCCCATTAACAGGCACGACAAACCAATCCTTTAATACTTTATTCCTAGTTTTCGCAAATTTTCGAAATTACATTTATATTCTTTGACATCAAGCGTAATGACATGTGTTCTGTTTTCCTGCATCTTTGTCTTCATGACATACGTGTCAGCATTCACAATTGTTCAACTATTTGTTATTCAAGCGAAGATATATTGTCATTAAACCAAGAGCTCGTTTTAGATCTGTTAAATTAATTTTTTATTTCTGAAAATAGATTACAAAATCTGTGATAGGTAGAGGAATATATTCGGGTTCTCATTTTCGTAATAAGTGTTGTCTAATTTGAATTTGAATTTGAATCATCCCTCCTCTACTTTTTGTCTTGTCAAAGGCTTATCTTCTGGGTTTGGCCATTCCTGATAGGCATATTTCACTTTTTTGCACATAATATGCTTTCGACCGTTCAAAATGTTTCGAGATCAACAGACAATTCTAAATTAATCCGATAACGCTATTCTCCAGCAGCTATAAAAGTAGATCAACACTTATCAGATAAAGGACCCAAACTCAGAAAATATTTCAGATTAAACGACAAATAAATTAGATAAAGAAATGCTAGACCTTAATTACAAAGGCTAACCAAATTAGTGCCGCCAGATTTAAACGAGAGCTGTTTTTATTTATCAGATTAGAAGTCGTACATTGTATGACTTAGAAAACAAGTTACATGACATTACGTAAATAAATGAATGTGCCACATCTCCAATGAGTATGTAATCTTTTTGTTTCGCCTGCGATAACAGGTAGACACATAGCGATTCTATTGTCCGGCGTTGTCGTCGTCGTCGTTGTCGGTGCCGTCGTCCGGTAGTCCCCCAACTTTAACCTTATACATGTACTTAATGTTGCCTATAACTTTAAAAGTACTTGTCCTATTCACTTCATACTTGGAATAAATCATCAGCATATACATGTACAATGCCATCTGTGAAGACAAGAATGATAACTCCAGTTTCAATATGTTTTAAGTTATGCCCCTTTCAAATGCAACTTTAACCTGAATCTTAATGTTGCCTATTACTTTGAAAGTACTTTTCCTATTCACTTCATACTTAGAATATAATCATCAGCATGAACAATGCCATCTGTGACGACAAGAATGATAACTCCAGTTTCAATATTTTTGAGTAATGCCCCTTTCAAATGCAACTTTAACCTAAAACTTAATGTTGCATATAACTTTGAAAGTACTTGTCCTATTCACTTCATACTTGGAATGTATCATCAGAAAGAACAATGCCTTCTGTGACGACAAGAATGAAAACTCCGGTTTCATTATTTTTTGAGTTATGCTCCTTTCAAATGCAACTTTAACATGAAACATAATGTTGCCTATAACTTTGAAAGTACTTGTCCTATTCATTTCATACTTGGAATTTATCATCAGCATGAACAATGCCATCTGTGACGACAAGAATGATAACTCCAGTTTCAATATTTTGGAGTTATGCCCCTTTCAAACGCAACTTTAACATGAAACTAAATGTTGCCTATAATTTTGTAAGTACTCGTCCTGTTCACTTCATACTTGGAATACATTATCAGCATGAACAACAACACTGGTAACAACAAGAATCATAACTCCTGTTTGATTATATTTTGTGTTATGTACCTTTCAAATGCAACTTTAACATGAAACTTAATGTTGACTTTAACTTTGAAAGTAATTGTCCATATTCACTTAATATTCAAAATAAATCATCTTCATGAACAGCGTCATTATGAAGAAGAAGAAAGATAACTCTTGTTTGACTATTTTATGAGGTGTGTCCCTTTAATATGCAACTTTAAGGTAAGAGGGACCTAAATAATTTTATTATTATTCCTTAAATAAGCTTTTCCATAGTGATAAACATAATATATCAAATGTAAAAATGAAATATGAAACAATTCCACCATCCCATTTTGGAAAAAATCGCATATGAATAGGGTGACCCACTCGCCTCGTCCCAGGTCCATTTTTTACAAGTGGTTATTGCTAAAAAATCTTATTTTGGGATTAAAAACTATAATATATTTTAGCACCAATTGTGTTACTTGTTAGGCATAAGCCTAAACATTAAAAAGAAACCATTTATATTACTTCATTACTAACATTTAGATGATTTTACTTTGAAAATACATCTATACCCCATCGGAAAATTTCCTCGACACAAAACATACACACACTTTCAGAGTCTCTAAAAAATTTAATCATACCAGTACATTTATAAAATGCATATCGAAATTTGCTACATACATATACCAATCATATTGCAAATTATTACAGACTTTCACCATGTAGTTTTTTAACTATAAGCTTTTAAAGTGTCATATTCCATGTGTTTCTGAAGAAAACAACAACAACAACAAAAACAGGTGAAAATATTTTCCATCACAATTTTGCACAATACCTTTTTGTTTTACAAATCTTTTATAGATCCGATTTAAACTGACTTCTGAATGTGTATCTGTTGACTATATAACTTAAATATGTACTTTAAATGTTTTAATGCAGTTTTACTCCAACTGATTCATTAGAAATCCAAGGTCAATTATTCTTCGTCCATCTTTCCACGATGTACGGCTTGCAGTTTTTGGAAGAGTGTCGGTGTTTATAACAAAATTGTTGGAAATTGATAAAGAAGAGTAATTGTGATAATTTTGTTTACGTTTAATGGTTGGTTTTAATGGGTTTTTTTCACAAATCTACCATTGCTAGCTCTGTCCGCCATTTTGGTATTACCGGGAAAATGACGTCACGCTTTGGGATAACAGACTTTTGGCAAATATTTTTTTTAAACAATATAAGTTACTTTTTGTAAAAAATGTTTCTTCTTTGAAGAAAACGATAACAATATTTTAGAGTAATGTAAAAAATAACGATTAAAAATGTTTGCTACAATCAATTCCGATTAGTGCCGGAGAACGTTTCGGCTACTGCCGAAGACATTTCCGAACTCGACGTCGCCAAACATCGCCGTTTCAGACAGGATTGTCTATTTAGGCCCCTCTTACCTTAACATGAAACTTAATGATGCCTATAACTTTTTAAGTACTTGTCCTATTCACTCTTCGAATATATCATCTTCATGAACAACAACAACATCGGTTACAACAAGAATCATAACTCCTGTTATACTATTTTTTTTCAAATGCAAATTTCACATAAATCTTAATGTTGCGTATAATTTGAAAGCACTTGTCCTATTCATGTAATACTTGGATTGTACCATCAACATGAACAGTGCCATCGACGACAACAAAAAATATAACTCCTGTTTGAATATTTTATGAGTTATGTCCCTTTCAAATGCAACTTTAACATGAAACTTAGTGTTGCCTGTAAAATGGAAAGTACTTGACGTTCAATTCACTTAATACTTTGAATAACTCATCTGCGTGTATAAACCAGTTTTTAAAGATGATAACTCAGGTTTCACCATTATTTTAGTTATTCCCCTTTTAAATGCAATTTAGATGACACATGTGTTCTGTGGTGTAGTATTGAAATCAACTTAAATAAAATATTTTTATTATATATGACTAAACATAGGCCCACATTTCAACTTTTTGCATGCAGGCGACACATGTGTTCCGCGGAACACAACATTCTAGTTAATAAAAGAAAAGAGAACACGAGAAACGATAAACGAAATCAGGGTAGGTTCGATTTACCCTGTTCATTGGCTGTAAGGGAATTGATTATTTATATCCACGCCGCCTATGCCTTTGTTAATCGTTACTCAGTATTTACAAAAGTAAACAGTACCATTTTGATACATCCCAAACGAGGAGTTATTTGCTTTGTATCAAGGTTTGCAATACAGAGGCATTATAGATTGCTTATCGTTACCACGTTATAACTGTTGACCAACAACAAAATCTGACATCCTATAGAAAACTCTGACACAAATAATTAGTGTTAGTACTTTTTTATACCAATGTTTGGTTAGTTTAAGAGACTTCTTCTAGTGTATGTCTGCTCCTTTCCGAGATAAGCAAACTCCTAAGTTCACAATCTAAGTCAAGAGAACACATTACTATTACTTCGCATAATCAAAGTTATTTCTGCAAGTGTATGTTCTTTTTATTAATCAGCAAGCTTTGAAGTTTACAATTTATGCAGGTTAAAGGGGAACTTTGAAAACCACCGATCTAGGTCATGCGAACATATTACTTAATAATTAATTTAATGATTACTGCGCATAATCAAAGTTATTTATTTGAGATGTGTTGTTTGATTGATGCTTGAATCATCTGTCATCGTATGACAATCAATTATTCTCTCGTGTTCAGACTGCTCCACTATTGTCTTCCATTGGTATTGCTTTTACACAAAGTTTGGTTTTGAATGGTTCCTTGCAGGTCAGGTGTGCCGTTGTCATGTAATATGAAACTGTATTACAAAGACGCAGGTTTATTATCAATACACTGTTATTTGAGATTTCATAAACAATTTAAACCACATGTTCTTTTTTAACACCATAGGGATGGAGAAGAACAATAAATTTGCCTAATCATTCTGATACACAGACAGTTTACGTTTTATAAATTTAGGATTGATAGTCATTGATTTAAAGGTCTCACATAGCTATCAAGACAAAACATCGCTTTATATTTTCTATCGTTCCTGTAAATAAGAACTTCAATTGTCATACATTAAAATCAGATATGAGAATTTAATATTAAAACAAATATTTAAAAAGGATAAAAATATAACTTTGAAACCGGAAAAAGCAAGCAGAATTTTTTTTCAATTTACTGAGGTGTCAAATATATAACCTGAATTAGTATTTCAATGACAATAAATGTAATATCTTAGCAACATTTTTCAATGCTGCTTTGTAGGATTGAGTAACATTTTGTATAGATTGATTACATATACTATTTAATACCACTTCGTTCCGATTTTAAACAACCATGTTTTTATTAACTGGTTTCACAGACAAGAAGTTTACAGAATAGAAGGAAACCATTATAAACCAAGCAATTTACCCTTGTCTTTATGCATTTATTTCTACATCATCATGTGTTCGATAAATAAATATCTGGCGTTCAAAATAATATAAAACAATCACTCGAGATTTCCCCAAGGAACAACAAGCAATAAATTTCGATATTACGACGAACGCAGGTGATATACTTAGTGTTTTAAAATGTGCTGACACCTAATAAATGACAAACATAATATAATAGGTAGGAATAACACGTGTTATACATCGATAATTTCTAATAATAATTTATTGTTGAAATATAGATAATTTAAAATAAACGTCTCTCATGAAATGTTATTATAAAAATCACATAGAAAACATAGCGTAAACTGAGAACTAAATCAAATATTTGTCAAAAGCATTTTACGTAAATCACCACACATTATTATGAACAGATATAAAGTCATTATAAACAGTAAAACATACATTTTTTTCTTAAAAGGTGTATTATTATTAATATCAAGAAGAACCACACCTAGTTTATACAGCTTCCCGAACCAGCTTCATAATGAAAAAGGTAAATAAATAGATGAAAGGGAACTTTGAAAGCCACCGTACACGACAAATACACAAATATAGCATGTTCCGTTTGATTGAGCCTGTTCATGGGCAGTAATAGAAATGCATATTAATTCCCACACCGCCTAGCGCCGAGTTGAACTCAACTCAATAAACAGTACAATTCCGATCCATCCCAAACGATAGTATGCAACTGGCGGTGATTACAATTCCAATTTCAGCGACATATGGTCCCCAGATAAAAATTGGTTTGCCCTAAACGAAAAAAAAACAATTGGCAGAACTAAACATAATATAATTTTGACGGGGAATCTTAGATCATAAATCCTGAATATCACAGACAAACGCCAAAGGCAAAAAATTAAAAAGCAAGAAGTATGTCCTTGTGGTGATAGAATAATACCCGAACCTTTGTTGGCTGGGATATTGAAACCGCTCGTCTATAAACTGGCCGAAATATGTACTCAAAATCAATTTTAGAAAGTCTATTGACATAGTACATAAGTTTCGTTCTCAAGTCCTTCAAAGGACGTAACTTATAACAGCACTGATCGAAGAGCAAAGGTTTTAAAATGATTCGTTTAAACAAATAACAATTAACGAAAAAAAAATTAAACTTTTAATAGAATTTCAAATATTGTTTTTAATATGAGAAATGGTTATATACAATAAACACTGTTCTTGACAGAATTGTAGTAATCTATAAGGTAGATCAGGTTCATAGGTTAATGACAAAGAATTTGCAATACAATTTTGACTTTTCATATTGTGTTGTTTTTTTTTCTGTGGTATGGTGTGAAATGAAAGCAGCTAATTCCTGTGTTCTGAATAACAAAAAGTAGAACAATCACTCATTCCTAATTGAAGCTTTTTTCAAAACTTTTTTTTTTATTCTATTACTGTTCAAAACTTCATATCTGTTAGTTTCTGCATTGTTCCACATTGCAAATGCTTAATATTAAACGCTTCCCGTTGAAAGGTTATCCATAAAACGCTTTTAAAATTTTATGTTATTAATATTGGTTATACATCCCTTTAATAGTGAGGATAACCCCTTGGTGAAACTATTGTTTTAGTGAGATTATTCACCGGAATAGGCAATACCAATACTTTTCAATAAGCTATTAAATATTGTTTTCATCCCCCTTGATTTTTATTCCTCGGTAGTGCTGTTAAAACATCGATTTACATGTATAATAATTGCATTAACTGTCTGTCGATAGCTTAACGGGATTGATGGTTGATAAAATATTAACTTTGAAAGACACCGAACGCGACAAATATCAAAGCACTGGAAATTCATTTTACTGCCCACGGCGCCTAGTCTGGCGTTAAGCGCAACTCATCATTTACACAGATAAATGTATCCCACGGCCTTCAAAAGTCACTGATTTAATGTACGTTGAGACTTTTTACGGCCACCAAACAATAAAATCAACGTCACTATGGCAAGTCAATAGATCTTCCCCAGCCTTAAAATTAATATACTGTTATATTTTGTTCAGTTGTAATTAGAAAGATCATTTACAGAAAAATAACTTACAACTTTGAATTTCGTTTTCGAATTTCATGCAGAAATACAACATGTACAATGTTGCACAGGACTAAATTTACCCGTCTGCCGATTTTTATCAGAGCCACTATTCAGTTGTTTTACTTTGAATCAAATTACTTTATGCGTACAACTTTACATAGTGTTGTCATAAGGCAAAATCATGAAAACGAGTTTTTAAAATATAATTATGCAAGAATAAGGACCAAAAAATATATAGTTTTTTACTTTTCAAATATATTTTTGAATATTGTTTGTTATAAAGTATTAACTAAGTCAAAGAAATACATCTTCGCGGGTACGGGATTAAATCACATAATCATAAACGATGATAGATCTCTCTTTGCAGCTTGCTTTAAGATATTTATCATTAAAACTATAACTTGGTAACAATTAAATACCTTACAGCTGCAATCTAAATATTCTTTGACTTAAAATTCACAATGTGTATGCATGATCACGTAGAATGTCAAATACTATTAGGCTATTAATATCTTTATTTGATTATTTAAGTTGAACTACGCATTTAATAGATAAAAAATAACTAAGAAAGCCACCAAACACGACAAATATTAAAATATTGCAGTTTCGAGCCTGTTCGAGCATTAATGGAAATGGAAATGCATATTACTGTGCATAATTATCATGCTCAGCGGCCTTCAAAGGGCGTATTGAAAACAGCCAGCAAGAATTATATCGCGATGTTTTACGGTGCCACACGGAGTATATCAGTACAGTAACTATGGTTTTAACATCAGATTTGTAAAGCGGTATCCTGCTCAAAACTGATACCACTGACCGTTCCAAAGCGGTAACCTCAAGGTTTCTCTTTTTCGTTAATTGTTTGTGGCGTCATATTTGCATCGACATACTTAAAACAAACATGCTCTCTCTTCCTCTCTTCTGTTTCGCTGCTAGTGAGGCTGTGTTTTGTGAGTATGGCGATTCCTGATATGCGCATTTAACATTTTTGATTTAACGATAGTTTATTTTGTGCAATGTCTGCTTCTAGCCAGTATTTTAGAAGCAGCTAAGGTCACCTTTAATCATGCCAACCTAATGAAAATTGAAATTGACGATAAATGTACACAATCAAGTGTTTCGTGTTGTATTGGACATCCACATGCTTAACGATGTAAATGTACAGAATAATTGACACCTAACACATCACATCTGTCATCGAAATAAATTGAATTATATTTTAAGTCCATGCGTGCGTTTCTGTTTCTGTTTTTGAGTTTCAATATAACACACAAACCTTTTTTTAATGTTAAATCTCTATGTTCTGCAATAGGAAGTGTTGTGTATATTCTTTTCTAAACTCGCATATCATTACAGCTTTTTATGGTAACAAATTGGATGTGACGCGGCCAAAACAAAAAACTTATAACCTTTTTGCCTTTGAGTACGTCCTTTGAGTCTATGTCAGATAAATTGCACTATGTATGCAGCATTTGATAACATAAACTCGTTTTAATAAAAATAATTGCTGGCAAAGAGTGAGGTTGGTTACAGTTAAACCTTGCGTAAACCTCTAGTGGCATCACATTAAAACAGCATTACTTAATTTAATCAATTGCTTCTTTGCGAATTTCCCTGTGGAATAAATTTAAAACTGCTATAATATGTTACGGTTGTTTGTCCCGAGTAAATAGGGAGTTACAATATACACTGTTAAACAAATTTTTGTTTTTACATTCAAAATTACTTAAGTTACTACTATTTTATTTTTTTTAATAAAAAACAACAAATTTTATATCAAAGATTTATATCGATATACATGCTTAAGATTCTGCTATTTATTCCTGAAAATATGATGCACAAACATGTAACGCATGCGTCAGGTCCCGCTCAAATTTCGCCTTGTCCAATTCAGAATCTGCCCATATTATTTCTCGTAAAAATGCAAACCCATTATTTTATCAAGGTGCCATCGGCACACAGATTATGAAATGGTATTAGTCTGAAAACAACACATTGAATGTTCCATTTTCACCATGAACCGCAAACTATCGTTTGCGGGCAATAAAAATTGTCTGTTTAGTTGTATGCATGTAAATATTCACTAGACGGTTGGTGATATGGGCATAAATATTCATTTACATTAGTCTCGATATTTTTTATTGAAATATTTATCGATTTTAATTGAAGAGTTCGTGGGCATTAAAAATTCTTCTTTTCATCTATTGATGTATATACGCTAATTACATGTAATTAGTTATCTAAAAGAGCCAATATGTACAGCTAATAATTTTTGACATATGCCTTTAGTTTGAAACATAGTGATTTATTTCTTAATAAATTAAGTGATATATCAAACTGTTTTGAATCAGATACAAGGAAAAATGTTAGGTGAAATGCTGATTATTTTTTAAAGCTTGAATATTTAAAACCCAATTATTCCTTAAAGATTGGGTCAGCTAAAATAAAATTGTTCATGATGTGAACGTGCCTTTTATAAATCAAAACTTTGACATACAACGAATTATATCTGCATCAACATGGATTTATTAAGTGAACATCTCGCATTTAGAGCCATAAAATGCAACAAACAATCTTACCCCACGGATGTGCAAGCAATAAATTTAGATATTATCATGAATGCCTGTCATGCTCAATTGATATATTTGAAAACATATCATATTTGCATCGACATACTTAAAACAAACACGCTCTCTCTTCCTCTCTTCTGCTTCGCTGCTAGTCAGGCTGTGTTTTGTGAGTATTGCGATTCCTGATATGCGCATTTAACATTTTTGATTTAACGATAGTTTTTTTTGTGCAATGTCTGCTTCTAGCCAGTATTTTAGTAGCAGCTAGGGTCACCTTTAATCATGCCAACCTAATGAAAATTGAAATTGACGATAAATGTACACAATCAAGTATTTCGTGTTGTATTGGACATCCACATGCTTAACGATGTAAATGTACAGAATAATTGACACCTAACACATCACATCTGTCATCGAAATAAATTGAATTATATTTTAAGTCCATGCGTGCGTTTCTGTTTCTGTTTTTGAGTTTCAATATAACACGAACCTTTTTTTAATGTTAAATCTCTATGTTCTGCAATAGGTAGTGTTGTGTATATTCTTTTCTAAACTCGCATATCATTACAGCTTTTTATGGTAACAAATTGAATGTGACGCGGCCAAAACAAAAAAATTATAACCTTTGTGCCTTTGAGTACGTCGTTTGAGTCTATTCCAGATAAATTGCACTATGTATGCAGCATTTGATAACATAAACTCGTTTTAATAAAAATTATTGCTGGCAAAGAGTGAGGTTGGTTACAGTTAAACCTTGCGTAAACCTCTAGTGGCATCACATTAAAACAGCATTACTTAATTTAATCAATTGCTTCTTTGCGAATTTCCCTGTGGAATAAATTTAAAACTGCTATAATATGTTACGGTTGTTTGTCCCGAGTAAATAGGGAGTTACAATATACACTGTTAAACAACTTTTTGTTTTTACATTCAAAATTACTTAAGTTACTACTATTTTATTTTTTTTAATAAAAAACAACAAATTTTATATCAAAGATTTATATCGATCAACATGCTTAAGATTCTGCTATTTATTCCTGAAAATATGATGCACAAACATGTAACGCATGCGTCAGGTCCCGCTCAAATTTCGCCTTGTCCAATTCACAATCTGCCCATATTATTTCTCGTAAAAATGCAAACCCATTATTTTATCAAGGTGCCATCGGCACACAGATTATGAAATGGTATTAGTCTGAAAACAACACATTGAATGTTCCATTTTCACCATGAACCGCAAACTATCGTTTGTGGGCAATAAAAATTGTCTGTTTAGTTGTATGCATGTAAATATTCACTAGACGGTTGGTGATATGGGCATAAATATTCATTTACATTAGTCTCGATATTTTTTATTGAAATATTTATCGATTTTAATTGAAGAGTTCGTGGGCATTAAAAATTCTTCTTTTCATCTATTGATGTATATACGCTAATTACATGTAATTAGTTATCTAAAAGAGCCAATATGTACAGCTAATAATTTTTGACATATGCCTTTAGTTTGAAACATAGTGATTTATTTCTTAATAAATGAAGTGATATATCAAACTGTTTTGAATCAGATACAAGGAAAAATGTTAGGTGAAATGCTGATTATTTTTTAAAGCTTGAATATTTAAAACCCAATTATTCCTTAAAGATTGGGTCAGCTAAAATAAAATTGTTCATGATGTGAACGTGCCTTTTATAAATCAAAACTTTGACATACAACGAATTATATCTGCATCAACATGGATTTTGTAAGTGAACATCTCGCATTTAGAGCCATAAAATGCAACAAACAATCTTACCCCAAGGATGTGCAAGCAATAAATTTATATATTATCATGAATGCCTGTCATGCTCAATTGATATATTTGAAAACATATCAAAGAAATCTTTAATTATTGAAGCAGTGGGAATCACATTAAATGTCAATTTCCCCATGAGAACGTGAGTAAGCATCAAAATTAAATGATATTCATTGAAATAATCAGTTTGAAATCTCTTAAAAAATCAGACATTTGGATAATCATAATCGTCACCATATCAAACACAATGTTGAAAATTTAAGAATTCTTGAATTTCAATTAAGTTGAAATGACATTGTTTCTACCTGGGAGCGAACCCACACATTCAGATCGACAGCGCCTAGCCCTGCAATTCCTACTACGCAACCAACTGAGCTAACCGGGAGAACCCTCAAATAAGGTTGATCGGATTGCCTTATATACGTTATCATAAATATACGACATCGGTAACGGGTTATTTTACTGATAACAGTACCGCGGCCAGAGCAAGAACACGATAGCAAGGATAAAATAAACCGATGGAGCTTCTATGTTCTTTTAGAATATACATGTATCCCTTTCAACATTCATAAACTCTTAACATCGTGCCACCATCGTGTAACCGAAGAGGTACGTGCAAAACGCTCATCGGTAGTTCGGTTTATTATCAGCCATGTAGAGCGCTGTAAAACATCATGTTGGTAACCTTTCTAGATTAACATAGGAATAAAAGAAGAAAAAAAAACTGATGATTACTTGTCGTTTTTAATAAATGTCTTTAAACTTTAAAAATAGTAACAATTCAGAAATACTGTACTTTTAAATTTTCTATTTACAGGCTAAACTATATATATTTACATTCCTATTGATTTCTTCGTTTAAAAAGATCGGTTCATTTTGCATGAACCGCATGACCCGTAATGACGTCAGTAACGTCATGGCTGTTACTATTGAAAACTCCCACGTATTACTCCCCCTTTTCACTTAATACTAATTTTTGAAAGCGTTCGACTTAAATTTATTTAAAGAAAAAGTGAATAAAATGTAAATATAAGTAATGATTCTTATTTTGGTGCGGTTCATGCAGATTGGACGTGCACGCGAGAGCTGGCAAATTTACCATAAAGCGCGCTAGCGCGCTTTATGGCTTTGCCAGCTCTCGCGTGCACGTCCAATCTGCATGAACCGCACCAAAATAAGAATCATTCCTTAAATAATCATTGTCTTTCTCGTTTTTAAAATAGTAACACTCCAGAAATATTGTCAATGACATTTTCTGTTAACAGGTTAACATATAAATGGAACAAATAGTAACACTCCAGAAATATTGTCAATGACATTTTCTGTTAACAGTTTAACATATAAATGGAACAAATAGTAACACTCCAGAAATATTGTCAATGACATTTTCTGTTAACAGGTTAACATATAAATGGACCAAATAGTAACACTCCAGAAATATTGTCAATGACAATTTCTGTTAACAGGTTAACATATAAATGGACCAAATAGTAACACTCCAGAAATATTGTCAATGACAATTTCTGTTAACAGGTTAACATATAAATGGACCAAATAGTAACACTCCAGAAATATTGTCAATGACAATTTCTGTTAACAGGTTAACATATAAATGGACCAAATAGTAAAACTCCAGAAATATGACAATTTCTGTTAACAGGTTAACATATAAATGGACCAAATAGTAAAACTCCAGAAATATTGTCAATGACAATTTCTGTTAACAGGTTAACATATAAATGGACCAAATAGTAACACTCCAGAAATATTGTCAATGACAATTTCTGTTAACAGGTTAACATATAAATGGACCAAATAGTAACACTCCAGAAATATTGTCAATGACAATTTCTGTTAACAGGTTAACATATAAATGGACCAAATAGTAACACTCCAGAAATATTGTCAATGACAATTTCTGTTAACAGGTTAACATATAAATGGACCAAATAGTAACACTCCAGAAATATGACAATTTCTGTTAACAGGTTAACATATAAATGGACCAAATAGTAACACTCCAGAAATATTGTCAATGACAATTTCTGTTAACAGGTTAACATATAAATGGACCAAATAGTAACACTCCAGAAATATTGTCAATGACAATTTCTGTTAACAGGTTAACATATAAATGGACCAAATATTCTGTTGCTAGAATGCCTTTTTCAATAATTGTCGTTTTCACTTTTAAAGAAGTAGCGTTTCAGAAATATTGGCAACATCTATTAACAAGATGTCAGGACTCATCAGCATCAAACGCAATACGGGGAAAGATTATGCCTTTTAGTGGGATGAAAACGTTTTCAATGTCTCTCTACGGAGTGCTTCCAAAAATTAATGGTTTTTTTCTTCCCAATTGATATGTTAAAACCGGAAATGGATTTTCAAAAGGTCTTTTACATTTAAGACAAATAAATGCGTTAAGCTTTACCAAATTCTATTATATCTTTATAATTGTAATATGAGGTAGAAAATATGTTCGTTAAATCCTGGGAAAGGTGGTTATTATTGTTTTTTCCTAAACAGCAATATTGACAATAATTTCATTTAAGCATTTTGCCAGCAAACAATAAGCTAACAGGTATTTTTTTCTTATTCATACACAGGGAACTTGCCGTTTTTAAATGAGTTCGTAGAAAATTTCGCGCAATACAATTAGAATCTCACTGGAAACTTCGATAAACGGAACTCAGTGATCAAGAACGAATGTCTGTGATCATCCAAAATGAATGCAACATCACGTACGATGTCAACCAATATTAGTGTTACTAATTGGCACTTCCTGGATTCTACATTTGCATTGTTTTTTATCGTGCGGGTCGTAATCAACAACTGTACATTGAATTAAATTCAATGGAATCATATGTAACGAAACATGTATTGGTAAAATCATTTGCATGATCATTAACTGTTCGATGCATTAATTAAAATTCAACATAATCCTCGATAACGTTATGTTTGCTTTTACAAATTCGTCATTCATCCGACTTGGAAAAACCGTAACAACATTAACTATCAAACAACAACAACGAATAACAACAACAACAAAGCTTGAGTCTGACCAGCAACTGTAGATGCATTAAATTCAAAAGAATCCTTTCAATCAGTCAAACATTTGTTCTTTTTAAAACCCTTATTTTAACTTTTATAAAATGAATTAAATTCAAAAGAATCCTCTGTAGCAAACGTTTTGTTGCTTTTTTAGAATCCATTTAACATATGGTCTTAAAAAAGTATGTCTGATAAACAAATATAGAATGTAGTAAATTCGATAAGATTCTTTGTAAAAAACGATTAGATTTCTCATGACCACAAATGAAATAGACAATAATTTGAAATATACAATTTACTTAATTTGATAGAATCTTCTGTAAAGAAAGATGTGCTTAAGTCTGATAACAACCATTGAAAATAGACATTAATGTTTATTGCGCATAATCAAAGGTCCTCGTTATATATGACTTTATCAGTTCTTGACAAAAAATTTTACACTTAAAATGACACTTAATTTATCATATTGCAAGCGATAGACATTGACATTTTTGTTCTCTTACACCTTGTGTTACTCTTATGGTTTCCTTTCGGTAGTACCGTAACTTACATACAAAAGAAAGGTTGCTTTAAGAAGCTTGTGTTGAGAAATATGACACATTTTAAATGCTTTAAATTGTTAATGTTTTATTATTTTTAATATTACATCATGTGTTACTACAATATGTTTAAAAACTTAAATGTGAATTTTGCATATCAGGAATCGCCACACTCAGAACACAGCGTTCACACACGGTGAAAAAGAAGAGAGGAAAAGAGAGCAAGTTTGTTATAAGTATGTCAATTCAAATAAGACGCCGCAAACAATTAACGAAAAATAGAACCCGAGGGGTTACCGCCTTGGAACGGTCAGTGGCAAAACAAATTGCCACTGCAGGGTTTATAACCGGTTCTAGGGTGCAACAACCCCACACTTACCCCCAACAGGTTCTCATATTAACAAACAAGTTGTCTTGGTGAAATAACTCCAACTCACACATCGACTTAACAATTTTGCATGCAAAAGCATACAAACATATAAAATCAAATGTATTGCTGCTATCACTCAACACTAATTTTGCTTAATTAACACTTGATATTCAATTCTAAATTTATACTCATTTAGCGTATGCGTATGTATTTCACGTCAGAAAATTTACTGTGACATTATATTTTGGTAAATAATTACATCATTGATACGTTGGGTTATTACAAACTGATTTGCCATTGAACTTAAAGGTCTCACTATTGATAAGTAAAATGTGTTTTTAGTATGTGTGTTTTGTTGCATTCATGTTCTGTATTACCATTACTGTCCATGGACAGTCTCAATCAGCCATGCAATATTTTTTTTTATTTTGTCGTGTTCGATGGCTTTCAAAGTCCCCTTTTCATCTATTTCATATATTGATTAAACGCAGAAAGAGTTTAATATAATTTTTACAACGTATACCTAATACTACACTTCACTAGCTCAGTCACGTGGTGTTCTATAATATTTGGCTTGTTGGAGTTTAAATTGAAACAAAATAATTGTAGTCAATACTCTATTATTGTTTATTTGATATTGATATTGTTTAAAACTTATCTAGAAAATGCATACGATAGAACGATTGAAGCAGTGTGATTTACAAAATACAACAATTATTTCCAGTGTTAAACGATCTAACGCCTACACTTTTCTATAGAAACTCAAAACAATAAACATACAACAAAATAGCGTGGCAACAAACATAATTCTTTATTGTACACGCTTTTACATTTTAAAACATTTCTTTGAGTGTAACAAGAAAGTGAAATACATGTATGCACATGAGGTTTACACTCCTCAGAAAACACCGCCTCCCACACAACCAAAAAAGGAGAGATCATTGGTTTATTGGAATATTAATTTGATACAAGACACCCGAAACAATTAACAAAAATATTTCTGTTGAAGACAAATTCTGAAAATAATGTTGATTATTAGTATTGGTTCGATTTTATATTCGGTTTGGACCGTACGGTGCCGCTAATGTAGTAACGTTATATTACGGTGTCATATCCGCTAATGTAGTAACGTTATATTACGGTGTCATATCCGCTAATGTAGTAACGTTATATTACGGTGTCATATATTAGGATGATGTAAAATTCGTATTTAAAAGTTATCATACAAACTGTAAAGAATTTTAATTTTATCTAAGGTTTGGTCTTTCTAAATGTGTAATACTGCGTTAATGAATGATGTAAATGGTGTTTGATTGTTTTATAAGTTTAAAATAGATAAATATTTCGCTGTCTGAGCTCCGTAATTCGTATTTCTTTCACAGGTTAAACATTTTTTGTTGTTTATGTGCGTTTTTGTTTTGTTGTTTGTTTGTTTGTTTTTTAATTAAAAGTTTTAATGGAAAACAATGCGTGATTCTGACAGAAAAAGGAAAAGAAATGTCATAAAAATTGTTTATAATGTTACGTTACAACGTCCTTTACACAAACTTCAACCCGTTTTTGTTACATTCACGTTCGGAATATTTTGTGTCAATATGTACCTCTTATACCTCATGACGCCATATAACCAGTCAGCTTGTAAACAGTAGAACAACATGTTTTGCTGAGTAATTTCTGAAATTCATTTGAAAGCATAAACTACTTTTTGTTGCTATAGAGCTTCATATTACAGTAATCCCACACAGCTCTTCAATTTTGATATTCGGTAAATGATAACATCGTTTTTGTGTGTCTCCGAGGAGACTTGGCAATAATTATTCAATAGTTTATCAAATACCATACTCATCGTCCGTGAAATTTATTTCTCTTGTGTGTCTTTAAACTATTGATATGTTATTTGTCTTTTGATGTTCCAAGTAATTGTCTGTCACTGGCTGAACATGAAAAATTAACATATTAGGTGAAACAAATCCATCAATGCTGGAGCTCAATTTAAGAGCGATTAAATGCAACATGTACACGTATCATTAACACCATCGTGTACTTATCTAGCTAAATAAAGTCTTATTCACCTTTGAAAGTAACGGCTTTCAATGCATTTAAATGTTTATGGACACATGTATGCTAAAAGAAACAGACCAAACAGAAAACTACTACATGTAAACATGTGCAAAAATGGTCTTCTGTGATATATTTTTACAAGTTTAGTTACTGTAGTTATTATTTTCATAATAAGTAATTTTGTTTACCGCTAATTGCATAACA
This sequence comes from Corbicula japonica, assembly GCA_038501625.1. Lineage (NCBI taxonomy): Eukaryota > Metazoa > Mollusca > Bivalvia > Venerida > Cyrenidae > Corbicula > Corbicula japonica. The sequence goes on from JAZAYU010000023.1 coordinate 6,648,157, forward strand.
AGCAATGACGTCTACATATCCTTGTGACGTAAAGGAACGACGTAAATTTCTCGAAAACGTACTTTATTCTTTAGAAGCACATAGTTTAAATACTTTCATTGTAAGTGACCGATAAACTGTCTCTTTCTTTACGTCAATTAAAAATAAAAAATATTCTTGGCAACGGTTGAAGAAGAAACACCAGATTCAACCCGATATAGGACGAAACCTAATTTAAACAACTAGTATTGCACGCTGGGAAATATTTTTATTTTATATAACCATCAACCATTTTACCATATAAAGCGTGTATCCACAAGATTGATTCTACGAAGCAACAAGGCAGAACACTAAATTTATGTCCCTATTTTTATGTTCTGAAGCCGTATCTTAACACATTGTTGGCAAAAATCTTGTTGTTTTATTAGTTTATCGAAATTTATTTTCAGCATTATACAAGACTACATAATGAAAACGAACATAATGACGGTATAGAGTCCTTAGTAAGTTTTGTATCATGTCCCCTTGCGTATGTAAATCACGTTACGTTCGACCTTCGGTCTCGTTTGATATTTTAACACTCGCAACGCGAATGATATGAACAGATTGCAACTTTTATTATTACATTTGTATAAACACAAAGGATGGATCGAAGATGTAAAGTTAGAAAATATGTCGTTAATTTGGGCTTGGTCTTTGTACAAAATTAATAATGACTGTAGACAACCTTGCATGTGGAATAATATTGTATGTAATTGGAATTAACTCGGTGCGATTTTGTCATGTAAAACAAGATGATAACTAGCAAACACGAAAAGTTTGAACATATCGCAGGCACAGTTTGATTTTCCATTTTAATGGTCGTTAATGGAATTGACGTATAACTGCTGTCGTCGCCTAGATCCGGGATGAGCGCAACTTCTGATTTGCATGTTTTACGTTTGTTCAATATTTATAGTATAATACTACATTCAAGTAAACAGTACAAACGTTGGGAAGTATGGAGGTCAAAATGGAACCTTCGAGGGGGGTATGAGCCTTCTATAAAAGAATTGTTTTGCCATAAACAAAATAAAACACTTATCCTGCGTATAACAGAGAATATCAAAATTTGTAATTTTTTATATCCTTGGTGTGACTTATTGAATAATGCCCAAACCTACTCATTTACTAGCTGGGTTACTGAAAAGAGCGTTTGAAATTAGAAAAATTGACAATGAGAATCATTAGCGCATCAACAAATACATGACGACAAGAACAAAAGCGCAATGTACAATAAGTTAACGGAAATATTAATTATGCTGTTCACATATTTGTAGCTAACACAGAATTTTACAACAGCATATCTAAGGTTAAAGAATTGACATTTTATGCTTGCCATAATACCAAGACGTTCAGTCATTACCCTTAGGTACACCTATTACTATTTTTATTTTGCTTGTTTCAAATTGTTTAACTTCTCATCAATCTGCTTTTATGGCAGTGTTTTCTGCAAGTGCCTACTCCTAATTACTATGCATATCATATTCGAGTTTCTAGATAGATCATTTGCAATTTGTTTTTTGATACTAAAAATATGTTTACAAAGCTAAATTGCAGCTTAATCTCAAAATGCAAATTTTGTTTACATTTAAAACTTGAAAACGATTTATTATCTTCGCCAACTGTTTTAAAAAATAAATATTGAATTTAACAACCGACTCTTACCCACATCAAACTTGTCACAGTAATATAATTTGATTCTGTTCAAAAGAGAATATTCTTAATATGTATTTTATGTATACGTCTTCTCCTTACTTCTAATGTTGTCGTATTATTAAAACGTATATTCAAACGATTTAAAAATAAAGACTGCTTGCATGAATGTTTGCCCATTTGATTGCGCTGTCTGCCTTTGAAGCAGAAGCATATTAAATTTTCAGATTATTTTTACAATTTCTATTATCGTGATGACATTTATCGTCAGCATCAAACGCAATACGGGAAAATTATGCCTTTCAAAGGTGATGTAAACGTTTTCGAATGTCTCCCTTTGGAGCATTGAACCTTTATTTGTCGTTTTCAATTAAAATGCAGTTCTCTAGAAACACAATTTCAAAACAGTTCACTAAAACACAAATTTAATCCATCCCAACGTTTCAGGGGGATAAACCCCCCTTCTTCAAGGGGCTTTTACTTAGAGAATAATATATGGGTGGTCGGGGGCAGATGTTGATAATTGCCCCGCTAAAGAGATAAAATGCCCGAGGGCATTTTATCTCTAGCGGGGCAATTATCAACATCCGCCCCCGACCACCCATGAATTGTTCTGTATAATACATATGTCAGTTTTCCCTCGATAACTGTACCGGTGAAATCCCTAATCCCTTTTCCTTTAAATCTATACAGTTGGCCTTCAAAGTGTCTCTGATCAACTTAAAATCTCTATCACTGAAAATGTCACTTTCGTACCCCTTTTCGCTCAGGTAGCGCTTCACGCTTCCGAGAATCCTTCTTAATGTCGATGGTTCGAATTCTTTAATTTTTTTTCCCGCAGTTTTTAGTTTTCTTGGTTCTTAATAAAAATCTAGAAAGCAGAACGTCTAATTCCTTCGGCTGAATTTCTTCGATTTCCCTTCACTCTCCATTTTCAACCAACTACTCGCGCTCTTTCTTTACATCATTCTTCGTTTTGGAAATGGTGGCTTTGTTTTTCTTACTGTCAATGAACAGTCTAGCTTCTTCCTCGGTTAAATAATGGTTTTCTCGAGGCCTCTTAGCAATAATTCCATCTAAATCTAGAATTCTATTTGCGAGCGACTCCAGCGTACGCTCACCCGTGGCCATTTTGCTGTCGGGAATGCCGCTAATGACGTAATGCAAAACCAAGCATTGAACGTGCGTCTTTTCCAAGGGCTTTTATCGCATAATTGCCCTCCACGTGCGGGGCAATTATGCAATAAAATCTGCCGAAGCCGAGTAATAATATTTTTTCAACGTAAATTTGTTACTATATATAGTAACATATGTATTATATAGAAATACTAAATGTTTACATATTATCACGTTGTAAATAGAACATCAGCGACGTTACACATTCATGACGTCATTGACGTCATACATTTTGGCGTCAAAATTAAACACATGTAACATTATATAAGTGATGGCTATTGGCCACATAAATTACATACCTATATAATAAAAATAAAAAAAAAATAATAATAATAAAAATAATAATAATAATAATAATAATAATAATTACAATGATAACAATAAAATAAAAATAATAATAATAATTATTATTATTATTATCATTATATTAATTATTATACTAATAATACATATGTTACTATATATAGTAACAAATTTACGTTGAAAAAATATTATTATTCGGCCTCGGCAGATTTTATCGCATAATTGCCCCGCACGTGGAGGGCAATTATGCGATAAAAGCCCTTGGAAAAGACGCACGTGCAACGCTTGGTTTTGCATGACGTCATTAGCGGCATTCCCGACAGCAAAATGGCCACGGGTGAGCGTACGCTGGAGTCGCTCGCAAATAGAATTCTAGATTTACATGGAATTATTGCTAAGTGGCCTCAAGAAAACAATCATTTAACCGAGGAAGAAGCTAGACTGTTTATTGACAGCAATTTATCTTGTTTTGACACAACTTCTAACATAATTATTTCCCTTTGCCCTGCGGTTAAGGTAAACCTCGGATTTCACCGGTACCGTAATCGAGAGAAAACTGACATATGTATTATACAGAACAATTCATGGGTGGTCGGGGACGGATGTTGATAATTGCCCCGCTAGAGATAAAATGCCCTCGGGCTAAAGCCCTCGGGCATTTTATCTCTTCAGCGGGGCAATTATCAACATCCGCCCCCGACCACACATATATTATTCTCTAAATAATAATAATATATAGGTGTATATATATAATAAAAACAACAATTATAACAGTAATGATAATAAAAATAATAACAATAATAATAATAATAATAAAATAATTTTAATTTTGATATAGTGAACAAAGTGAGTGAGTGAGTGAGTGAGTGAGAGAGTGAGTGAGTGAGTGAGTGAGTGAGTGAGTGAGTGAGTGAGTGAGTGAGTGAGTGAGTGAGTGAGTGAGTGAGTGAGTGAGTGAGTGAGTGAGTGAGTGAGTGAGTGAGTGAGTGAGTGAGTGAGTGAGTGAGTGAGTGAGTGAGTGAGTGAGTGAGTGAGTGAGTGAGTGAGTGAGTGAGTGAGTGAGTGAGTGAGTGAGTGAGTGAGTGAGTGAGTGAGTGAGTGAGTGAGTGAGTGAGTGAGTGAGTGAGTGAGTGAGTGAGTGAGTGAGTGAGTGAGTGAGTGAGTGAGTGAGTGAGTGAGTGAGTGAGTGAGTGAGTGAGTGAGTGAGTGAGTGAGTGAGTGAGTGCATGTTAAGTTATTTGAGTGCAGGCTTATAAAACTTGTAAATCATTAGAAATTCTCATATTTTTGCTAGAATTACATAAATAACCTTTGTTTATAAATATAAGTATTAGTAAATGATATGAGTTGAAATGAGGATTGAGTTTCCGAGCAACCTGTTATTACCTGATTAATATTAATAATCCTTTTAGCAGATTTTAAGGCACCAGCTGCTAAAAATCTAGAAAATCTCATATTATCGGTATAAAAATTGAGTTGCGCTCATCCTGGAGTAAGGTTCCGTGTGAATTAGTTAGGGTGTAATATAGAGTTGCGCTAAACCAGGGGATTGATGGCGTGAGTAGTTAATTATTGATTTCCATTACAGTCCATGAAGAGGCTCAATCCAACCGAGTCTGCACTATTTTCATATTTGTCGCATTCGCAGGCTTAAAAGATACTTTTTCATCTTTTTCCATTATAAGTTTTTTTCAAACAGAGTTTAGCCGTGTCAAGAAAGACATGCGTTTGGGAAGTTGACGCTATAAAGGCAAGGTGCAGACAACATTGCTTTTATTTATGCGGTAAATGCTATAATTAACTCAATTTATTATAAAAATATGAAACGATATCACCTAATAGTATGGGAATCCGAAAGAAAATAGCTTTTTTTTTTCATAAAAAATCTAAAACAAAAATATCACCGGATGCATAATTTCCCGTATTTAAGCTCGAATTATATGAAGTGTCTTTACTAAAATTCCATTCGATGGAAGAGCGCACCAAATAGCTCAACAAAATAATAATTCTTTATGATCTCTTGTAGCAAACCCTCTTGAATGTTGTCTGATTCGTTATCAATGAAAACAACGTGGCAATATATTCTGGTGAATGCATTAACAAACTTTACATGTATTAACTTCTTTATAGCGTTTTCATTTTTTTTACATCGACTGACAGTTTTGCTTGATAAGATAACACTAAGTCTGTCAAAACCTCCCCATAGTCCTTATGGATTTAACCGAAATCGACAAAAAATATTTGCTGATTCATATGATATCTATCATAAGTTATGTATCTATTATTAAAGATTATTTAAGATCAGATTTTAAGTATAGACTGATAGTTGTGGTGTTGTGTTATTAGTTAGTAAGGAGAACTATTGATTAACGTAAGACACATCATTTATTTTATTGTGTATCTGTGGCAGACGATATTATTTTAAATATGGACTGATATTTGTGCAATTTGGTATACATTTACTTATGATAAATTCTTTAATTGTTTCTAAATATTAATAACAAAAGATCAAATTTAAATTATGGACTGCCATTTTTGCTAATGAGTATATACATGTATAACATACATTATTTTTTGAATTATTGTTTATATCAATTACAAAACGAATAGTCGTTTACTTTGGACTGGCATCTTTATTATTGAGTAAAGTTTGCAAAATGATTATGTTTTTGTTTCTGTAACACAATATCAGAATTCAACATTGCCTGGCAGTTTTGCTATTGTGAACAGATAACATTTTTTTTGTTTATATCAATTACAAAGAAAACCGATTTTTACTAGAAATGGAACGGCAGTTTGATATTGAATCTACCATCGTGAATAGTATTGACCTGACAAACAAAACCATTTTGTCTCCTATTTCTCAGGGGCAAAATAAAGTTTGTTCAACATGCGATAATAAACAACGATCATATTAATATTACATAATATAAATCAATATACTAAATCAAGACTTGTATTGCCAAAGGCACGCTTTTTATTTAATTGACAAAAATAAATGAATAATTGATTAAAACGGACAAGCAGCGCCATAAACGGAAGCTGAAGCACACAGTTAGCTATCAAACGGGAATATCAGAGATTTGTAACATTTCAAACTTTGAAAACAATGATATCTAGTATGTACACAAGTAATGCAATTTAAGTACTACATGTACGCATCACACATTGTAAAATGTATGAAAGAAAAGATTATGTGTTAATCCTTGAACGCAAAATCACAAGGTATTAATAATATGTCATTTGTCATAATTTATGTCATCACTTTGACATCTTACAAAAGCCAGGACAGTCGTACAAAAATGTTTTATGCGTTACAAAATATATGACACGCGCATATCAAATAAGATTAAAAACAAAAATAACCGACAAAGTCTTAATACTTAGGATTACAGAAAATCGAAAAAAAACAACTAAAAAGTACATTCTTCTTTCAAATTGAATATTTTTTCATATAACTAGAGTGTTAGGTTCAACAACAGGGTTAACAAAATTGAATAACTGTGGATTCGTTATTTTTCGCGTGAGTTATATTGTCCAGTATTTCGCGCTAGGATGTGCGCAAAATCAAACCCTTAGGCTAGTTAAGTGTGTAAGTGTTAATGTTTATTTAATTAGAATAAATCTAATGCGCAAATATATGCTCTCGCGAAATCTTCCTTCGTTGTTTCTGCACGACAATTGGTCGTTGGTTGATTTATTAAGAATCGTACAAGTGCGCGAAGCTATGTCATCGCGATAACGTCCTTGACAGTTTCTGCGCAACAATGGGCTGTTTCCATTATAACAGTTTCGTATGTAGCAGATGTCTACAATTGTTCAACAACTCAAATGTAGTCATATTACAGACAAAAGGAAACAAATGAATTGATTGTTGAACAAAACGATGAAACACGAAACTAAAGGAAAAAAAGAAGGTCTAAATTGATAATAACATTACTCCTAGCTTTTTGTTCAAAGCGACATCATTATATTTTACACAGTAGGATATTTTTGAAACTACATAATGCTCATGAAACCGAAGAATTGTATATTATAACATTAAAGAAAACGGGAAAATGAATCTCATTTCATTTGTTATACTTTAGGCAATATCAAAATATATTTTTGATTATCTTCTTTTGTTCATAACAGTTTTTGTTTAAAAAAGTGAAATATTCATATCAAGATCGCCAAATTAGAAGACTCAGCTGCGCAGCCCGGTTGACGTTGTTTTGGTTTTACCAGTAAGTTCAAACTGCATAATAAAACAACAAAAAATGGCCAACGGATGGAATTTTCATATATTGTAGATATCGCATTAATATGACTTCAAGTTCTCATTTTCGTTAATTGTTTGCGGTGTCTATTTTGTAATTGATCATTTTCGTTAATTGTTTGTGGTGTCTATTTTGTAATTGATCATTTTCGTTAATTGTTTGTGGTGTCTATTTTGTAATTGATCATTTTCGTTAGTTGTTTGTGGTGTCTATTTTGTAATTGATCATTTTCGTTAATTGTTTGTGGTGTCTATTTTGTAATTGATCATTTTATTAAAAAAACATTCTCTCTTTTCCTTTCTACAATGTACCTGTTTGTCTTTGTATGGAGGCTGCATCTTCTAAATATAACCATGATTCCTGATATATATGTATGCATAGTTCACCTGTTTTGTGTTATAGTACTTGCAGTAAGCTGTCTGGCAAAGAAACGCATGCTCTCAGATTTACGATTGGGCAGGTGTAATTTCATAATAGATTTGCTAAAAAGAATTTTCTTAAACATACAATTCTTTTCACTAAAAGTTTTATATTGTGACACAACTGTATCATTACTCTTCGCGGGGGACAATTGTTTCTCAAAATGCATACATGTTAATGACGTTTTCTAACTTGGCTTCTATTTGCTCACGTGTATTAGTCTCAAATGCAGCGGTTTCTTTTTGCCAGAATCTTAATATCTCGCACTTTCCTTAGCGCGAAATACGAAAAAAAATTAAACCCCCGCGAACTATAATGATACAAAATGTATCAATTTCGCTTACATTGTTCATCAATATTTCACTTACTTTCTTAACCTGCCGCTTTAATAATTTTTAAACAATACGTTAGAAGTGTTTTTTTCGCCTGTGGCTTTGATTAGAATAATTTTTTTTGCACACCTACATGTAGCAATAAATTTAATTTCCTTGAACTAAACTGTCATTATGTTAACGTTTCCACGTGCAGCGTAATAAACTGCAAAATGTTTGTATATTGTTTGTTGTTGTTGCTGTTTTCATAAACCAAGCGTTTGTAAAAATGATGCATAATATGATGCGCTCCTATATATACGAACATTTTTCATATATGAATTAGTGTCCTCGGGATTTTTATTAAAATATAACAAAATGTTTATAAGAACGAATCATCATGAATGTTTAACGAAAACGAACTTTTAGCAGGTATAATTTTATTTTATAAAATAGCAACGATTGCTAGTTTTAGAAATATTGATTGCAGGATTTGAGTTAATTGATACCGTATCTCGTTACAATTGAGAATAAAACCGTTACAGTATAGTTACAATTGAATTGTGAAGGAGAAATTGCATAAAGGCAGCGTAATGTTTGAATCCGGCCTAAATGCTGTTTCTTTTCCATTTATCATACTGTTGGATGTGCAAAATTTCAAACATTACTTCTCCTTATTGTTTAAGCACAAAAGCGCATGTTTTATTAAATTGACAGAGATTTGATACACGGTTCCGAGATACAGTTACAATAATTTACTGGTGCTTTGACAAACGATAAGCTAAATCATCAGAAAAAGATACAACATCTTATCAATTATATAGATTATACACTCTTTATCATAAATTTATATAATCTGAACAATTACAAGTATGCAACGTTTATAAAAAAATCAAGGATTCATCAAGGATATTATGTAGCACGATCAAAAGCTTTAATTTAGGTCCTCAAAGATTGCCGGCTTTTACATGAATCGACATTCTGTTACAATAGCTCTAATTGCGAACGGCAGCTCTCCCTTTCACCGATACATGTCATGATGCCTGGCTTTGTGATATTTAATAAATACTGGAGAATATCATTTGACACTTCTACAGGCATTATTGTTAGTATTTGCGTGAACTCGTATGTGTGTGTATGTGAATTGAAATTCGGAATTTTGTGATACTCTTTTATTAACTGGAGGTGATTTTTATTTGCCAAAAAATTGTTCTGTAATTCTATTTGAATATACATTTTAGATATATTAAATGCTGCTAATCAAAGTATCTGAAATAAATACAATTCAACTTTTGGATTAAAACTAAGCTATTATAATATAATATAATAGTGCATAACTTTAAATAATTGTTAAATTAACATTTTTTATTTAAAAGTATTTATTACAAGCGACTTTATTCAGCGAGAAACGTTCACGGATATTACATGTGCAGAGAATAACACCGCGCAAGTCAAGTATAAAGGAGTTAATAAATGGATTTATGCTTAATGGATTTAGTGCTGCTTCAGAGGTTATTTTAAATGGTAAACAAATGTACAATTGTTTTAACTAAGCCTTAAATAAACTAAGTTTTAATCTGGGTGAAACGCAATACCGGTTTTAAACTTAAAATAAAGCTTTAGAAACTGCAAAACCGATTCAACGTAAAATAATGATAAATAAAAAACATAGTAATTTAACACATATATTTTATTAGTTTTATTTACAATAAAATCATGGTGCGATTTTATGTACAAAACACATATAAAATTCAATATGAAAATTGAAACTTTAACTCGGGTATGTTTTCTTTATAAATTATATAAAATAACGAATATCGAATCGATCATTTGTAAAGTAAAAGGATTTTAATTAAACATTATTGTCGTTTAATTTTAAACTGAATGACTTGAGCTGAAAATTGAATAATAATAACTTTCTAAAATGGACTTATCAAATTAATCTTCATTTCGTCGTTTAGCTGAATTGAAACATAGACTAGCAAGTAGTTTAACAAAATTAACAAAAAACAAAACAAACTATATATATAATTTTTACATGTAGTTGTTTTTTGTTTTAACTACGAGTATATAGACAAATAAAAATGACATGGTTTTGCCGAGTACTTCAATTAGCTCAGAGTTAGACAACATTTGTATCTAAATAATCCTTTAAAGAAGTATGTGCAGTAAAAAAAGAAAGTAGGAATGTTCAATATAAAGTTAATATTTTTAGAAATGCTTTTGTATAATTAATTTTTTAAAGATGAAAATAAAGACAAATGCATTCTTAGCTCCAAACTGACTGTAATTTTATTATGTTTTATACGACTGTCTTTATCGCTTATCTTAAATTACAACTGTAGTGCATTTAATACAATTAAAAAATTATATTAGAAAATCATTTTGCGTAAAAATTGTGATTGACGGTTCCTCAACCTAGAGTTTAATCGACCTGACACGCTTGTTTCCCAAAGCCAGTGATAAAACGAAAAGGTTTCTACTTTTTGATATTTATTTGACCTTTTTCTCACGTTCAATTTCATTCAATTTAATTATATTGTTCAATATCATATTCGCTGTTTTAAATATGCGTCTCATTTGATTTGATTGAGAAGTCACAGCGCACACACAACCAACCACACACTGAAGTGACTTCCGAGGGAATTTTCTGTTCTGCTATCATGTAAATGTGCCATCTTTGAAGGCCGTCGAATACATACATTTGAGTAGCGCTCGTCTATGCTAGGCAGTGATATGTAGTCCATTAATGCCCATGAACAGGCTTTATCTAACCGAGCTTGCAATAGTTAGACATTTGTCACGTTCTAAGGCTCTCAAAGTTCTCTTTTTCATCTAATAGTATTCTAAAGCAAACGCATAGTAAATTATATAAAAGGAGAACTTTCATTCGAGCAATGAATATTACATAATTCTTCTAGTATCAACAACTGCTTAAAACGACGTTTGCTGACTTAGTGGCAAATCGTTAAATAAACTTTAAATATTTACAATCAACTTAATTGCTAAGAACAGTTCCAAGGCGATAACCTGGCGGTAATCAGGGTCTTTTTCGTAAAGTGTTGGTAGCGTCTTTGTTAACACAAGCCATTTTTACAAAACCATTAACATTTAACATCTTAATCGCTGTGTGGTTAACGCCCTGAAAAACATTTGACTTATAAGGACGCTCTTAGCCTCAGTGAGTGAAATTGGTTTAATGACCTGTATTACTTATTATTCTTTTCAACATTACTTAAACGAAGTAGACTTAGATAAATCTTTATGTTGCTAATTGTTCTTTGCGGCGTTTATATTGCCTTTTGATTGCTAATTATTCTTAATTACACGAATTTCTTGAAATTAAGATGATATACTAGTATTTATAATTTAGTAACTCTTTATGGCATTGTTTACACTGATCAAATGCTGTGTATTTCTAATTATTGTGTATGCCATTCTTTTAACTAAGAACAAGTATTATATTTCTCATTTAATTTGTTGGATGTGTTTTCTAAGTGTGGCGATTCCTCTAATGCATGTTGTACTGTTTTAAAGTAAGAAATGATTTATATTTCCAAATTTTCTGTATTATATTGTTTAAACTAAAATAGTGTGGCGTTTCCTATAATGCATGTTTCACTTTTTAAAAGTAAAAAAAAATGATTTTTTCCCAATTTTTTTCAATCATAGTGTTCAAGCTAGAACAGCAGCAACGCAACATAAGCACAGCTTTGTCTGTAAATCATTGTTATAACTCACTTCTGTCTCTGATGTATTGTTTCGCGATATTTACATTATTTCGAGCAATATCTATTTGTCTTAACTTTTCCATCATAGCAATTCTCCAGCATTGATTAATTTATATAGAGAAAGATTTATCATCGCAGAAGAAGAATATGTTTTCATTAGTTTTGAAATAAGAATAAGAATTGTGTCAACCAAAACCCATTAGATGAAATTGATCAATATTTCATTAGTTAATATAATATTGTTCTTATACTATTTTTCACACTATTGCAGAGACTTGAACGAGAGGTAACAGTTTACATTACTGAAGATTCAAACACTGAAATGAATTCATTTCCATAACAACTTATAGATGTAATGCCATAGTGTTTTTAGTAAAACTTGGAGTACATGTATGTGTATCGGGAATGGCCATTATATGTTTTACAGCTTTTAAGTGACAGCATTTAGCCATGCCACTTAAAAAAAGTCATTGTTGTGATTATGGTCATTTTCTGTAGGGACCATTTTAAATTTTTGATATCACTTACTTTTTCAAATATTTATTTATTTTAATTCAATACTCATTTCTCAAGAAGTGCATATTGTTATAATATGAGAAAATTTATCATGGAACCCAGTTGCAACATTGCTTGAAAATTAAACTTGAATGTTTACGACCAAAAGTATAACGGTTTTTTCTTATTGATATTAAAGTTAAATAGAAAAAATAGCATTATTAGTTCAAGTGTTTCGCTAAAGATATCTCATAAACAGCAATCACATCGCAATTGCAATTTTAGGCGCCAATCCTATAATGCAAAAAGTGAATATACATCAAATGCAAGTCATTCGTTAGAAGTGTTAATTTTCATTAACAGAAAATTGAGAAAACTCCGAGCTATAATGACAAACATCAGCTGTAAAATTATTTTCTTATAAATGCAATATGTCTGTAAATAGATAAAAAGGAACATTGAAAGCCTCCAAACATAACAAAGGATAAAATTATTGCAGGCTCGGTTTGACTGATCAAGTTCAAGAGCAGTAATGAAAATGCATATTAATGAACATGTTGCCTAGCAACGGGTTGAGCCTAACTCAATATTTACACAGATACATGTATAATTTATATGTATCGTGCTCAAAAGGCTAAATACTTGTAAATAGTCAGACAATAGCTGACACCAAATAGTCTCAAATTTGTTGGCCTTTTGGGGGCATTAAATAGCATAATCTCAAAGGAACATGTTTTTAAAGGAGTATATGACAATAAGTTCTAACGGACAGAATTTTTTAAAACTTTGCACAATTAAAGAGAATTCCTTCACAAACAAAATGATATAAAGAAAAATATAGCTTTCCAGGCTTGTTTTTGAGTAATCGCTCATTATTAGACCCCTCTATACGGCCATTTTGAAGGGATTTTGAGAAAACGCACATATATCTTTTAAATGATTGTTTCATCTGGAATTCCTAATCAACACCTTATATCTATGCATTTTTTTGTTTGGAATTATGTGTATGTATGGTTTTGGGTGGAATTATGTGATATTTTTTTATATATTTTAAGAAAAAACTTTGAAAATGACCAAAATATCCAACAAAAAAGGGAGACAATTCAGTCCTTGACTGGAAAAAAATCTATATATCTTTTTTTGTAACGGACAGATTTTTTTTAAACTCCATAAAATGACACAGTATATATTTCTAAACAAAACAAAAACAAAAAAAACAGGGGCATCCAGGCTTAATTTTTTACTATATTCCTTCAAAGTTGGTCATATAAGTAAAAAATATCTCTAATTTTAATTCAATTCTGCAAATATCCATCATAACATGTATAAATAGTTTTATAACATGCTCATCAAAACTAATTTCATATTTTGAAAGAAATAACTATTTCTTTATCACGAATTACATTACAGTTACCACATTTCTTTCATAAAATTCCCACAAATGCAGCCCTGAGTGTTGCCAAAGTTTCCATACATATCGAAAAACAAAAAAACACTGATAATGAATGAAAATCATATAACAATCCCTAAATCTTATGATCCATTAAGTAATTATACAATTTCTGAACAACAGATTTAAGAGATGTTACTCTAGGTTTGCCTGTGTCAAGTTTCTTACCAAACAGCTGAGACAATCCATCTAACCCACCACGAGAGACAGCAAGTTTTATATGACTCAAATTCAAACCGGATGCTGCAATTTTCTTTGCCATTTGACATGAAAGTACTTTCTGTTTGGTTAAAAATTCAAGAGTATCAAAATTAACATCAGTCATTTTCACATGAAAGTAACATTATCTACTTCGGACGTCAAATTATCCGAAACACTTGAATCATTGTCAGGGCAAATTATCGAACCAAATAATTTACGTTTCTTTACAGCTTGGTGATTTCCATCACTAACGAACCTGCCCTTCTTGTTTTTCTCGCGTGAGGCCATTCTCACGGACGACTACTTTGTGAGAAATAATTTGAAATATTTAATCGATTGATTTTACGCAACAGTCGAAGTACTAACGTTACTCAACTAACACCTTTCACTGAGAAAAATACATTTCGTTAAACTAGCGCTTGCGCAGAAATATGCGCGTAAACTATTGTAATATACTCCTTAAATGTCATGCTTTTACTAACACACTGATAGCAAATTTTTGTTTGGAATTGCAGTATATAAAAAAGGGCCCTGGTTTTAGGATGGCATATGTAAAAACAGTTTTGAAGTTCACACAGAGTTTAAAACACAGACCACCGGTTTTAAGGTGTCAAATCTCTGTTAACTTATATATGAACCCTACTTTTCTTGCTGGAAGTGGACAATAGAAACACGTAGCTTCAAAAGAATGTAAGTTAGCCCTTTATCAATGATTGTAAGCCTTTTGAAACATGTTTACTGTAGTTTATATAGGGAAGTCTATTTACAGGTCTTTCATCAAAATGTTATTTCCAAAACGTTTACATACGGATAGGAGTACTAACCGAAAGAAAACAATACATGGTATACTTAAACCCCGAGAACATCATGAAATGATCGTGTCTCTCTCAATCCTAGTAAAACATTGCCATCAAATCTCAGAAATTAGTTTTGAGTATTCTACATTATTGTACCCATTTTATCTGTAATTGATCTTATTCACGTGAAGGAATTGTCCATCCCATTAGTTTCTTATCAGCGCATTATTTTTTTTGTTTTACAGGCATGGCTCTTTCATCCATAATGAAGTTTAACCTTAGCGTCATCATGCGTAATTATAGACAAAATATGAACACGATTTGTAAGCAATGTACTCCTTAACGCCAACAATTGATTTCAAGAGTTTTATTAATAGCAGTAACATACACTTCTTTTTGTATTACATAGATCATCAAACTTTATTCTCGAATCAAATCTAACAAAATCGTAAAAAAAATGCATTGCGCCAAATGGCAGCAATTTTTAGCTACGATATATATGTACGTGTATACGCCTACCGTCAAAAATTGACCAATCTTTGAATTATTACTTCCTAAAACTTATTGATGCAAAATGAATGTCTTCTTTTGAATAGGATTTAATATATCAAAACCAGAGACACGATTACGGTGATGTAACGTCTCCGATCTTCTGCAAGTTTTACGGTTTCATATTTTGACCGACGAAACAGCGTCATCGTTCTTACACGACATCATTGGAACCTTTTATTTTTGTTGTCAATTCGATCTTTCGTGACGTGATGAGAAAGCAAAACAACTTTTATAATATTTTCCTGGTTTCTTTAATGCACTTTTTTTCCGGTTGATTTCATTGTTTCTCTCAAATATTCAGTCTAAAACTTCTGGCAGCTGAAACAGCGTTATAGTACTGTAAATTATCCGAAATTGCAAGTTATTTGCCAATACTGTTGCATACTCAGTTTCAATTAGCATCAATGTAAACCATTCCTTTTGACGATCAGTTTATACACTCCAACAGTATTTAAGGGTCAAACACTATGCAACTCGAATAAAACTAATAGACAAAACATAATATATATGTTTTATGTTTCATTAATTTGTAAGTTCCAAATTTGTTTTCTAACACTTCTTTACAGCAGCACGATTGCATGCACACGTGCATCTGAGAAATGCTTAATTTTACAATTTCCTCGTGACTTCTTTTGGTGATTGAATAATCATGGTGTGTTAACATTGATGTGTGTAAACTTGAGGAAGGTAGATACACAATGACTTGAATACACAAAACAACTAGCACAAAGAACAATAGACATAACATTTAAGTCATTAAAGACTCATTGAACATACGCATCCATCTTGCTTAAACAATTTAGTCTTTGAACGGTCATTGTTTATCGGATAGACGTGTTTAAAACAATGCAAATGATTTTTTTGCCATTTTGAAAATGATTATTTTAATACCGTGCGCTCCTTTCCTCTCTACTTTTTGGCTGTGTGGGAAGGCTGTGTCTGCAGGATGTGACCGTTCCTGATATGCCTATTTCACGTTTTTGAAAGTTGACTATTTCTTTAATTCGATTGAATCTAGAACAGCTAAGCGTTTAAAGCTACTAGACGAAATACTTATTTTTGTCTACTCAGGTTTGTGACGGCCACATATGTTCTTGAGACAATAAATATACTTTTTAAAACATAGCGTGATAAAAATATAAGTCCTCATTATATATGAAGAGGTTGTGTTTATTTCAATGTGGCTTTTCCCAGGATGAATATTGCATTTTATAAGATAAACAATATTTTACCTTTAAGACTATTTTTCAGTACAAAAATTACTTCAGTACCAGAAGGTTATTTTCTCGGTCCATGTATACGTTAACAATGAGCACAATAGAACCTTACAAAATCCTTAAAGCGCATAAATAATCCCCATGCCGTTCAAATATGGCGATAGCGCGTAGTCAACAATGCAATAGATATACACAGTACATACGATCCGCATCCCCCAAACAGGATAGTTCAAGCATGCCTGCAGACAGTTCTACAACAACATTCTGCATGGTTTGAAATTAGCATATTACCAACAAGAAAGGTATTTGATACAATGTACATGTGACTGAACTGACAAAATTCGTGACAAGAATACGTGGAAAATATTAAACTTTATAATCAATGTAATAGGTTTTTTAACACTTTCGATCGCGATACAAGCTGATATTAAACTTTCTAGGCTCGTGTCATCTAATGCGTGAAGATGAAAACGTAATAACAAATTTCATTCAAGTTTTATGTTATGTCGGTGCTAATGGTTTTAGCGTTTTAATTTGATTAACTGCCTAGATGCTAAATGGAAAAGCCCGTGATAATGTGTGTCTACTCTTTTCCATTTTTTATGGAATCCTCAGGTAAAAAGTTATAATTAATCCCCTACTTGAAACTTAACTTTCTTTAATTTCATTATCAAGACCCGCTTTTCTGATAACTCCTTTTTTTAACAAACGTCATAAAGTCATCAATGTACATGAATGTAAACTAATAATGTTATCAATAATTAATTAACAAAAGATGTGCGAAAGGTGACAGGCAAATCTACGATCAATGGGGCTTTTAGGTTATCATTGTAACATATTTTTCGTTTGTCAGTTTCTCTTTTAGACCAGCATTGTCCAAGATTTGATGTCTTTTTTCGATAACCTATAAGTTTCATGACAGTGACTTTATGCCAGTAAATAATATGCTTGATTATATATTGACATTTTAAGCATTTGTTAACATTCTGTGAAAGCATGGGTGTCACCGTGCAAACTTTTTAATCGGAATTAAAAATATTAGTAAGCGAATTTTAACAGGTGATGTGAGAATATAAATCCTTCGAACCGCAAGAGACTTTTAAGTTAAAAAAACACAACAAAAAATATATACCCTATATAAATATAGGCCGAAAACGTAAAAACATCAATGCTGAGATATTATTAAAGAACATAAAAAATCATGTTCAACGACCCTCAAAAGGAGAAATTGATAGCATTACTGATTACGAGACAGGATGACGTTTTACAACCGCCACGCGGCACAAACGACGCTAGACTAACTGTGGAAAAATGATAAACATTGAACATTGAAAACCTCCGAACATGACGCATATGAACATATTTTTGAATTGATTAAACATGTCCATCGGCAGTCATGAAAATTTATACTGTCTTAGCCCCTGTTTGAACGCAACTCAATATTTACACAAGTGAACAATGCCAATTTTGATCAGTTTTATCTAGATACAATAATTTAGGCCGTAGGACATTTCGATTTCTCCTAGTATTTGTGATCGGTGTAATTATATCTTATTGTCACGAAGGGCAGATTCTGCAAAAAATATGCGATGTATACGTTATTAAGGTCTCATCATTGTGTGCATTCACGTATAATCTTATTGCAATACTCCTACAATTGGACATGTTGCCCTCAAATTGTCTTTTTTTTCGTTACATGCCCTAACAGGGAAGAAAGTTTGAATCTGTTTTATGAATACAAACCATAAGTATTTTTTTACAACGGACTGTATCGGTTCAATCATAACTTAACTTATGTGAAAATTAATAGTATTAATGGCCAATTAACAAAGTAAATGACAGCACGCTTTTTGAAGCAACTCGTAGCAAAACATGCGTTGTGGTCGGCGTCAAATGTCAAAACATCGTGCACAGTCTAGTACAATATTAGCAAATCTATCGTAGCAAGGCAATTTAAAGTTATGTCACACTGCGTACCATCAGAAATTATGATTCGTTAGATTAATAAGACTTCGTCGTAGAGGACGAAGTTGAAATGAAAATACATGTATCCAAACATATAAAGCATACGATGCAAAATCATATCAGACCATTCGGAATATATATACAAATACAATGTATATGACGAACTATATAAAGTTGCATGTATGTCCCATACGGCAAAAAATTTGTAATGATGAATACCATGTATTTCGCAATTAATTGTGTCGTTACACATGCTGCGCCTGGGGCTTGACATGATCAAAATTACTTGTCGTGAAGTTGGAATTTCTGAACGAGTTGTTATCGGTAACGGATCCTTCTCGAGCATACTTCAATCGTTATCTGTCATCGTAATAATTCCTCATTTGGGAATTATAGCATATGAATAATGCATTACTATTGTAAAGAATTGAATCATATTGCAAAGCAATTCAATTTCAAGTCGACATTTCTTGCATTTGCGCTATGCTTTAAATTCAGTTGAGTACTGCATTATTATAGATATCGGATTAAATTACAATAAACGGAAATTATTATGCTTTGATAAGTCCGCCTAATTTAATATTTGGCAAGAGTACCGATGAAAGTAACGCGAATAGTGGTATTTGAGATTGCAGATGCCCGAATTACACAATAAATAATTAACTCATGTGCCTCGGGCCTCGGTTTCTTTTATTTAATGAAATAAGAACCTTGAAAGCCTCCGAACCGAACACGACAAATATGAATAATGCAGACACTGTTTGATTGAGTCTGTCCATAGGAATGGAATAAGTAATAAAATTGCAAAATACTGCATACGCTGCCTAGCCCCGGATTGCGAGCAACTCAATATTAATACACGTAAACTGTACAATATAGATTCAATTCAAACGATAGTATGCACAAAGAACTTTCGAGCCCGTATTTTAAGATTAATACCATTCTAAGTTCGGCGGCGTATGAAAACGAGAAAACAATGGGCGGAACTAAAGAGAATAGAATTTAGACAGGGGATCTGAGAATACGAATGCAACATATCACAAAGAACACCAAAGAAAACGATTAAAAAGCAGGAAGTATATCAAAGGGATCATTGAATAATATCCAGATCCTTATAGGCTGGGTGGACATCGCACCAAGCCATCTTTTTAACAGGCCGAAATATACAAATACAACAAAAGTTATAGCTAAGAAATACAATTAATAAACACAAGATTCGTGATCAACGACCTTCAAAAGACACAACTGATAACCACACTGATTAAATGTACGGGGCGACTTTTTAAAGCCGCCACATTCAACGCAAATACGAGTATGATATTAAAATCATTACATTTTTAATTTGCATAACAGAATAATAGTTGTATTCTAAGAAACGTGTATTTAAAGAGGATAATATGTTATGCGGGGCATGTTCTGACAGCTCTCCATAGCTGTTAGCAAAGTCAACTGATATAATTGATTCTTCTCTTCTGAAAACAATAGATTTGCTTTATTAGTCTGACACGAAACGGTTAGCCGATTTGCTATAAAGCAATTCCCGAAATGAAAATAATCGCATTCATAAATCTTAATGCTCTTAATAATAGTTATCTAATGGACAAATTGTATTAATTGTTAATGTAGTATTATGTACCTCAATTGATTCGTTGTTCTCTATTGAGCTACATAGCTTGTAATGACAGAAAGACCTGTTATCTGATTGGCATGTCATAGCATCAAACATTGCTCTATATCTTTACAATCAATTTTTCGAACATTGTTTTGGATTATTATTTTAGAAATGTTTTATGTTAAATCTCAAATTGATAATTTCATTTACTACAAAAACATGTAAGCACATCTTAAAACAATGCCTAGTTTGTTTTATTGATCTAGTTTTTGGTCAAGTTAATAGTATTCATGCAATTCATTTGATTTGTATAATATATAAAACTCGGTAACGATTTTTCCGATAAACATAATAGTAATACCAGTTATCATTATTATTGGTATTTTATTTTATTTCCGTCAATATTATGATAAAGCTAAGTATCCCAATTTCAAAAAATGTCATTAAAAAGAGGGAGACAATTTTCCTTGAATGGGGCAATGCTCAAATTTTTAAACAAATTTTCTTTAAAATATTTTATATGGAATATAAAAATATTCAGAATAATGTCTATAATGATATTGTCTAGTATTTTTTTTTGAAAAATGTATTAAAGTTTGACCCAAATCGCATTCAGTGAGAATGTTTGTCTCTTAGGTTCTCATTTTTGTTAATTGTTTGTGGTGACTGTTTTGACATTGATTATTTAATAAACCATGCTCTCTCTTCCTCTCTTTGTCGTGGCTGTGTGGGAAAGGCTGTGTCTTCTGAATGTGGAATTTCCTGATATGCGTATTTACTTATTTCATCTTTTTTTCATTATTTTAAAACTGGTCAAGTATATCACATTTTATTTTTTTACAAATTTCGATGGACACAAGAATTTTATGTTTATTTTTAGTTTTGTATGGATCTGTTTCGAATCATTGGGTTGTTTTTGAGTTGATTCCCTAACTTGTACTTGTTTATTCATTTGAAAAAATCTTAGGCCAAATTCGAAATTGGTCACTTACCGGTGCAATGGAGTTACCCTCTCTGGTTATCATGTATTATTTATGTGTGGTGTCATGTTAAAAATGATCATATT
Source organism: Corbicula japonica (assembly GCA_038501625.1). Classification (NCBI taxonomy): domain Eukaryota; kingdom Metazoa; phylum Mollusca; class Bivalvia; order Venerida; family Cyrenidae; genus Corbicula; species Corbicula japonica. Next base: position 6,669,386 of record JAZAYU010000023.1, read on the forward strand.
AGTACATGTACAAACACATGTATTGATCTCTTTTCCGACCTTTCTGACCTTAAGAGAGGCCCTGTTTTCTGAACTAAAGAGTGAAATGTGCGTATTGGGAATATCTACATGCATATTACATGGCCTGATTGAGAAATTGTTTGTTGTACAATTGTATAATTGAATCGTATCTAAATATCGGACACATGTACATGTTCATAAAATAAACAAAGCTACTACATGTACAGCAATAAATGAGAAATATAGACAAAAAATGTCGACGTTTGTACTTATAAAAATTGATTTTCTTTCTTTTTTTTAGTTTAAACCTGTCGTTTTATGTAAATTAGGTGTAAATAGCGTTAATATTATGTAATCCTGTTAAAATGCATTTTCATCAGCAGTTAACCTTCATTATTAGTCGGCTGCCGTTTTCTTTAACATCTTAAGAAATTTCAATCAAACTTTGTCTGCGAAGTTTCGGGAAACGGCAAGTGTCATTTTCTCTTTGCTGAGTCGTTCAAACTCAGGACAACGAAGTACACAAGTTGAATAATTGAATTTTCTCCCATAACAACACAAATATGGTCCAAAATTTATTTACACAAAGAAATTTGAACCCAAAACGTCCCGTTTTGTTCAATGTTTTGCTCCTACTTTCACTGATCGAGTTGGGAACGATGATGGATTATAACAATACTAACCCTTCCTTTAAGTCTATATGATCACAGCAGGACTAACAAGTAACGTTGTACTTACCACAGAAATATTTTTTTTTCCAAATGCACGTTAAATTTGGTTTATTTACCAATAAATAATTCGATGTAGCAAGTTTTTCTGTAAGCAACTTTGTGGTCATCGGCGTACAGATCAGCAACTTCCGTTTCGGTTAACTGTACGCTTAGACACTATGAATACGATACTGTGGAAATGAACAAAGCCCTATCATTCACATGACACTTTAACAATATAACATTCTTATAAAATTGAAATGATGCGAATTTACTCAAGCTCGCAAACAAACAATTTTAACTGAAGTTCAATGCACAACAGCATATACATGTATTTTAATGGGGTTATAATAACCAAACAAGGATTCTAATTGTTTAGCCACATGAATGTGACAGACTCTGGCGTTATAAGCAAAACGTAGACAGCAATAGTACACTATACCGGATGTTATATGTCTGCATCTAATAGACTTATGGTCTCGTTTAGATTTTCATTTAATATGTAGACTTGAAATTGCATTGAACATGTACCTGCACTCGTGAAAAATGACAAAAAAACATTAAACATTCAAAATGTAAAAGCTGCTTTTTTATTTTGTTTAAATTAAGAATGTCATTGAACAATTTTCAATGAGCATTACAAAATTTAACTGTTTAATTAGAGGGAAAGCCATTGAAGTATCGGATATGAAAATTAAAAAAAATGTCTGAAAGAAATTAAGATACCAGAAGCGGATAACGAAAAGAACAATGTTCCTATTTATTAATTTGAAACAATCATTGGCAAGCAAAGTTAATATCATAACGAGGACATTTTAAGCATGTTACATGTCGCTTCCCACCAAACGTTTGGCTGTCTATAGTTGTGTTCTTCCCACTAGTCAAACCTTAGGTATTTTTCTTGAAAATAAATATAAACAATTACCATTTAGCCTTGGAAAACACGATACTGTGTGGACCTTTAACGTTTCTGTTTTTAGCGATTGATAACAGTAACTGTGCAGACTTAATAAAAAAGAGTATTTATGCTTTACATTTGTTCGAAAAGAGATCGCCAATCCTTGCATTAGATTTTTATTTTTTCTTGTTTATTTCAAAGTGTTCTCGTAATATCTCGAAATATCTCGTAATATCACGCCACCTGCCACAATCAATTACCGGAAACGAGAACACCATTTATATTTCCACAGTACATGTTTAAGAATCTATTGTTTCTACAGTACAGATAGTATTAAATGAATCCTACTAAATTCCTTTACAGTATTCGCATTAATTTTTGTGTTGCGGTATAAATGCGTTGCTATATATAATAGAAAATGGCAAAGATGCGAATTAAGAAAGAAATTATTATTTCAACAGTGTTCTACATTTTCCATGATATAAAAGTTTGCATCAAAGATATGTTTACAATTCATATATTTGAAGAGCTAAATAATTAATAATAATAACCAATTACGTGTTACATTTGGAAACGGTACCAATATTCGAAAATATGTTCTTAACAAAACACTCACAAAAAAACAACAACAAAAATCAACAATACAAAACACGGACTGGATCAGAAAACAGAATAATGGTTTAGCACCGCAAAAACTGGTATTAAATAAAAATTTATGACATACTTGTTTTGGAACAAAAACGACATAACAAAATATCGTTTTAACGGTTACTGTTCTACTAACATCATGAGCTATTTTTAACCAGCGAAGCTGGTTTTACTAATCACAATTCTGAAATCGGTATCAAACCAACTGGCAAACGGCGATTTACGCATTTCAGAGAAATCAGAGTAAGTAAAGTAGTCCCCAAGTTTCCTGTTACGTGTTAAAGTTGGTATTAACTACGTCATGTTGATAGGATAAAACCTGTGCGGTGCATCAATGGTCAAATTCATCTGTACGACAGTTTGATTAAATGTAAAATCGGTGCGGTTCATATTTCTAGGACTTGATCGGTGCGGTGCAACAATGGTCAAACATTGTCCGTGTCCGCGATTTTTCACAATGAAGGAAACAGTTATATATTTCTTATTTCAAATAACTGCATAAACTTTCCCATCGATGGGGTCTCACTTTTTATATCATTTTTCGTGTTCATTATGTCTTTGGGATGTCAGTACACAGATTTCACTATTATAATTTTTTGCTTAAAACCCTTTACTCAATATATTCGCCTTTCATCACATAGGTTACCAGTTCAGGTCCCGATCAGCTGGCACAATAGTGCCATCTGATCTGGATCTAAAATTTGTGATTACTGGTCAGAAAAAAATGATCATAAAAACGAACAGTTTAAATCCTAATCAGATCGCACAGATGTGCCAGCTGATATGGATCTAAACTGTTCGCACAAGCTATGAAGGTATATCTATGGAGTAAAGGGTTAACAGAAGCCTTCATCCAGATAAAACATGGAAACCCTTATTTCCACTATCATTTAGACAAGAGGAAGTTCTTTGCGAGTGAACCAAGTTTTTTTGCTTTTTCGTAAATGGATACATGTATGAGAATCATGGCACTGGTTATTCTCAATAAGCAAAATCGCTTCGCTGGTTTTCTGTACTTTCAGTACTTTGATTTAAGTTAGTAATGACTTGCTAATGTTTCAATGATATTTAACATATAAAATATTTTATAACCATGCACTATAGTCAATGCTACCTGGGAAGTAATATGCTTCTCTATGACCGCCGAAGAACATGCTCAATTCTCATATTTGTTTAGTGTTGTGGCTTTCAAAGTTAAATTTTTATTTATTTATATTTTGCGAATTAAGAACTCCTAGAACACTTTTTCCGCACCAACATAGTGTAGTAAAACAAATTAAATCTTATATCAATCATCATTGATGATTTAATGGGGGAATACGCATTCTCAATTCTGATATAAAACGCAAAAGCATCTGCATGAAACGATCCCAAGAGGAATCAATCAAATAATGCCTTTGAGCAATAATAAATAATACATTATATAATGCATACATAATTCAATCATACTCCATAATTATAAGTAAACGCATATAACACCATTATATTTGTGAAAATGTTTAAGAGACACTCTCGCAAAACAGGTTTGTGTAATTCAGTATTGAATTGTAGTTGTATAAACCAGCTTATAAATTAGATGCACTTTATACTAGATGACAGACTGAGTTTGCTTGCTCAAATGTGTGTTTCTGATGCAAATAGCGATTTATAAAAACGATTTGCATATTCAAGTTAGGTAAGCTGTCTGCATCAAAGGTTTACCTATCATTAATTATTTTTTAACTAATTAATTAATTAATTAATAATAGATGAACACATGAGCCAATAAAGACAGTTAATACACCAATTTAAAAGTTATGAAACATTTCGCTAGTCTTTTAAATTACTTACATTAATATATGAACCCAATGCAATTATAAAGAATGTGTTTATGTTAAGAGATATTGCAAACATAACCAAAAACGAAACTAAGCTTTATATGACTGGTGTAATAACGAGTAAACATAAATTATAAGTAAAGTAAACTAACCAATACTTGCTGGTTTGCTGTTTAACGTATTTTAAGGTTATGAAATACTTCGTTAGTCTTGTAAATTACTTACGTTAATATACAGACCTAATGCAATTATAAAGAAATAGGTTTATGTTAGAGATATTGCAAACATAACCAAGAACGAAACTAAGCTTTATATGACTTGTGTACTAACGAGTAACGCTAAACATAAAACAATCAGTAAAGTAAATTAACAAACATTTGGTGGTTTGCTGTTTAACGTGTATTTATGCTATAACATGCTTAACACTTTACATGTAACGCTGAGTAGTTTAGTAGTATCATGAATATATAGATAGTCACGTTTAAACATTGAGTTGCGCTCAACCAGGGCTGTGTGAGTGGGACGTAGTATGCATTTCTAATACTGTCAATGAACAGGCTCAATCAAACCGAGCCTGCACTAGTTTCATATTTGTCGTGCTTGATGGCAATCAAAGTTCCCTTTGCATCTATATGGGGCGCGTCACGGGAAAAGGTAAATTAGGACAGTTGACGTCAATCTTTGATATGACGTCATAAATTTGAGCAGACGACATTACTTATTATGCATTTCGCAGTAAAAAACCATTTTATTGTCAAAAAGTGTAACAAAATCACATTTCAGTTATAAGAAATTGATTTATATATTTAAGTTTTTTTCTAAATTTAGTAAAAGCTAAAATATCACTAAAATGACCGAATGTACCTTTTCCCGTGACGCGCCCCATATTATAACGAAATCATATGGAATCCACTTTTTGACAACAACACGCTCTTGTTTACAAATGAAGGATACTTAATGAATAGGACTCACGACAATGTCTTTGAATGACTTATTCAAGTAGAAAAATGTATAGCCTGTAACCAAAGCCGTAAGTTATTTAATGGCAAAACCTATGCGAAGTGTTGATTTAACTTTTATACATTTCGAAAACAATCTCTAAATTAATACAAATACAAACTACGTTTAGGTCATGCGTTTCTCAACACCTTTAACATTTTTGAAAATAAAGGACAGAAATTGACGTCAATTGTCCGAATGTACCTTTTCCCGTGGCGCGCCCCAATTAATATATTGCACATAATGGTTATTCCTTGAATGTTACGTCGTCACATTATTTTATCGTGTTGAAAAGATTGTTTAAGTGCACGTGCTATAAATCATATGTGATTTTTCTAAAGAGCACGCATTTTCATTTTCGCAAATGAATGGGCGTTAATGAACACTATTCATGTCGTTTTCTGGTAATGACTTTATAAAGTATAATTAATAAAAGGCTGTCATCATAGCCGTAAGCGACTTAATGGGAATACCACATGCTTAATGTTGTCATAAAAGTTTTAAAACATGTCGAAAAAGATCTCTAGAGTAATCAAGCAAACAGTGTCTTTGAGCCATGCTGAATTTCATCGTTAAACAAATTAACGTTATACGTTATTCGATAACATTATGTTTATTATGAAATGAAATGAACACGAGCGTAAATCTAGATTTCGTTTTTCTTGCCCATAAATCATCACATATTTTTGCATTTAAAAAAGAAGAGTCGGTTGGCTTGAACGTGTTTCTGTTGTACAGTGTATTAAGCAATCACAGCGTCTTTAAATGAAGTTTAAAATTCTATGCGATATTGATGCAATAAATGAAATTTAAAGTGAACTTTGAATGCTACCAAACACGAGACAAACGAGAATATTGCTGGCTCGGCTTAAATTAAGCCTGTACGTAGGCATTTTTGGAACTGTTTTTCACAGCCTACGCTGTATAACCCCGTACTCAGCACAGTTATTTCAGAACAAAAAAGTACAATTGCTACCGACGGTTATCATGGAACCTTTAGAGGTCGAATTCAGATCAATGGAATTTCATTTTCCCTAGAAAAAAGAATGGGTTTAAGAAATTATGGACCGTGCTTACCACAGAGAACGCTAAAGACAAATATGTAAAGCAAAAATAATAATCTTGGGGTGATTGAACAATATTCAATGATATATTGATTGGGATATTAAAACCATCATCTTAAACAAAAGTATCATGCTCAGCGACTTTTAGCTTGGTTTCGTTGACTATATTTATGTACATGGCTCGCAACTGTCGGAACAATAAATCCAAATAATATGTCTAAGGTTTGGCAAGACAGCAAGAGATGCCTAATCATTATGGCAACGATTCACAAGTCTTTCATAAAAATCATGAACTTAACTTATATTACAATCAAATATTTACATAAAAACAATGTAACGTATAAATGTATCGCTATAATAATTTGAAATTGTTGAGATTTATTACATTGTGGAAATGTTTAAGAATAATTTAAAATACGTGCTGTATTTGCTATAACGTAGCAGATGTACTTTTGTTGCTTGTTTCCCCCTTTTTTTTAATATATCGCTTTTAATCAAGTAGGTCACGCACACTTCGATCCGTTTTTATAACAAATGGGGCGCGCCACGGGAAAAGGTACATTCGGTCTATTATTTTCTCATAACTAAAAGATGATTATTTTGCAAATTTTACCAATAAAAATGGTATTTTAACGCGAAATGCATAATAATGAATGTCGTCTGCTCAAATTTACGACGTCATTTCAATAATTGACGTCAACTGTCCAAAGGTACCTTTTCCCGTGAGGCGCCCCAATTGTATCGTAATGAAGACTATTTACGGCGTGATTTAAAAGAGGCCTCCGTGAATTATAAATGATGAATGCTTGTCACTAAGCTCATAATAGATTATGGAAAATGATCATGCAAAGTTCTGACATAAAACTCTTAAACTACACGTGGAAAAACATACTCTATGAACTGAGCAAACTGAGTCACACCAATATTCATTGTTAAACAATACAGTTTAACCACCAATATGCAACCATAATATTAATGCAGACATTACCGACATATTGTAAATAGTATGTTGTGCTAATTTGTGCATAATACAGGGTGAGTAATAATATCAGATACACTTCTGAAATTGAATATCTTTAATATTATCAAACATTGGCATACAATTTTTACAAAGTAATAATCTAGAGGCTTTAAAATTTTGTTTGATATATTATAATATACCATACTTGAATAAGTGGTGATTTCCATATATCCAAAAAAAAAGTTTATATCAAATGTTAAATGTGACGTCCATTTTGGGTGATTATGACATCAAGTCTTTTCTTGAAATTGACTTTGGCCGATTAGACTTTTTCTTTGGGGATATTTAAAAGATAAGGTCTGCACACCTAAACCAATATCCATGCAAGAGCTAAAAAATCATCCGTTTCAGAAGAAATGAGAAAGATAAATCCACAGATGTGCGCATCGGCCATAAACAATTAAAGAAAATACTTGAAGTCATAATCACACAAAATTGAAGTTGCATTGAACATTTGTTATAAATATTATTTTGGATACACGTTTAGTATTCATTATTCAAGTATGGTATGTTATATATCAACCAAAACTTTAAAGCCTCTAGATTTTTAGTATGTGAAAATCGAATGTCTACATTTGATGATATTAACGCTATTAAATTATAGTGTATCCGATATTATGAGTCACCCTGTATTATATACTGTGGTGCGTCACGAGAAAAAAAGAGTCTAAACTAAAATTGCCCAAAATCTTTTCTTGAAATCTTGCATCCACGCCCTTTTTAACGGGTTCTAGGTCACCCCAACCTCACACTCGCCCTAAAATTCATCAAGCTAATCGTTTTCTGTGTTGTTCGCAAAACATTTGCATTTATTTCCTACTTGTTTGCTAAAAGTAGTTCAAACACTTGTACAAATAATATAAAAATGTTTATCCTGCTGTGTGTAGCCATGACATTTCGTTGATGGTCTAATTGTCACGCTTAGATTTACGTGGTTAGTGCTTCACTGTGGGTATCTAGATGGAAATTATTTTAACTTGGAATCATTAAGATTGTATATTAATGGACCATTCGGATACGAGTTTGTGTGTCATGGTCTTATTTACATCTATATCGTGAACGTTGTCCATGAAAAAGTCTTAAACATGGCTATATTTGTTCTGTCCGTTTATATTTATTTCAGTCGTTGATTTACCAGAAACTTCATAAGGATTTACAACAGATCGTAACATAAAGTAAGGCTGTATTGCAGTAAACTATGTTCTATTGTTTGGGGATTTTCGTGTTGTTTTGGTTTTTCTATATTTTATAATAAGAGTTGCACATCGTAATCAAAATATATATGAGCGAAATAGCTCTTTCTAAGATCAAGCAAAAATCGTTCCCATTGGATGTTTCAAAGGTTAGAATTATATAATACACAAAACTGAGGTATTGGACTTCTTATAAATGATGTGTTTTTACATTCAAGTGTAATAATGCACAGGCTAGAACAGAGCCGTAGTAAAATTTTTCTAAAAGGCACCTCTTTACAAAAAGTAGGTTATTTTAAAATGCCATGAATGCTTCGATATTCAATTATTAAACTACGATCTCTACTCTGTAAACATAATTTTAAACACATAAAATTATAAATGTAGTGATAATCGCCAACAAAGATGAAAACCAAAATTCAGGATCTTCTTCATTGAGGCTCATTGGCAGCAATGGTAATTTCTATTACTGCCCACGATGAATAACCCATGTTGAGGCACACAAATGAACCATAAACATTTGGATTTTTGGAAAAGATGGTGTACATGTATTGGGGTCATAAACTCTTTAATGCGGCATTATCTGATAAAGTTGTTATAAGCTGTTAATATATAAGCTGTTAATACATCTATCTCTTTACATAGTATGATTTCAATTATGCAATACCTGAAGTATTGAATTTTACAAATCAGGACAAATCATATTTGTGTGCCTTTAAATGACAATGAATCAAGGTGACACGTATTTGTACCGCACATGAGACTTTATCTTCATTTTCCAAAACGACTAAAATAAGACACGAAGAATACTAACAACATCATCTAAACACAATGTGTAACATCATCCCTAGTTCATTCAAGCGAACTGTTTCTTTGAGGTTTACTAATTTAAATCATAAAGCAAATGCTATTTGATAACATAAAACAATAATATAAATTAAAATATGAGAAACCGTATTGCGTTTCACCTACTCGCTTTTATTAATAGTATATGCTTCACCAGAAAAGAAATTAAGAACAACAGGTGTACATTTAACATTTTAAAATTGTTTTTCACAGTTAAAGAACTCTTCTGCATATAAAAGGAACATTAAATTTACATTAAACATGTTTATAACTTTTTTGTTTTAAGTTGAAGAACTCTTTTAATCAACAATTGATGCACGTAATCTGAGATGAATAGACTAATAAAGAACCTAATATGATGTGAAAGACATATTGCACAAACAACAAATTGAATAAAAATATATTGAAAACAAACTGTTTTCTAAAGTATAAAGAAACTTTAAAAGGACTTTTCTTAAAACAAATATTTATAAAATACTTTAGCAAAGATCTCTGTATTATTATTACTATTGTTATTGGTGAATGTTCTAGCTGATGTCCGATGGAAGTTAGAAATAAACTGCTTTTCAAAAAGGTCTTCTTTATCCTTAATTTGTGTAGACACAGTGTTTCTATAGTATAGTGCTTTGCTTTTGGATGTTAACATGTACAAAATAATAAAAGTAAGATGCATGGAAAACATTTTCTTACAAGTTTGTGCAATTCTGTTTGGAATATGCGGACTTATATCTTCAATTGAGATTAAAATAGCCGTTATTTTACCGGAAGATGACAGGAGGTTATTTTCCATAAAGCATGCGCAGCCTGCCATGGAATATGCAATAGAATATCTACAGAACCAAACAAACCTGTTAAAAGGTCACACTATCACTCTAAAGTACGCTGACTCGAACTGCTCCGCTGCTAAGGGGATGAACGAAGCAATCAAATTTTATGTGCAGAAAGAAGTGAACGTGTTTTTCGGGCCAGTTTGCGACTTTTCCGTTGCTCCTGTTGCTCGCCAAGTGTTCTTTTGGGACATCCCACTGCTCTCGGTAGGGGCGTTTGCTAAAGACTTTAGTCAATTTCGAATGGAAGAATACAATCTCCTCACAAGAGTCGGACCCTTTAACTTTGACACGGTGTCACAAGCTTATCTCAAATTAATAAAGTATTACAATTGGAACCGATTTAAAATTATTTACGACAGAGAAGGCCAGAGTGATTATATGGAAGGTTTTTGTCACATCGCATCCAGCTCTTTGCATTACGAGGCCAAAGAGGCGGAGCCAAACATGACTCAAGACTATTTCAAAATTATGGGCGACTTTGGATCTATATTGCGCAATGAAGTAGGATTGACATACAGTGGTAAGTAAGTTTTTCTATTAATTCTCTATGTAGATCAATCATACAAACACAGTTTTTGAAAGTGCCTTTCCTTCCATACATTGTCATATTCAAAAAGCTACAACTCTTAACTAGAAAGATGCTTATAATAGCTTTGAATGATAAATACAGGACAAGTTCAGTTTCAAGTACACACTGTCCCAGGATCCATCATTCAAGAAGAAAAAATCTACTTATCAATGAATTCGTTTTTGTGTCGCCCTTTCGAAGAAAAGGCGATACATAGGGATGACTTTATCCGTCCATCCGTCCATCCGTCCGTCAAGAAAACTTAACGTTGGCTATAACTTTGCCATTTCCTAATATTTCTTCAGGAAACTTATATTGTATATGACAACATGATCTGATGGTGACAAATTCTTTAGGTCTAGGTGACATTTAATGGACTTATGCCCTTTTCGTACTTGGATTTTGCAACCAAAACATAACGTTGGCCATAAATATACCATGTCTCAATATATTCATGAACGTTTAAATTATATCGCTTATGACAACGCTTTTGTGATAATGCCAAATTCTTAAGATCAAGGTCACATTGAGTTATGCCCCTTTTTGTACTTGCATTTTTATTCCGACATAGCACAAGAAGAATAACGAAGGCACCTTCCCCGTGACAATCCCCAAATAATGGCTGCAGCAATATTATGTTCCGACGAGTGAAACACAGACGTACTACATTCGTAGATTATCCGTAAATGTAACTGTGTGTCAATCTTAACGTTCTCGAGATGTCTTTACTTCATTTTACAGATATAACCATTTGTAAACTTGTATCAAAAGCATTTGGAAAGTTTTTTCTGATGCAGAAACTGCTTAAAGGTCCATATAAACAGAGCGCGAACGCGATCGCGTCCAACGCGAACGCGCACGCGGGAACCTTATTATTTTAAGTTATTTATGGGAACGGTCGAGCGTACACATTTCTAATTCTGAAAACGATGCCAGGGAAGTACTTGCTGACTGGTTGATAAGAAAAAAAGACGCGCGACACTCTTTGGGAAATAAAGGCGGTCGTTCGCGCGAACAAAACTGTGTTCGCGTTCGTGTTTGCACTCTATTTGAACGGCTCCTCTACTAGTAACTAAACTATTCCAGGACGAAATACCGCAACGTTTCCTTAGCGTTTTCGTTCGCGCTCTGTATAAATGGACCTTTAAAACAGAATATTCGAGCGGTGATGTAAGATCAACAAAAAAAAAATCAGTAGCAGAACGGTTTCAAACATATGTTTCAAAATGAAATCGGAATCATATGGTTCAGCACGTTTAATATTTCCCTTACGCCCAGAGTCCTCTACCTTTAACGAAGTGTCAAAACTGAAATTGAAAAGCAGTAATGATTTCCACTTGGGAGCAATACTTGAAGGTTAATTTCAGAGTAGGCCTGCTGGATATTGAATTTCAGAAGTGAGCTATCCATCTTGAAATGTCATAACAGGCTCACTGTTCGTGTGTTTTATTATTATAATCGGAGCAACTGTGATCTTTGATTAAAAGATGAATGTATTGTTCTTTTATTTTTATACATATGTCTTTTTAAAAAGCTGTAAAATGACAACACTATAATCATGTCTTCTAGAACAAAAAACACTGATGAAATTGTCACGAATGTGTCAGATATAATAAGTTTGAAAAGAACTGTTAAGGGTTTTCTTAATGAACTATTCATTCACCGAAAATGTAGAGGAAATTTTCAGAAATGTTGAACCACTTATTAATTGAATTTTAGAATTAAGTGTTAGTCATTTTCAGATTCACAATCTGAGCATATTCAAGTGACACGTGCTCTGTTTGATTAAAACACGTTAAATGTTTAGCTTAATAGGCACAGTTGATAATTTCGCTACAAAAAAAGGTAATATTAAAATCCATCGAGCACTATCAACTATAAAACAATTGCAGGCTGCGTTTGATTATGCTTGCTCATAGATAGTAATGAAAATGCATCCAACCGACGGTTTTGGCTCATCTTAACATTTACATAGATATATGCCCAGTGCTCAACTGCTTTGAAAGTATTTGATAACTGCACTGACTGAATGTACATGGAGGTTTTAACAGCCACCCTATTTACAGAGGTATGTGTACTCGACATTCAAATGCGAATCATTAACAACGGCACTAATAATGTACGGGAATACTTTATACAGCCGACACGCGTCACAAACAACGGTACATTGAAGCGTAAATATATGAAAAGTAACTTTAATAGCCACTTTATACAATCTGATGTCGTCTTATTAATATTTATCAGGTTTCATGACTGGTTCACTTAGGAATCCTATCCAGTCTAACTGGCATGGCCATTAGTGCTTGTCTAAGAGCGTGTATGGCTTCTCTAACCAGTGTTTCCTGTTATGTGTGATTTGAAAAGGTCAACGTTTATCTAACCATTGTCTTGACAGTGGCGTTAGCTGCCTATTTTAGGTGTTAGTGCTTTTGCATGTAATAGTATAAAATTTTAATTCTGCTTTTTTTTGAGTTACATTTTGTTTCGCTGAGGCAATATGTACATGATTTATAATATTATACATTTTGACGAGGTAAGTGTGAAGTTGGTGCACATTTGAAGCTGACTTAAGCTTTTAGTGGCAAAATGTTAAACCTAGGTAATATCATACATTTCAAATACTTTTCAAAACAAACTAGGCTAAATTTCCTTGATAATTATCTTTACAATCCACAATGTTGTTGAAACACGTTTGCATTGCCGAACACTTATTATAAGCAGAAGTACGATGAAAGAAACATTTTCGGCTGATTCATATGCATTTTTTTCTTCAATATGGCAGGGTTTTTTTTTCGAAAAATAAAGAAAAATCATTATTATCTCCCAAAAATATTTGATGCTTTTGAAAATGAATGGGGAATAGTAAAGTAGCAATTATGTGTATTCCGGCTTGAACTCGTTTGGTTGATAAACAATTAAAAATGAAAACAGTACATTGTAGTCAAACTTCTTAATTCTTTATCACACATAACACATGAACTTACTTATTTGATATTTCGTTTCTCTCTGTGTGCTCTCTAGATGATGACTTTCTGTTCGACATCTTTTCATTTTCTACAGGCAGTTATTACTGTCATAAAGTTGAAAAAAAACTGTTTTAAAGGACGGATTTAACTAAGACTAAGGTTCAATTATAGGGGCCTAATATAACAGTCTATATAACTCTATAATTATGATATAAAAAAAATCATTATTTGTATGCAGCTTGTTAAAGATTGGTTGCCAGTAAAATAGTTCTAAACCATCGGACAGATTTACTAGAACCTACGATTTGTGGAATTTCCGAAAAATAGGGTCATTTTGTATGTCAAAAATTTACGAGTTTGACCCTTTTACCTAAGGAGCATTTATCAACTTAATATGCGTTTGTGCAAAAACGACATCAATCCCTTGATATCACGTACTTCCAATTCAATCTGATATGAATATACAACGATTACGTGTAAAGCTATGCTTTCTGTTTTCGTAAAATCCTAGTTAAAGCATCATTTGAATACAATTGTGACATGAACATGGAGGCGTATTGATTGTATTTGAAATATGTCAATTAAGTCACGCGCGAGACATCAGAGACATGCTTCTATTGTGATAATTATCCGAAATAGTCTGTGGTAGACCATTGAAGGGACTTCATCAAGTTTATAAACGTTTTATTTTTTTGTATTTGTATAAGTGCATCAATGAAACGTGCAATTTTTTAATAAAACAGATATTGATATTCGCTATTATACACTTATCCGTTTAAGGCATGTTAGTTAAACAATTAAATGCAGACACTTCTTAATATATGCCGCTGATATTGGAATGTTAATACACAATGTAGTCTAAAATACCGCACGGTAGGTAACATGATCACTTTCATACCAGAATAAGACGGAAAAAGAGCTGGCTTAATTTTCAGACTGTTTTATGTTTGGAAGATTTTCCTCTCATTTCAAAGAAAACGTAATTAGTTATCAGCGCATATTTCGAGTAGCTACCCATTGGGCTTCACGTTGAGATGAGCTGCAAAGCTACTGGGTTCTCTATCAAGCACTTTTTCCGAGTTGACTGTTGATTTTAAGATGAATGGCAAACGAATTTGTTTATGCTGGACAGACGAGGCAAATGCAAGTTTTTACTACATAAATCTAAGAATGTGTTTTAAACTACAGTGGTTAATTTAATACGTTTTGCACCTGACCTTTCCACGATTTACATCTCTCTCTCTCTCTCTATCTCTTGCTGCCCTCTCTAGGTTATATACCACTAATTCAATTTCCATAGACTTCCATTATAACTTTTCATCAAATTCTGAATTTACTATTGGGTCAAGCCCTTAAAATCTTACACTTCTCAAGAGAACCAACCTACAGACACCATCAAATACCAATTCCACATAGCATGACCGATAAACGTTTTCGGCATTTTAGCCAGAAGTGTATCACCCCAGTCTCTGCGGAACTTTTGTTTACATTCTGTCAAAAATGATAGCTATTTTTAAAGTTGAATTGAACTTTTTTCATTATCAATTTCGTACTATTTGTATTCAAATTACTACAAAATCATTATATTTTATCAAAATAATGTTCTTTTTAAAATATTTAATTTTCATTTTCTACCAATCAGGCTTGACTTCCTGTTACTGGTCCGCAAATTCCCTGCACAAAAATATTTAGAGGCCTGGTCATCAATATTTAGTGGTGTAAAACCTCTATCTTTCTCTCTGGATATCAAGTCTTGTTTTTGTGTTGATGCAGAAATACATTATTTGTACATGTACATGTGTTGGATACTACATGTAAATTGCGAAATCAATGATGAGAGATTCGGCTATTTTGAAATAAATAATCTTTATATGTCATTGTTTTCTTTTAAATTGTTATAATCAGGTTAACAACTGTGATTATTTTTTTTATCAAACCTCATAAAATTAGTACACACAAACTTGTTCATTTTCTTATTACGAAGGTTTGCGTTTATTAATCGTATGCGTGAGTGAAGATAGCAAAGTTTGAAATTAATGATTCACATTGCGTCTTTCGGAAAGATTTGCATACCGTTCTCAATGAAATTTGCATATTACATTGATGTTATACGGATGCTTTTAGTTGCCAATTAAAATTGAAATCGATTTCCCAGAAATGTGTTGGTTTTCTATTGTCTTACTGTTACACTGTTAACATAAATCCATCATCATAAGTCTTAAATCAAAAATCTTTTGCAAAACATGTTGGCTTCAAAGTAGAGTCTTTATGATAAATGGTAAAACATTAAAAAATGTAAACTGTGCTTTGACAAAACAGATACAGGGAGACAGACACTGTAATAAGTATGTCAGCGTGCTTCTACATGTCCGTTAAATGTAAAGAAATCAGACAAATAACATGTTTTAATTTCTGTAGGCAGATTAACAACAAACGCCGAATAAATCATGTAGCTATTTCTCACTATTTTATCACTACTTCTTTATATTTTTATATCACCAATTACTTTCGAAAACTATTGAGCGTTAACTTACCAGACTTAAATGTAATTGATGTGAGCATAAAACTTAAATTTGCATTAGAAATAAGTGCCATTAGCTTCAATTGTCATGATGAGCGACATGTGTTTATTTTTTATTACTTGAATTATTTTGTACGCATGAACTTAATGAAAAACTTACTTCATGTTCATATTTATCAAATACGAGTTAACAATTATGACAATGCGAATAAGGCTACAAACTGTCGGTAAAAGTTCATAATCCGTCTGTTAATTGTGTCAGAATCCAAGCGCCAAACTTCAAAATATTTGAGTTTATATATTATTGTAGTCTGATCTTATATAGCGTGACACACGAAATGTCAGTCTTGAGATTCTTATCAAGGGACGTACTGTAATAACAGGCTTAGTGTACTGTAATACAATACTGTGGTATTATTATAGTTCGCGTTTGTTTAACGTTCGCGAATTTTGCGCTACGGGATGTGCGCGAAATCATACCCCAGTGAAAAACGACATAATATAACATCCTATAGGAGCAATACAACTGCGCGAACATATGTCCGCGCGAAAAGGCCAATAGTGTCATGTGCGCAAAAATAAGTCCCCGCGAAATTGATTCAAAAATAGACACTTCTAGAAAACAATTCCTGCACGAAGAGCTTATATTTTTATCAATAATTACGCCTTCACAATCATTTCCAACATATTACATGTATATGCAAAAACATCCTAAACATCCTTGCGGGTTCGCTCCCAGCTAGAGACACTATCATTTTAAACTCGTTTCAAACGTCCGCATGACATTACGAACGAAAGGACAAATGTCTGACTTAAGCAATTTTATTTTGTCACGCTAAGTTACCGTAATAATAAAAAAAAATGAAGTATTGAATTCGATATGGGAAAATCTGCAAGCATTTCTTCGGGATTTAAATTACTTAATGTCCCAATAATACATTATTGCATTAAAAATATTTAAAACATTAACATGATTATGATTATGGTTTTGAGAACCTGTTATTCATTAAGGTCCCAAATATAGAATGTGGTTTCTTTCAGAGGCTTTTTATGCATCTTGTGCAAAAATCTACGAGTCTTTTTACGTTTTAGCTCATTTTCTAATAAATGTTGCAACAACAGAAAATGCTTAGCCTAACACTCTCTCTGGTTGAAAAGAAAATAACACAAAACACCAAATGAACCTGTTTTTTTTAACTAACACCCAGTGACAAACGGATTTCCAATGATAGTTTCAAAGCTGTGGCCCAGAGATTTTCTTTTTCGTTAATTGTTTTTGGACTCCTTTTTGAAATTTATCATTTTATAAACCCATTTCCTCTTTTCCTCTCTAAATCTTTGGTTGTGAATGGATTCGTGTATTCTAGAATGGCATTTTCTGATATGCATGATAATTTATATCCAGTGAAATTAAATGATAACGTAGAGGTTATCGAATCTAACTTGTACATTTTATATTTAATCTGTAATACATGATTATTATTTGAAACTTTCCTTCTTAATTACTGAACAAATTTAAAAAACAAGCTATTTTGATTAACAAGCTATTTTGATTACCAAGCTATTTTGATTAACAAGCTATTTTGACTAACAAGCCATTTTTATTAACAAGCTATTTTGGTTGCGTGCAGATGCCGTTATAATCAGTATTCGTTTTTTTTGTACAGAACTTTTAATTCAGATACATTGTTTTCTTGTAATAATGTGTTGTTTTAGTTCAATTTAAACAAATCCATGGCCTTCTGTTATGTTTATATTTAATTTGGTTTGGTTGCGGTGCATTGTTTAGCCTGGCGCCAAGGGCAGTTTGTGCCTTGAAGTGTATCCTCGATTATGATCTATAAAAAATCTAAATCTCATTATTCTCCTACATTCTATTCTTTTCTACTTAAAGACAAACAAATGGTCATGTTGCTTGAGTTCTTTTAAAACCTTTAATTATGGTAATTGATATAGAACCTCAACGGTGTGCCAGAAAACGGCAGGCTGTGAGCACAATGTGTTTAGCATTCTTTTGAACCAATATGGCATGATGTCTGGCGATTTCAATCGGTTTTATACATAATTCAGTCCAAATATTTGACCAGCAATCACCCGTCTGATTAGATATTGATTGCACATCGGACACAATGTAAATCTTTGCCCACCAAATGTCACTCTCTTCTTTATATTGTCTCAGTTTTATTCAGTTTTATTTTCTCTATCACTGATCATCCGAAATTGGTTTTCTTATCGACGTGAAATCATTATCGGCAGTGAAAAGTCCAGACTATGTAAAAGAGTTACACCGTACAGAGATAAGATGGCGCATGTTTTACAACAAAACAATCAGACTGTACATTTATCTAAGATCACAGTGATGATATATCAGGACAGTCAGGGCAATGAAATGTTTACTGAATATGTAATTGTAACATTTTAGTTGTAAAACATAGGACTTTTTCGTTAATTGTTTGTGGTGTCTTATTTGAAATTGTTCACTTTTTCTTTGCTCCTTTTTTGGCTGCGTGGTGAGGCTTTGTTTTCTGTGAGATACTGTTACTGAAATGCATTATTCACTTTTTTGAAAGATTTTACAATAATCCGTTATTTTCTTACACTTTGTATTACGTATGTAGTGACAATGTATGTTGTCATTTAATTATTCTGTCACGTGTTTTTCCAGAACACATTATGGAGCACGTCTAATGCACATGTCGATTACTATGAGCAAGGCCAATAACACAGAGCCTTAAAATATTTCGTATCGTTCGTGTTCTGTGGACATTAAACATATTTTTTGTCGTATATTTCGAGAATAATAATAAAAATACAAACTCAGCTGGAAAAAATGTTGTCAAAACATGTCTACAAATAAAAATTCTATGTATTGAGGCAAAATGTCCTAAGGGGAAAATGTATTGAATGGGGATGTTAACGATATTTTATTTATACTTGATTAAATAAATAAATTTAAATCGCCTACAAACTACACTCGTTATGCAAAATGTACAAACAAAAATAATTGTTTTTTTCCTCAGTGTAAAATTAAATCCTGGTTCTTGGAAATTCTCAAAATGTTAATATAAGCATGTTAAGATAACCCATTGCTTAAGGCCACTGGTAAACAGAGAAAACCTGTAAAAAAGGCTATATTTCACCTGTGAAGAAACCCGACTTTACAGACCAATTTTGATTTTCTTATGAGTAATGTTTGTGTACCATGTGTACTGTACATCTGCAATTATTTATGAATCCAGATATGTCAGAGTAGTAATTTTATCTCCAAGACTTATGTATGATTTGCTATCTTAAACTTGAAGAATGATGTGTACTGACATTACAGTGTCTGTATTTGTTTTAAAGCGGGTATTATCATGTTTCAAATTGTGTAACACCTAAGCGAACTCACACTATAACGATATTTTTAAACAAACTGAATATGGGAATTACTTTTATATGTTCGCTTATAATAATCAAATAAAGAAAATAAATGTTATATATTCGTTATTACCGAACGAAGAGAATATAACTGAACGAAGAAAATTAAATTTATATAACCGTTTCGAATGGGCAATAGCAAAAAATCTGTGTTCGCATAATTTTTATAAACAAATGTCATTGAGTTGTGCAATTATAATAACCAAAGTGGCTGCATGCAAATACAAGCATTATAGAGTACAGGCTATTTCCTCGACATCCGTATGTCATTGAATGAAATATATGCAACAGGGGCGAATTCCTATTTGCATTAGTTAAGCGATAATATATTGCAACATGCAAATAATTCGCCAGCAAATATCCCTGTCTCTCTGATGTTATTAATTTTTGTCATGATTGTCTCCGATTGTTTCCCAGCATATAAATGGTCAGAGAGAAAAGAAAAAAGAAATTCAATCAATAATAAGGGAAACAATATAATGTATGATGAACCTCTGAAAACATTAGAGCAGGTGAAAATGTTTGAACCTAAAAAGATAAGTAAACAGAACCACAAATGTAAGGAAGCACCAAATATTTTCTCTATCTTCTTTTTTAATCGATCAACTTACGTCTTTCAGCACATGGGCGAGCAATGTATACCAGTGCCATCTGATCTTCGTCGTTCGCTGTTTGATCATAAATAAGATACACGTCTTAAAGCAAACGGTATAGATTCTGGCAGAGGAAACTGCTCGCCCTTGGGATAAAAAAATGAAAAAGAATGCATATATAAGGCATGGGAACGCCATGCAAACACAGCCTCTCCGACACCCAGTAGAGAGGAGAAGATGACAGCGTTTTACAATTATTAATTTCCAAGGCGTATCAAAAGTGTTAAAAAATATTCTGTCTTTGTCCGCATATATGCAACTCTGAATTATATGCAAAAACAAATCGGTCATTCATAACTTAGAAAATGTTTGCAAGGACGATTTAATTTCATATTTCTATCCGGTTGTAGTTCTTCTTTGACCGAATGGCTGACAGATGACGTATATTGTTGTCACCTACTTGTCTACTTAATAATAAAATGTAAATAATCCTGATGTGAATGCCGCATTTAGAAGTATCCCTGTTTAGAGTCCATTTTAATGTTCTATGAATGACGTACACTATATAAAACTGATGCGAAAGCTCAGGTCTTGAGGCAAATTAAGCGTGTGCTTGATGGTGTTTACCGGTTGTGTGGTTACTGTCTGAAGAGGGATAAAATAAGGGCCATAACAAACAAGCGCGCTTTTATATTTTATTCGGAAATAAGTTTTACTTTTACATGTAATGATATTACTTTTACATGTAATGATATTACTTTTACATGTAATGATATTACTTTTACATGTACTGATATTACTTTTACATGTAATGATATTTCTTGTACATGTAATGATATAACTTTAACATGTAATGATATTAATTTTACATGTAATGATATTGCCACTATTGGGTAGCGAACCCAAACGGCGACATCGCCTAGTTATGAAATGAAATATACTTATGTTGAATTTTTCGGTTGTACGTTAGACTTTGACCTGGCAGACACTACGGTTTGTTAAAAAATACCACAATGTCCTATATATTTTAAGATTTACATCATTATTATCAGTAGTTGATCCTTATTGTAGATTAAATAAAAGCTGAGACAAATTGAAAGCTTGTCAACATAACATGGGGAAACACTTTGTTCAGTGATGCTATATTTTATATTATATTTTATATTATTTACTAAACACCAACAGCTAAGAAATGTGCGATTTCAGTTCTTTTAGTCATTTCATAATAAGTTACTATGATATGAGCCCTACCATGTGAAACGATGAAATACATAAATCTTAGATATTTGCTTAGAAATAATATGTTTGATTAGATATTGATTAAAGCGTTTGACCATATGCAAATCAGATACTAGCAAATATCAAGATCATCGGCCTAATATCATAACATAACCAGTTATTTTGTAGTTGAGAAACAGAAACTCGGGAAGTTTGCCATTGTTGTTATAGTATAGCATATTCGAGCAGAAATCAAAATTATGGTGATTTTAAATTTAAAACATATAAATATTTTTAACAATACAATTATTTGCAGAAAATCACACATCCATAAAACCTAACCTGTCAATACCAGCTTTAGTTTTTTTAGAAAGTTCAGTTTTTGTTGCAAGAGATTTTTTAATTATAAATTAAATGTTTCCGCCAAATTTATTAACTAGTTTTAAAGGTATGAAAGACTTCTAATATGATTTTCATTTTCGAAATGACGATGTTAATCTACTGGTTCATTTAGTAAAATGCTTTATGATAAGAACATGGCAGACACATTTCATGTTGGCACTGCATAATTCATATTTTATCAATTTTGTATAAATCCCTTAAATATTAACCATTAGTTTTGACTGGTTTACGACTAATCAGATACTGATGAAAGTTTGTTAATGTCGCTTTTTTACGTTCGACCGCTTAGCGCAACAACTTAATATTTGCATTACATTTATATTGAAGTTATTGTGCTTTTGCACGAAGCTGTGCAATAATAATTAATCCTCATCATCTCAGCCCATTTTACCAGCCACAGAACCAAAATTTTGTAAGATTTCTTTGCAGTTGATTATTATTTCCCACGAACAAAGATGTTAGTATAATATTGTACAATGTACGATAAATTGTTACATAAGTAATACACTTCAGGTGTTGCAGGCAAGACTGTCGTAAATACATTGACTTAAACAAAGAGTTACGTCAATTTTATGTGCAGCCGCCGATTTAAGAGTAAATTCCAGCAGGCCAAATATAATATATTATTTGTTTCTCATTCCCGATCCAAGCAGATGAAGTATACACAAATGTAGGTATGTAGATAGGTTAAATATTTTTTGTATTTGATTTTGTTTTCAATATAATAATCAATGAATAGAAATTCTTTAAACAACTCCATGACATGGATCCTATTTGATTGGTTCGAATACAATAACGAAATCTTCAGAATGAAAGGACGTACATGTGTCGTCCAGTGTTCGTCATGCATATGTTTTATTAGGTAATACAGTTCTTAATATTTTCATTGTAAAAACAAAAAATTATATATTATCATGTTTGTTTTTTTTTCTTCTTTTTCATATTCGTTGTTGTCTCCATGAAATTTATCTACTTTAGGTAAGTCAGTTCATTCTTACTTTATAAGAATACATGTTTTAATTTAAATTTTAAGTTTTGATAAGTTTTAAATATTACAAATCAATTGCTTGATATTGTCTTGTGTAGTTATAGTTGTTTTATGTTGTACTCATCGCTCATTGAATTCTCTTGAGCAGTGGAAATTTTCCAGTCTAGCCAAGTGTTAGTCCGAAATTTATTCCTGCTAGATGTACATTTGTTGTTTTGTAACAAAATGACCTTATAATAAAATCCGTCATTAATACCACCCCCGAAATTAATTAAGAACCCCAATGTTATGATGTCCCATTTGACAATGTTGCACTATATTCTAACCAAAACATATAAACCATCCCACGGTTTTGGGTTTAAATGTACTTTATAAACAGCTAACGTTTTTATACTCCCCCTTATTAAAGCTTTTGCTTCACAAACGTAATAATGGTTTTGTCTTTCTGAAAAGTGTTGGAAAAAAAAACAGAAAATCCGATGATTGTTTATTTGGCTCGGTAAAGAAATTTATCGTTTTCGTCAATAGGTTGCATTCAAGCGAAGTGTAAAGCTATTAAGTTATGGGTTTTTGAAACACGCCAGAGCATTTCAAGTCAGAAACAGGCACGCTTTATTCAGTAATTAATACACCCGTGGGTATTGGATTTATGGATTCACTGACACATTGTTTGCACGCCAAAATCTATTAAACATAATACAGCATTGTCAAAGGCAGAGCGATGGTATTCTTCATCTAGAACATTAAAGCATGGAACGATAGGACAATTGTTGATCCGCGACGTACTTTATCCGCTTTAGATAGTGCATCTGCTATAATATGGAGTTGAGTGTTAGAGTGGATTGAGGAAGTGGAGTAAGGAGTGGAGTCTGAAATGGGGTAAAGGAGTGATATTGGAGTCAAAAATTGCAGTGAGATTTTGGAGTGGATGCAAATAAGTAAAATTGACTCAATTGAATTCCAAAACTTCGTTCAAACATCGGACTCCACTCCAACACTCCACTTCAACACTCCACCCGATATTATAGAAAATGCCTTAAAATTAATGTTTATGACTCTTTGAACGAAACCGAAAACGACAACTATGAATCTGGGCAGATTGGACAGAAATATGCATTTCCATTACTGCCCAGGAACAAGCTCAATTAGACTGAGCTGGCAAAAGCTCGTTATGTGTCGTAGATCGTGTATGATTGCTTTCAAAGTATTATTTCCAAAATTGAATCAATATGAACTGAAAAAAAGCTTAAAATAATCAATGTGTTTTGAACAAGTGCTAGAATAGGCGCCTTTAAATCTTAAAATACGACACAATTCTAGCGAATTTGCTTTATCCAGAGAAAAGTAATGAATCTTCCGGAATGACTGTGACATTCCGAATACTGTTATTGGCAAGAATGAGTTGTATTATTGAATAATTTTAGCAATTATTAGGTATTGGTGATACCAAATTCTCCGCACAAACAATTTTGGGCGCCGGTTATATGTTAGGCATTTCATTGCTCTGGCGTTAATAAAAAGAATAGATAATGAAAGAGTTTTATCTCTCCGAGTTGATCTAGTTATTCACGCACAATGCAACAGTTAGTGATAGAGACAGTGATAGAGACATTTTGTTTCCTTTCAATTAACATGTGGCAACCGTTGAATTGATTATAACTGTTGATAAAGAAATATTCAAGTTGAGTGGCAGCAATTGGGTTGATCATGGTTTAGGAGAAATTTTATACGATTCAGGTTTGAATGGCAACTAGTTATCAATTAGTTTAGAATTATGCTTTTCATAAATGGCAAACGGTGAGTTAATAAGTAGACAATCAGATTCACCGCGTTTGAATATAAACATTTTAGTTGATAACGTGAAGATATATACTTTTTTAGGTTTATATGACACCCTTATTAGCATGGTTTATATAGAGATGGTTATATTTAAATATGATATGTAACTATTTAGTTAATACTTGTTATTGATGTAAAATATTGTCTTAAAGTTTAATCATGAAAATTATTGAGTAAAATTTATTTAAAATTGAGTCAAATATATTTTAATGCACTAATAATAGTCGCCGGTTTATATATGGCATGAATTATAATCGGTCGGAGTTAGAATGCACAAAACTATATTATGAGAGGTGTAGCCCCAAGCGATATAATTATATGTAGACATCTAAACAACGTTCCATATCTTAGTTGTTTTAGAAATGTCGTAAATATGTAACATTTTTGGGGTGGCGACCACCGCAATTGCAATCGCAGGCTCGACGCATAAATAATGTACATTTGATAAAAAGTGTAGATTTATTTTTAAGGTTTGCATGGCAATCACTAAGTTGATATTTAATGTGTAAAGAGTGAAACATTCATACATCAAACACAGCCTCTCAATAGTCAACACGAAGAAAGAAAATGAGATCATATGTTTATTAATTAAATAAAATGAGTAAGTTCAAATAAGGCACCAAACACAATTTACGAAAAGGAGAATGTCTCTCTCTTTCTGTGTGTGTATAAAGAAAAAGAGAAAAATAATGAATATTAATAATTCACAAAGAAGATAAACTGAGCTCGCCAGTGACAAATACCCTTTAATGAACGCATTTCTTCAATCAATCTATGTTCATCTTAGTTTATAACGTGAAAAGTATTGATCAGTGTTTCCTGTCCTTAGACACGCAATCTAAAGTTTATTCAGGGTGTTTCTGAATTTGGACATGACATAAAAAATTAACCAAATGAGCTAAACATAGCAAGGCATAATATAACGAATGTAGACAAGGCAAACAGTGTTTATTATGCATAGTTCTCGATTATTATACACGTTAAAGATTGATTTGATCGAACCACCAATTGTTAAAATAGTTTGCTGGTTTAAAAGATACATCCATCCTGAATATTCACAGAATAACATAAAATAGTTTGATTTTTTCTGAAAAAAAACAACAACAAACAAACAAAACAAAAATTTAATTTAATAGTGTGATATTAATCTGAATAATATTGTATTATTCTGAAACAGTAGACATATTGGTACAAATAATATAGTTGTATTCATTAATTGAATTACATCCAGGCACCTGCGCCTTAATTCACCGTTAAATGTTCCTGAGTTCCTGTATAACAAGTAAAATATGCGTATCATTAGAAGAAACAGCCTCCTCACACAGCCAGGAAGAAGAAGAGAGAGAGCATAGTTAATAAAATGATCAGCTTCAATACGACACAACAAACACTTATCCATAATAAGAATCTGGGGAGTTACCGCCTTGGAACGGTCATAATCAATTTGACACTGTGGGTTAAAACCAGGCAGGTTCTAGGGGGCACAAACCTCGCACTTGCCCTATTAGTCTCTAGCATGAATCAACAAGAACATGCTTTCTTGGTGAACAAACTCCAACCAACCAATCAACTCTCTACAATGTTGCATGCACATGCAATCAAACATAAAAGAAATAAAAGGTTTAAAGAATTGTCAAGCAAAAGGGCTGGTACTCAATGAAAATGTAACAAAAATATAATGTTTCTGAACGCAATATAAATCACTGTACGCACCTTCATTCGCTGGCATAACATTTCTTAGATTCCGTAAGAAACACTTCGTGGGTTCTTAAAATTGCGATTGTCAAATGTCTAAATTACGTATCACTAAACTAAATGTTTTCATCCTGGCTACAGGTTCTCACTTTCATTTATTTTTTTCCGCGTCTACTTATAAATTGATAATTTTATAAATATGCTCTCTTCACAATTCTTCTTTTTTGCTCTGTGGTTAGGCTGTGTCTATTAGATGTGGCCATTTCTGACATGCATTTTTCACTTTTAAATTTATTTCGTGTTGGTTTTTAATTCCTCCGCGGAATCCACGAAACTTTGTTCCCCACGAATTTAAAAGACTTAACTGTAGGCTGTTCAGAAAAAATACATGTACAGACTATTATTAATATTGCTGTTTGTTTCCTTTTAAGCAAATTCGCCTAGTGCTGTTGTTGTTCAGGTTAAAACATTCACATTGCATGCCGCCATGTCCTAAACTACTCATTACGTCAAGCAAGTAGAAGGAACAGTTGCATACACATTTACATTTCAAGAGGAAATTGGAATTCCATTTGAATATTGTTAAAATGCAGAAACATTTTGTTTTTCAATCCGAATATTTTACTGATGAGAAAGGCTGCTAAGCTTTTAAACTACTTTTGTCGGTCTAATTTTCCTATTATTTGTATATTGATTCGTGTTTTAGATGAAAAATAAGAAATAAGATTTCTTACGTTAAGCGTCCATGACAGAAATAGCCAAACTCAGAAAACCTAGCCTTCCTGCTACAGTGTAATTAGTAAAGAGGAAAAGAGATCATGTGTTTATAAAAAACAACTTTTTTAAATTGAAAAACACGCATTTACGAAAAATAAGAACCTGAAGGAATTCCGATATGAAACGCTGTGTGGCAAATAATTATTCAATGGCTGTTTTAATCAGGTTCTGGGCCCTTTTCAGTGTCTTAGATATAATTGGTATGTTTTGAAAAAAGTAAGAAAAAACCCATTAAATGACATAACATCTTTCAATCTTCACTCTATCCTGTGTTCGATGACCACAAAGTACAACATACATTTTGAGTGTATTTGAAACGAGGTCGCCTTAGTTATCGGGTGATTTCATTTTTTTTTTCAAATCAGGCAATGAGCTGAATTACGTGTTGTCTTTATCAACAGGTGATCTGTGTTAACAGGTTTTTTGCACAGCTTGGACGGAACATTCAAAATAACACAAACATCAGATTATATTTCGGCACGCCAAGGAGAAAGCGTCATCTGGCGTATTTTTGACATTTTATTTGTTAAAACATTTGCAAAGAATTTATTTATATTTTTTTTTCTCATACTTATTTAAAGATCTGTTTTCACCTTTTGACTAAATAATGTTATTTTTTACGCTGAAATACATAATAAGTAATGCCGTCTGCTTCACTTTATGACGTCATTGTATGAATTTGCGTCAAATGTCCGAAGGTTTTCCCGTGACGCTCCCCATATACAAATGTGGTACGATGTAGAGGTTTAATACAGCTGCTTCCAAATAGTCTTATCACACGGCACAGTTATCTGACAGTTTACATTACCACTTGTATTTGACAATTAGCAAAAACTGCTTTAATCAGTTGTTTCAAACCGAGCATTGTCTTTCATATAATTTAAAGGGAGCATTTCTGTTAATGAACTGACCCGACCATTGATCCCCTGGGTATTTCATCTTCAATCTCCAAGATATTTATATCAGCATTGCCAGACATTCAATCTTGCGTGCTCGTTAATCTGAGCTTTATAATATCCGCTGCGTCTTGGTTGTGCATGAAAAAGCTATCTGAGGTTACATAAAATATGTTCCGAAGCATAACATGTTTACAGCAGGGAATTGTTTGTTGTTTATTTCGGCAAATATAGAAACAGTTTAAATATCATCGCGGACAGCTTTGTCCGTAACGCGCTCAGTATTATTAAAGTAAAATTGAACAGTCAAAATAAAAAAGATGAAGAAGAAACGTTGAAGGCCACCGAAAATGATAAATCATCAAAACTGCAGGCTACGTTGGATTGAGACTGTTCGTGGGCAGTAATATAAATGCATGGATATGTATATTACTCTCAACACTTCCTTACCCCGGGTTGAGGGCAACTAACCTATTACTCAGACAGATGTGTAACGACTTCAAATGGTGAAATTGTGAATTGCTTTCAAATTGATACATGTAACAAATACTATGTCAAAATATCACAGAATACAACCTTTTCTGTTACGTTCCCAAAAATATTAGACTGAAGTATGCACTGTTATTACAACCTATTTTAAAGAAATAATGCATACATATTGCCCAAGTTCGCTTTGAATTTAAGAAAAGATGAACAAATAAAATTCCAAACCTATTATTTGCCTTTAATGTCATAGATTTACTGTTCTGTTGGTCCCGGTGTGCCATTACGGATTGTCAGCATGTGACGTCACATTACGCTATATTGTAAACTAATCACGTGAGGTATAATAATAAGAAATACATGTTTTACACGGTTCAAGATTATTAATGTGGCATTAAATGTACACATAGTACTGCATGCATTTTATACAATAGTACATGTTCGATTTAGATACTTAACATTCTAAAAAAAAGTGATGAACATTGTAAACTGTTTATAATTCTTTATGTGGATGAAATGAAGATGTTACATGTATTCTGTAACTAAAATAGTATGTATGCCTTTTATATATTTAACATTCTTAGAAAATTTCTTGACACGGCTTATAGCTCACGCTTCTTTTTGTGCATTTAAATGTTACAAGTATTCTTAAAGACAGTATATATGCCGTTTATATATTTAACATTTCTGTAAAAGTCTTTTATGGTGTCTCAGAATAATAAAATCAGTGCGATTTATTCATTGGAAAGAAATAACTTGGTACTGAATGTAAATGAAGATGTCTAACAAAATTAATGTTTCCAACGAGATCTCGTGCATTAAGGACTTAATTAACTGGGGTCATTATTTAAGTCCATGATGGCCGATCCTAGACATTTCCTGTCAATCAGAGAGAAGAAATGCCCCGGAAAATGCTAGGTAAAAGAACAAGTACAATTACGGTATGCAAAATTATTATCATTACATCTTGATTTATCTAAGTGCACAAATAAGACAACAATGATATTTAACACTATTTAACATCGATAAGATAAAGGAAACCTTTCCTATTCCCGTTTCTATAATATTAGTTTTAAATATATCGTAACAAGGAATAAATATTTCGCAAACCAAAATAATATTTCGTAAACCGAAATAATATTTTGTAAAAACGAAATAATGTTTCGTATAAACAAAATAATATTTCGTCAAAACATAATAATTTTCGTAACAACGAAATAATATTTCAGTTTTAAGAAATTATATCGAAATTTAAAAAAAATGAAAACATGTTTGTATATTTCGTACAAGGAAGTAACATTTTTCGTTACCATGTAAAACTTAATAATATTTCGTTAAAACGAAATATCATCTCAACGAAGTATGAAAATTAGGTCACATTAGAGGCTCCGAACAATCGCTCGCAATTTTTATATGTGATCGTGTTCCACTAAAAGATAACATGTTGCATTATATTGAATATCGTAATATTCATTGGGTAATTGTAAAGCTGAATGACGGAGTTTCTTAAAACCTGTTTAGAAAATGTCTGACGAGGCTAGGCATCGTGTGCAGAAACAGCATTTACGGTTCTGTCCATGAACAGGCTCATCGAACCGAGCCTGCAATATTTTCATATTTGTCGTGTTTGATAGCTTTCAATGTTCCCTTTTCATCTATTTCAATATCACTGTAGCGTTGTTTGTGCCGTGTGGCGGCTGTAAAAAGACTCCCCGTACATTCAATCAGTGCTGTTATCAATCACCTGTCAAAATTCTATTGTGTTTAGTTCCGCCCATTGTTTTCTTGTTTAGGACAAACCCATTCTTTTATCTGGGGATCATACGCCACTAACTATGGAATGGTATTAATCTGAAAATACCGCATTGAAGGTTCTATGTCCGCCGCCATATGCACACAATCGTTTGGGATGGTCAAAAGTGTACTGTATGTTGGTGTAAATATTGAGTTGCGCTCAACCCGGGGCTAGGTGGCGTGGGCAGTAATATGCATTTCCATTACTTTCCATAAACAGGCTCAATCGAACCGAGCCCGCAATATTTTCATATTTGTCGTGTGCGATAGCTTTCAAAGTTTCCTTTTCATCTATTTCCCTATTATGTAAGAAAATATATTATGATCATGTGTGTTTTTTGGACTATTTTATTATCAGAGACCTTATGTTTTTCATTTAAACGGTTTTCTTGCTGATTTTTTAATAAGGTGCAAATGCATCAGATAGAAAATGCTGGAATTTTTCAATGCCGTTTCTAGTAAAGTTTCTGAGACTTTGTGAAAAAACTTATTGTCGAATTTCAATTCCAAGATGAATTGATATTTTCCCATTTGAATCATGAATATTTCTATAGAAAAATCGTCCAATCTGAATTGATTGTTTTCGGCATTGTTTATATTCGAAAACAGTCTGAAAGAAAGATGTTATTCCTATCAGAATGAAACCTGAGGAAATAGAGATCCATTTGAAATTATGGGACATTTAAGTTTCCGGGCGGAAAATTTCTTAACGAAAAATGTATGTCGTAAATTAATGCTAATGCAGAAGTAAATGTTGACGCATTATTTTTTTTCAATTGTGAAAGTTATATATTCAGATACTTCTCTTAGTGAAAAGCCATATTTAGAGAACGATTGTGATAAAAGAGAAATATTGTATTTTTTAATTGAAATTAGCTTCCTCATTTAGACCACTTTTCAATAAAGACAACCACTGCAATAAGAACTCTATTTTAAAGACCCCTTTTCTGTTTTAGATTTTTTTCATCCCGAAATGAAGACTTTTCTAATATAACAACCGCCTAAGTCCAGTCCCCAAAATGCTCTTAAAAGTGACATTCGAATATGTGTTCGTTTCTTGACATCGGATTCTCTCTATCATTATTTCCATCTAATATTGTTGTTACAGTAATTGTCTACACCTGCCGGTCGCCTATTAATTACGTCTAAATAAATATTTCTGGTTGTCTGTCCACAAGATAGATAGACAGATAGATATACTAAGTCTTTTATTATGCCCCCCCCCCCCCCCGTCTGGGGGAGACATATTGTTTTTGCCCTGTCCGTCAGTCCGTCTGTCACACTTCGTTTCCGCTCAATAACTGGAGTACCGTTTGACCCAGAGCATTCAAACTTCACAGGGTGATGGTCCTTATTGAGTAGAAAAACCCCATTGATTTTGGGGTCAGTAGGTCAAAGGTCAAGGTCACAGGGGCCCGATGAGTGAAAATGGTTTCTTGTCACTAACTGGAGTTCTATTTTACCTAGAGCCTTCAAACTTCTTAGGATTGTTGCTGTTATAGACTTGAAGAACCCTGTTGATTTTGGGGTATGTAGGCCAGAATTCAACATCAAAGGTGCCCGTAGAGTGAATATATATATGTGCATGTTCTTTATACTATGTTCTTTATATCTATATAATAAATGAAGCAGGCTTCCGTTTCAAAAAGGTGATATCTCTTCCTTGGCCTTCCTTCAATAGGGCGCAGGGGGGAGACATGCGTTTTTCACAAAAAAACATCTAGTTTGACAATGCTTTTAACTTCTTATGGTTATATGATTGTTTTTATTTGCATGAAATTATGACGAGTTGATGGATAGGTTGAAGCTTATTCATCCGGGCAACTTATACATGAGGCACGCCACGGGAAAAGGTACCTTCGGGCAGTTGACGTCAATCCTTGAAACGACATCATCAAGTTGAGCAGACGACTAATTATTATGCAATTCGCGGTAAAAATACCATTTGATGGTCAAAATGTGTAACAAAATCACTGTTTTGTTATGAGAAAATAATAGAAATTTGAAAATTCTTTCTAAATATAGTAACAACAAAAATAACACAAAAATGACCGAAGGTACCTTTTCCCGTGGCGTGCCTCACATGTTTGTTCATATGAGGCAAGTGCGAGGTTGGTTCATCCTAGAACCTGGTTAAAACCCCAGTGGCAACGTGTTTGCTACTGACATTTCGAATGTGATACCCCTAGCATTCTCTTGTTCGTGAAATGATTGTGTCGTCTAGTTTAAATCGATCATAGTATTAAGCAATGCTCTTTTCCCTCTACAATTTCTGGCTGCGTTGGGAAGGTCGTGTTGATGTTTTTTGGAGAGTGTGTTAATTACTGATAGCATATTACATTATTGTCTAAAAAGTGTCCTAGTGAACAAAAAACTATGACTTTTTCTTTTGAATGTTAATTTATATTTATTCCTATGCATATGCATCTGTCACCATTTAAAGTCAAAATACTAATGTCGAGTACACCTTATACTTTTAAGTATAATTGATCTGATCAACACCAAACGCTTTAGAGAGCACGTTACATACAGCAAGATGATACAATATTCAAATGTTTTCTTCATAAAAAGACCGTCACACAGTTTATAAACGCCATTTAATATAACCTTGAAATGTTTACATGTCGCATTTCTTATTTAAAATTATGTCTTTAACAATAAATTTACGATAATATACTATTAAATACCGTAGAATATTGGCGCTTCACTCGCAAAGCGATAGAAACAAATTTAATGTTGCACTTTTGTTTGATTCAAATATAAAAAAGTCCATCAAATTGTCTCAGTGTTCGATGATTTAAGACACCAAACTTGTTGCATGTACAAATAAAAGGCACACATTCGAACATTTTATTAAATAAATTTGGCATGTTGCTTTGAAAAAGTTTGTATGTGAATTCGGCACGGGGTACGTGGATGTATAAATCATATAGTCACCGCCGGAAAATTCATGTTTTCGTGGCTATGGGTCCTTGAGGCGGTAATGTCCCTTTTCAAAAGAACGTTTCATTGACAGTACAGTAAGAACTGATAATATACCCTCATGTATTTGTTGTTTTTGTTGCTCGTATTTTATATTGTGCTGCTGTTGACATTTGGTGCAACTTAATGTTGTTTCGTAGTTTGTTTTTGTTTTTTCAGAATAGACAAATGCATGCTTTCTTAAAAGTTCCTTTAGTAATCACACATTTTCAGTTGTCGTAGATTCGAGATCTCGTCGAAAACCAGCGAGATCTCTTGCAAACGCTTTTATACAAAAAAGTTGGTTTAGCCAGACGTTTCCTAACTAGATGCTCACAAGGTTACGGAATTCATTAACCCAAATAAATTACCCTGGATTTGACCAGTGAACTGATGTTAAGGATCGGTGCTAACGACCTAATTTCGTTAAGCTGATGCGGCAATTTTATTAAGTTAATTTATCCAATGAATGTCGTTGACCTATTGCGAGTCTTATTTAGAAGCGGCGTTTACGCTGACACAAAAAGTTTAACATGTACTTTTAAAGTGTTAATCAAACAATCATGATTTGTCTGCAAAAAAGTCATATTCCAACCTAAAATAACAAGATTAAGAACACTCATGCACGTAGATAAATATATGTACATAGACGAAATTTGAAAGAAATGGGAAAAATAACCTTTTATCAATTTCACAAAATTTAAGGTTGATGGACGTTGTTCACCAGGGCCCAAGATCACAAAACTAAATCAGGAGATCAGTCTCAAACCTCAAGGATCTGATTGGCTGAAATGGCGACTGGTCGCCATTTCAGCCAATCAGATGCTTGCGATTTGAGACTGATCTCCAAACTTAGTTTTATTATCTTGGGCCCCGGTTTAAACGTAAACAAATTAAATATTGTCCAAATCCTATGAAATTTGATCAGAATAATGTGTGAGGCTCGCTTTATTAAAATATTTAAAACAATTCAACTTGCCGACGACGGTTATTTAGAAACAGCGCTATGCATGAAATACTATTAGATGAAAAGTGAACTTTGAAAGCCTGTTCGTGGGCAATAATGGAAATGCATAGATATGTATATAAATTTCAACGCTTCCTAGCCTCGGAGAGCAACTCACTTATTACACAAGTATATCATTTGGGTTCCTGATCAATATCCGAATCTATATTGTCTTGGATAGTGAAACCACCCATCTAATTGTATAAACTGGCCGAAATATTTAAACAAAAACAATTTTATAAAATACTATTGACATACATGTAGTACACAAGTATCGTGCTCAACGACCTTCAAAGGACGTAACTGATACCAGGTCTGATTGAATATATTGAATATACGGGCAGACTTTTTACAGCTGCGGCACGGCACAAACAACGCTATTAGAATATTGAAATAGATGAAAAAGGAACTTTGAAAGCCACTGAACACGAAAAATATGAAAACATTGCAGGCTCGGTTTGATTGAGACTGTTCATGGAAATGCATATTACTGCCCACGCCGCTTAGTCCCGAATCGAGCGCAACTCAATATTTACACCAATAAACAGTACAATTTTGATCCATCCCAAACGATGGTATGCATATGGCGGTGAACATGAAACCTTCAATGCGGTATTTTCAGATTAATACCATTCCACACATTAATATCATTCAAGGCATTCTATGACTTATTTCCTCCGTTTCCCTTAATGTAGAGATTTAGTTACACCAAAATGATACGAAATTTGCATTGAACATACACCGGTACAAGAATAATATGAATTTAGTAAAATCTTTGAATTTAGAAATCATATGTAATTGAAATATAAAAATAATCTACGTAACGCAAGCCTTTTGACACCGTTTTAGCGTACCCATACTGCCTTCGACGTAAAATAAGCAAATAAGCAGGCGGTCAACTTTCATTTTTTTAACATGTTATTTCCAGATGTTTAAATTTTCGAAATATGAAATAAAAATGGGTGTCTTCAGGTTACTTTATGCTAAACAAATAACGCAGGTTATTGGTTTTGCACTCGGATAACGCCGCCGTAACATTAACATCAATATTAATGTGTATATTTTGTTTCCCCAGTCGATGATGTGCTTCTTCTTTAAATTTATTTATTCTAATGGGAGATCCGTTTTATTGTAAATGAGTGTAGCGACATACAAAGTGAAGTCCCATTCGACCATAAATCTGAACAAAATAGCTTTTGACGAAGGCTTTAAATGATTTTAGTATGTTAAGCTAAGACTGTTTGCAAATTGACTGAATACTAAACAGTCAATTCCATTTTATTACGTTATATTTCTTACGTCAATAATGCACGCTTACAGTGTTTTACTTTCCTCGAAAACAGTGCATTATGTCATCGAATACGTTCTTCTGTATAATCTTCACCAATAAACTATGTCTGCCACAGATTTAATTAACTGCAACCATTATTCGGACTCATAAAAGGGTAAACCCAGACACCAGCTGCCACTCAAGGTGAGACCTTGACTAATAAAACTGCTCAAATGTTCGTGCTGAGACAAGTTAATTTTATTATGTTTTGTCTCATTTGCAAGTTAACAGTAAGGTGGATTTCATTGCTCACTTTTTATCTACATTTTATTTTATTATCCACTAAATTGAGTTAGGCAGTATGAATACTCTTTCAGTACTTTGGTATAATTATCTTTCGCGCGGGTATAAATTTCGCCAAAATGCACGAATTTAAACCACTTCTAAATCACAATTATTTAATATTTAATGGCGTATCTTAATAGAATAATACTTTTGCTAACAGGCACAGAAAACCTTGTCTAATTTCTTCTTAAAATACATGACTTGTGTAACAACTGCACGTCCGTTTAATTTCATCTTTTATTATTTACAATTTCCACGATTAATGTTTTTGTTTACTTTAATGTGCTATCAAAGAAACAGACACAGAAAACCTTGTCTAATTGCCTCGTAAAATACATGACTTGTGTAACAACTAAACGTCCGTTTAATTTCATCTTTTATTAATATTTCCACGATTTATGTTTGTGTTTACTTTAAAATGCCATCAAATAGCAGCTGGCATATGCACCAATGTCTGAATTTAATTTCAGGCTGTCTTTTTCCGTGAATGAAAAATATCCATTGTTATTAAATTGAGTCACTCGGGAAATAGTTTCTAGATTACATCTTGTATTAAACGTTTCATTCCTCAAAGAATTCTGAATATTCCAAGGCTTAATATCTAGTTAATAAACCGCAAACTCGCTGATGTGTCAGTGTATTGTGGATGGGTTCATAAACCCACAACCCATTTCACACATAATTTATCACTTTTTCACTCTCTCTAAACATGACTAATTGTACAAAGGCAGCCGGAACGACAGCAATATCCCCCGCCGCAGATGTGAATGTGGGAAAGGTTATGGATGGTTAAGAGCAAATTAAACAATAGCTCTGAGCAACGGGCAGGCAGGTGGAAGTCAATTCAAGTGCAAGGGTATGTCGTGTTCAGATAAGTTTCAGAGTATTGACCTGCTCAAACACCAGAGGCGGCCTTGACCTTGAGCCAGCTAGGTTGGAACATGGGTTCTGCACATCAGGTTCATGAACTGAACATTTCACTTGTTTCATGATATTCATTCCAGGGGTTCAGAAGATGTGAACTGGAAACGAAATGCATGGTTCAAATCTTCAAACACCTCTGTTGACCTTGACATTGAGGCGGCCATGTTGGAACATGGGTTCTGCATGTCGTCTTCATGGGGAGAATGTTTGACTAAAGTTTCATGAAATTCCTTCTAAGGGTTGAAAAGTTATGGACCGGACACGAATATGCTTAAACACCACAGGCGGCCT
This sequence comes from Corbicula japonica, assembly GCA_038501625.1. Taxonomy (NCBI): domain Eukaryota; kingdom Metazoa; phylum Mollusca; class Bivalvia; order Venerida; family Cyrenidae; genus Corbicula; species Corbicula japonica. The sequence goes on from JAZAYU010000023.1 coordinate 6,706,369, forward strand.
TGACGTTGAGCCAGCCAGGTAGGAACATGGGTTCAGCACATCATGTTCATGAACAACATTTCACTTAAGTTTCATGATATTCATTCCAGGGGTTCAGAGACCACCAATTAACTTTCCAGTTTGTGTACAGTCAAACCAGTCTTTAGCAGCCACCCAAGGGAGTGACAAAAAGTGGCTGCTCTATACAGGCGGCTGTTAAAGACAGGTTAAAATGAGAACAAAATGTCAGTTTAGGACATATTCAAACTGGCTGTTTAAGACAGGTGGTTGCTATTCGCAGGTGGCTGCTAAGGCAGGTTTCACTGTACATACACTGTATACAGCTGAGACCTCTCTTAAATTTAGTCTTAACATTTTGAGAATGTGCTACAAATGTGTTGTTGTTGTTTTACATACAAACAGTGAATAAAATATTCAGAAAAACCTGATTTTCAAAGTGCTATAAAGTAAGAAAGTTTATTTGGTCAGTATCCATAGAAAATGACAAAATTTACACTATAAAGTCTTCCAGAGCAAAGTTCTTAATATTACATAACACAGATCTAGGCAGCAAAGTTCACTAGGTCATTGACCAGCAACTTGAGGAATGCATCCTAACAACATATTAAGATTGAATCTAAATATAGCTGAAGACAGGTAGAAATATTGGAATTTTAATACTTGAAATTTTCACTCTGCTTCTAAATTTTTTGTTTCAAATTTTATCACTGAACAACCAGTGAATGAATAGTTCAGGAAAGATTGAATTTTAAGATGGTATAAAATTTGTGTCAAAATCTGGTTGATAACTGTAGAAAATCAAAGGTTAAAAACAGAATTTAAAAGAATTTTTTTTTAAATCCCCAGGGCGGGGCCCCTGGAAAATTCAAGAACATGATTTTAATGATTTGAGTAGAGATCATCAAGATCAATATTCATACCAAACTTGATGACAATCGGACAAAAAATGTGACCTCTATTACGTTAACAAAATGTTTGCATTAATCTGACCGAGTGACCTTGACATTGAGCCGGCCATGTTGGAACATGGGTTCTGCACGTCGTCTTGATGGGGAGAACATTTGCCTAAAGTTTCATGAAATTCCTTCTAGGTGTTGAAAAGTAATGGACCGGATACGAAATGTGCGCGCACGGAAGGATGGACGGACGGACGGACGGACGAAGACTATTCCTATATCCCCCAGCCGCTGTGCGGCGGGGGATAAAAAGACATGATTCACTAGGATAGGACATTTTGCAGTTGATGCAAGTCAGTATACATGTATATGAATGCGCCCTTAATACGAGCGGTTTGTTTGTTTGTTTGATGATGTTGTTGTTGTTTTTAAGTTTTTTGTTGCTTTGTTTCTTTTTTTATTTTTAATTGTTTTTTTTATTTAAAGAAATAAAATTACAACAAAATCTCTCATAACTCAAAAAGCAATCTTGTAGCGTGGGGAATTCTAAAATTACAGAAAAATAGGGTTTCGCGTTTTTAAAGAGAAACGTATTATTCGTATTTATCTTGAGATACGTATATGGAATCAAAATGCACTGGAACCTCTTAATAAAATTTGGTGTGTACATTTTTGTTATGTCACAAACGTGATTTTAAGGTTCTGGACGTGAAAAAAGTGTGACTTTCGAAAGAAAATAATTAACATATGTTTGAGAACAAAGATTTAAGTCTTGTTTCCTTGACATGGATTTGCCTTAGATAAAATATTGTATGTGCTTTAAAAGATATGTGACGATAGTTTGCCAGTCTAATCGCGGCTAAGTTGTCAGTCTGGTTGTCTTATTATTGCCCGCCTTAATGTGCAACTGTCTTGAAATTCATTTCCTATTCTGCACGCAATTGCACTTTGCAGATTTACCGCAGACAGTTACATGCCTTGTATGGCATCGCCTTTGGAACAGAAACATTCAATCTCGGTGAAATTGTTTAAGTCAATTAAACGCAAATTTGTCTAAGAAAGAACATCACGCGGTTATTTTTTAATAGATTAAATGTGCCTTGGTCAAGTATGAGGACACAGATGTTAAGTGTTTTTAAATTCATGTATTAAAATTATAAAATATAAGCAGATGAAGACAATGTAAACTGAGTAAATGCGATGTAGTATTATAGCACAATGATCGTACGAGTGAATTTAATTATTTGAAGCCAACGTTATTATAGCGTTACTTACTAAGACAGTAACATTCACTCTCAACGGATCTTCAAAGGTTTACAGTCTAAATAGTCCAAACTTTCGGCGGAAGTCGATCTTGTTCAGTCATTTATAGGCATTATATAGGATGACAAGTAATATAAACCATATCTTATCAAAGTATTCCTCCAGAACTGTGTATATACAGCTATATTGTAATCACGAAAATTATGTTATAGCTATTCTCGTATTCGCTATGTTGTTTAAGCAAATAGACATACAAAAATGTATTTGTTTTTCTCCTGTCATATTAAAGTTTCTAACTAATTCAATAATTGAAATGAAAACATACTCATTAGTAAACTAAACTAATTAGCTTCTGATTTTGTCAAAACTAACTAATTTAATTTTGTTTGTTCTTATCAATTTAGTTCATCAATTTACAGCGGTAACACAAGTGTTTATTTTGTTTTTTGATTTTTAGCCAAAAATCAATATTTTATTGACTTTAGTGGCTGATGATCCGTTGTTTTTTTTTAAATATCTCTTACTTTCTAATAAATGTCATTTAAAAATTGCATAAACATTTATAAATTTTAAAACGAACTGATTCTACAACATTTGAACTCATATAAATGTTGAAAAAAATAGAAATAAGCCTGGACAAAACGAGAAGCCACCTTGGTCATCAGATATAAAAAGCTGACGCTCGTGCTTTGTGTAAGGTTATCTTTCCTTTTATTCTCAATAACCACATTTGCAACATTGTATCCACAAAGAAGCACTTCGATTAAAACATTTAAGATCAGGTTAAACATAAACGATGTCCTGGCTGTTTATGGTTATGTATAATTTTTAATCATTCCTAATAATTAAAAAAAAACACCAACTATATATTTTGCGGTTTTTTTTGCTGAACAAGATTAACACAAAGTAATAAAATTAACGGCAAAACACTTCGCATGCCACATAAATAATAAAATGCTCTAATAAGTTCAAAACACATTCAATTTGCATTTCCTACCACACTTAGCATAGCATGTTAATTCACTACCAGGAGGAAACTTCAAATATGCAATGTCAGGTTTCTTTAGTTTGTTATGCATATATTCAACTCATTGTGGAAGGCTTCTCTCATAAACATTTCTTCAGCATCTCGGTGATTTATTTGTTTTCCGATATTCAAATCATATTTTTAACAACAATGTGGTCGTAATATGCCTCAAAAGCTCTGATTTCAGATGCAGATTTTAATGTAAATGGTTGAATATTTTTATTTCGGTAATTGGTTCAATTTTAAAGTTGTGTATGTTGACTGTTTACAGACATCACGATCAATGGAATGTGGGGAATGGGATTAGGCTTTAGGAAAACAAGACGAGTATTAACTGTAAAAAATGCAAAAGAATTAGTTTATCATGAATTTTATGTAAATTTAAATTTTAAACAATGAAAACCCATTGCAATCTGTATTTAAACAGCACTGAAAAGGTGTTTTATGGTAATTTGATCATTACTTTTGAAAGCAGTGATGAAAAAAATATATTTGCTGCTTTTGGTCCTAGTGTATACATACTACAGTACACTAGCACATTGAAAACATAGAATATCAGTATAATCTATAAAATATGTTAAATTAAATATGCAGTAATGTCCTTTATTTCAGAAAAGCCGTCTCCGTGACAGACAGTTTCGATTTACCATTTTATTTTCGGTTTCTCAGTCATACTTCCCTTACGTATACTATACAATTTTAGTGCAGTCTTATTCGTTAATAAAAGAGACATGAAAGCTGTTTCAGAATAACTTTTATATATCAAGGTTTTTTATGGCTTCAATAGACCGAAAGTTAATTGAAAACTACACAGTGCCACAGCGGTAAAACATGACGGCGGTAAATCACGAGACGCATACTATAATATTGTTAAGCTAATCACAAAGAAAAAACAAGATTTAAATTGCATTCAAATATATATTAATTTTGTTTATTGAAATTTTGTGTTTTCGCATTATTGTACTGACACTGAACCGTAGTATTTACTCTTGACTAAATGTAGAATTATCATGCTTGTTTGTGGTGTTTAATCATTATGTACACTGTTCCCTTGTTAGATTCCAATATTCTGCCAGTCGGGCACAATTGGTTTTAGCTAAACTCTTCACGCTTAGAAGTCATACGACAATTTAATTCCAATTTACTGGTGGATCTTTATTTTCTTGAGGTTAAGCTTTATTCAGTGATGTTAATGTATAGCGCCAATAAAAGACAACTGCACGGCTTTGTGTCCAAACTGTATTTAACAACAAATCAAAGGCGAGTTTTATCTCAGAAATTTGATACTGGCCAATGATAACCTCTCAAATCACTCATTTGTTATCATGATGTTAATTGGATCCACATGTCAAGTAGATAACACTAAAAACAATAATCAACGCCAGTAGACAAGACGTGTTCTATCGGATATATGTAACAACCTTAGAACCCTTACTGGTACACCAATATAAGTGAAAATGATCGGACAATCAAAGCGTTTTCAAAGCTCAAAATCTCGCCTATTCTATACAACATTTAATAACTTATAAATTCACATATTTTTAAGAAGTTATCGAATCAGAGAGGCACAGACAAACTCTCCATTGCATTGACTTCGGAGAAAAATAACAAAGTATATCCACTGTATATAAACCGATTGTATCATCTACCGGATATAGCGCACTGATTGTCACAAAAACATAGTAAACAGTTCAAAAATGAGGAGATTTTGTATGTATTGTAATGAAAAATCCAATCGACAAATACATGTTCAACAGGCGATTCTCGTAGCACTTGTTATGAAAGACGGTGTTACCTTTTTTATGCAATATACTTTATAAAATCGTTTAAATCACTCACACAAAGTGCCGTTTGCACTGTGTACTGCTATAAAATCAGCGTAAATGTTTATGTTTTAACAGGTTTTGAGAGGTATTCTCATGCTAGCGATGATGAAACATATCATTTTTATTCTTACAATAATAAGAATACCATAGCTGATCAATTAAACATCAAAACATTAGACCAAACATGCATGTAGCTTCGACCCAGACTGTATCATTTATTGAACTTGTTAACTCAATCATTTGTATGTTTCTAATGATCTATGTGTATCAGTTAAGGCGATTTTTAAAAGATGATTTTAGTATATTTTTTTCGGATTTAAGAACAACGGCTTGATGTAAAAACATGAAATAAAAGTGCTTCGTACAGAAATATGATACGTTATGAAATATAAGGGCCTCGGTGCCTTTATATAATGCGGCGACACGAAACAATTGGCCCAGAATCTATCTGACTTCATTAGTTAACACCCAGGCCGCTCTGAGAACTACAATTTACCACAAGAGATAACTAATGTCGTCCTTAAATGTTTCGGATTTGATAAACATAGTCAAAAGCAATAGTTTCGAAACTCAAGGTTCACGATTATAAATACATACGCAGGTAGGCGTGACATACAAATTCTGAGGCAAAGCAAGTTATTTAAATACTGATATTTTAAGCTGATGATAAACCCTTTACTCAATGTACGACCAATGGGCCTGGCAGTTTTTTTTATACAAGCCTCCAAACTAACAATAACCTATAGTCACATTTGTTGTATCATTCTGTTTTATTATTTTAAAGTTCTTCTCTTCGTGTTTTTGCACGCCATGATTTATTATTTCTCCAAATATACCCGATTTGTATAGACAATATATGTAGACGAACTCCTCCATCTTACCTAAAAGCAAAAACTTGATAAAATTAGCAAATGCACATCGTCGTAAGTGATACAGATTATTGGAAAATCATTCAACGAAGTTAGCACTAAATGATACAACAGAAATACGTGTGTTTGCTATAAATGATAGTATGATAATGCTATAGATGATACAGTCATTACGAAACACACCCCTCAAACATTTTAATAATTTACACTATCTATACATTTAAAGCAATATTGTAATGTAATAATCTTTATATCAATGTCATAGAGTCTTATTACTATTGTATTCGTGCATCAGAGCGTTTATTTGTAGGGAATAACAGTATTTTGAATCAATCATGTGGGTCATTTGCCAGACCTTCTGGTGATTAAATGCAATTTTGCAAGATTTATCCGTATATATGCGCAAAACAAATGGTATTAAAACCAATAAGGACTATACAAAATATTACCTACTTGTTTTTGTTGAAGGAACTTAAAATGATCCTAATAATTCCGTGTTCATAGTGTTATTTACGAATTGTTTATATCGCAGCCATGCAATCTGCTTGCTATATCCGGCATATGATACAGTGATATCGGTATTTTAATAAGCCTCAGGCAATAGTAGAAGGTTACACAGAAAACCTAGTCTTATGCGTATACCATATAAATTCGCAATGTACTGAACTCATAATGACAGTAGCTAAACGCGCTTTCTGAATTCCTTTTTCCAAAAATCAAACATCTTGCTGATTTGTGGGTTGGAAATATTTCATAAAGACAACTTGTACTTGTTTTGTGATATGACAACCTGCTGGGGTAAGTGTGAGGCTTGGTACACCCTAGAACCTAGTTTAAACCCCCGGCGGCAATTTGTTTTGCCACTGACTGTTCCAAGGCAGTGACCACAAGGGTTCTCTATGTCGTTAATTGTTTGTGGCGTCATATTTGAATTGACATAACTATAACAACATGCTCTCTTTTCCTCTCTTCCTTTTCGCTGCGTGGGGAGGCTGTGTTTTGTGAGTGTGGCGATTCCTGATATGCATATTTCACTTTTTTTTGCAACGTATACCATCACGCCAGACAAATCATGCTAAACTGCCAGGATAATGTCTATACAATATTTGACAGGCTTATGGATCAAGATTGCTGGCGTCGTAGGGTAATGGAGCGTTGTCAGAAAATGAATTAGAATGATTCGTGTTAACTAGATATACAGTTGATAGAGTCAAATAAACAAGACCGACAATATGATTGATGGTTGTTTCGTCTCCAAATACTGAATTTGAATTATATTATCGGTGCGTTTTTTTTACGTAAAGCTTGTTTACTGATTTACATAACTGATGTTATGCAACGATGATCAAGTATTACAAGGTGTGCCGCGCAACCTTTTTGGTGTTTTTTTCCAGCTTGCTAAATCGATAATGTATTCAGATTTGCATGGATGGCTAGGCGCTGCCACTATACAGTGCTATCATTTTTTAAAGCTGCCTATTCTTAAATCATTGTGGAATACGGCAATGCCTTTGAATAAGTAATATAAAAGTGAATCATATTACTATTAATTAGATTGAAGTAGAGCAGAGTGAACTGAAGAACAGTTAATCTGGAAAAAAGTAATATATGCATAATAGGAATCGCCACACTCACAAAACACAGCCTCCCCACGCAGCGAAAAAGAATAGAGAGAGAGAGAGAGAGAGAGAGAGAGAGCATGTTTTTATAAGTATGTCAATTACAATAGGACGCCACAAACAATTAACGAAGAAGAGAACCTTTGGGGATACAGCCTTAGAACGGTCAGCGGCAAAACAAATTGTCACTGGGGGTTTAAACCAGGTTCTAGGGTGGGTGCACCAACCTCACACTTGCCCCAACAGGATCTCGTATCACAAAGCAAGTACACGTGTATTTAACGAAGTATCTGAAAGGTGTATATTAACAGTTCAGAATGGAAAACTTCGATGTTTCCGAAGTGGTACATATTCATTGCTCTACAATTTAAAATCTATAAACAATTTAACTGGAGCAAACGTCACCGAAATTTTAGAATATCAGTTAGCATTAGTGTACGCATGTATATTGTGTGTGAAAAGTGCATACAGTAAAAAAAAAAAAACGAAAGGTGTATGTTAATTTCAACATAAGCATTTACATAATTACAATATGAGATCAATTAGCATTAGTTTAATGAGTTGATATGCTTGACCTTTCAATATGACACCATAATTTATTAAGACTTTGTTACAGGCACTATAAAAGATATTGCTTTTGTTTCTGAATGTAAAAACATGAAAACTCAATTGTTAATCGCTTGATAATCGAAACAAAGAGCGTTACAAAACTTATTCGCTCTTTCCTATAACAACATTCAATTAACCTTAATGACCGACCTGTCAAGCATAATTATTGGACATTCCTTTGTATATTTGTATGATTGTGAACTTGTTATTTCTTGGTGCCACTTATCAATAGACAAACTCGATTCTCTGTCTCTGAAGAGATAGTTTGAATGATTGACCCGGATGTTTTGATTTATAGTCCGGCATCATTAGAGGAAATGAACCGATACTTCCGACGCATCTTGCGATTATTAGGTTCAGCACGCAAACGCAGTCCTATTGACATGAAATTTTGTACTGTATGTGTATGAACAAACTACAGTGAAACGTTCCTTAATAGAGAAAGACCAATCAAGGGAAAACCATAAAAAGTGGTCACTCAGTTGTTGTTTTTTTGAAAAAGTCATTAGGACAAACAAATTGGTCTTTGCTAACATTTGGTCTTTAGTATAGGTGTGTCTGCAATGTACTCAAAACCCATCAGTAAGTACACCTTGCACTATATTCTAAAACAAAACCTAAATATTAAGACCACTTTTTTCTTAATCCCAAAATCGCTCTTAATATAGTGGGTTCGCTGTAGTGAATAGACTTTTCACATGCTGCAATGAACCGAGCATGCAATATATTCATGTTTGCCGTGTTCGATGACAAGTCAAAGTTTCTATTTCATAATTATAGTATTGTTTATGTTTAAATTATTTTAACGCTTTCCTCCATAGATACACCTTTATTGCGTGGGCGAACAATGTAGATCCAGATCAGCCGGTACATCCGTGCCGTCTGATCAGGATCTGCACTGATCGCGTTCTGATTCGTTATATTATTTCTGACCAAAATGTGACCACTGCAGATCCTGATCACGGATGTGCCGGCTGATCAGGGTTTACACTAGTCGCCCACGCGTAAAATGCGAAATTATGAAGGAAAGGGTTAAGATGTTGAACATGCTTAAGAATAGCCACATACACTATTACAGACCACTCCAAGTAGATAAGTATGGAGCAAATCATAAAATGTAGTGCTAACTAACTATTGAAAATAAAGTAAGAAACCAAGAAGGTTAAAAGTCCGTGACAAATCTGGTTGACCACTTACCATTTGTTTTAATTTGAATTATACATGTATTTGTAGAGATAGTCAATATACGAGAACATTCTTTCCGACATTGCCACTGGGTGGTGGGTTTTAAAACTGGTCAGAGGGTGGAACAACCTCACGCTTGTCAATTCGTGTTTATTATATGAATACATTTATAGTTGCACTAATGAAATACCTCCAACCTACGGACATTTCGACAATGGTAGGAATAACATAGGAAGCTAATTGTGCTGTCATTTGGTTTAAGTCCCAAGCCGAAAATATACGATGGTCAAGGTCGTAGCAATTAAGGATTTCTTTTAACATAAATTGTTTAACATATCGTATATTAATTTAATAAAATTTGGTAAAATTTTGCAATATTAATTCCCCTATCCTTTCTCTCCTTTTCCTTAGAGATGAAGATGAAATTTCTTTGTGTGGCATTTCTTGATTTGCAAAATAAACTAAGGTCTTGTTTATGTTATTGAATTAAACCCATGAAAAAGAGCAATCCACCCGAACGTACAGTATTTCATATTTTGTAGAGTTTGATTTTTTTTCATGCTCAACTTTCATGTTATTCCATGTGTTACCTATTTAAAGATTATGTATATTTTAAGTTGTCTTGCGACATTATCAAGACTTAGTGTAATTAAGTAATATTTTTTGTTCAGGTCGAATCCTTAAATATTTTGAAATTCAATTTGATGATTTATTTTAAAATGTATGGATAGTGGATAGTCTTTATTTGATAAAAATGTGAATTAAGCATATCGGGTCTCGCCACACTTAGAAAACATAGATTCCCCACGCAGCTAAAACGTAGAGAGGAAAAGAGAACATGTTTTCAAATAAGACACCTCAAACAAACTACGAAAACGAACTTGAGATAATACTACGAAATATCGTCTATGCATACCGCTTGTTTATCGCAGAAAGCAAAACTAAAAGGGAGTATAAAGATAACTTCATTTTGTATTATAAATTGACACCAGAGATAAGGATAAATGGATAATATGAAACTGGAAGAAGCGAAGATGCAATACATTAGATTGATCATCTCGACAGATATTGAATCAAGCGTCGCCAATCTCCGACTGTTTGAGTAATTGTTAGTATCTGTGGGCAGATTATTTGGCAATTATGTCATAACGATAGAGAAATTGAGATTTATATTATATATTAAGAATCACTGTGAGCATTTACACTGCCTCCAAAAGCTTTTAGACTTTATTTTGTCTTAGCTGTCTGAAAAAAAGGTGAAGCGTTTATATTAAGTCGATCTTGCGATTTACTAGTTTGTTTTGCACACCTGTGACAAATACAAATGAAGGGGTTAAATTTGCTTTGCCACAAAAACAATTATTATATTATTTCTCTTGAATGTTTCAATGCATTCAAGCAATTTTATACCTAAGTTATAATTTATCAAGCACGGTTTTATAATTCGATACAAACCATAAGCTATATAAATATCAGATTTTCCCCAACAAATCTGTCGTCAAATCGTTTTAAAACTATTTTATTTTTACCACCATTTAATGTAACACACCGCAGCATTTTTTTTTGTTTCACCGCGAATATGTTATAAAGTGACGTTTTCTAGACATTTACCTCTATCAATCCATTTATTTGACACGTCTTAAGAATGAAACTGACAAAGTGTCCCTAGAGAGGGCGCTGGAATTAACGCTAACTTATTTTTGTTAGTTTATGAGTGTCATCAGACAAAAAATAACCACTTTTACTATCAAGTCAACGACTTTAGGAAAATTGGGAAGCACTTGGAGCATATGTTTCGAAACTAGACTATAACCACATCCATGTATCTTTTACTCAACCGCTTAAATTTAATATCTTGTTTTACTAGTTGTTACTGACTTTGCAATGCTATTAGATTCTTATGTTTTATATGTTTGTGTGCTTTTGCATGCAACATTGTTGAGCCGATAGGTGGGTTGAAGTTGTTTCACCAAGACAACTTGTATTTGTTTTGCTATATTAGAACCTGTTGGGGCAAGTGTGAGGTTGGTGCACCTGGTTTAAACCCCCAGTGGCAATTTGATTTGCCACTGACCGTTCCAAGGCGGTAAACCCTCGGGTTCTTATTTGTCTTAATTGTTTGTGGTGCCTTTTTTGAAACTGATCATTTTATTAACCATGCTCTCTCCCTCTCTTCTTCTTGACTGTGTGGGGAGGCTTTTTTTCTGAATGTGGTGATTCCTGATATGCATATTTCACCTTTCAGTAGATATACTGCTCTTAAAACATATAATCCCGTTTTCAATTTAAGTTCAGCCTACTCTTAATAAATATGCTTTAATAAAACGCAGACTGTGCACGCCTGCAACTGTTAGAGCAAACAACTATTTACCAAACCATTAATGCAAGTCTTTTTCTAAAATTGCTGTTTCGTTTTCGTCTTAAAAATTGTGTATAAGATAGATGGCAAAGAACTTAAAAGCCCCAAACGAAAACTACAATATTGCCGGCTCGGTTTGGCTCAACCTAGTCATGCGCAGAAATGGCAAATTGTATTACTTTCCACGACGCCTTGTCCTGGTTGAGCGCTAATCAATATTTACAAAAATGCACGTTCCATAGTTAATGGCATTCAGAGATGGCAATTGATAACAGGACTAATTAAAGGCACGGGGGACTTTTAAAAGTAAGGACATGTTTATGTTTATTTCTTCAATATATTAGTTGCATGTGCAATCATATGACAGAGACGACTAAATTAGTTTCTCATAAATTTAACAACTCAAACAATCTAATTAAAATTGTAAAACGAATTCTTAACTTTCTTCAGACTTTAACGCCGTATTTGCCCGTTTAAGAAAAAAATGTAGGCACTTCTTATGAATGTTTGAATAAATACGACATAAATAGCCTGTGGTAGTTCGGCAAGGAAAGGAAATGAAAGTTTCTACTAATCCAAAATAACAGACTGGAATTCGCTTTATGATATTGATGTATTGGCCAAACAAGAATAATGTAGGATTACATTATACGAAGTCGAAGATTTCGCTTCAAAAATAACTAGGAAAGGACAAAACGTTAAATAATGCTACTAAATCTGTTCGTCTTGTATCAGCATGAGATATATATGATGGATAGTTAATTCAGTATTATGTAGTGTGTACGCAAGACTAAAAGCTTTACATCGTATTTGATAGATGAAAAAGGAACTTTGAAAGCCACCGACCACGATAAATGTGAAAATATTGCAGACTAGGTTTAATCGAGCCTGTTCATGGGTAGTAATGGAAATGCATATTACTGCCCACGCCTTCTAGCCCCGTTTTGAGTGCAACTCATTATTATACTGCAAAGAAATTTGCTTGAATTTGATTGGATAATTTGCCGTTGATGTATATCCGTATTTACGGATCGACCGTAGATATGAACGCACGTGCCTTAATTTCCCTCTCTGGCCTCTCACCTTTTGTTGTCGTCCGCCATTTTGTTTTGAATTTCCGTAAAAATGCATTATTTGAAGCCGATCTTGTAAATTATAAAGCGGTATGCTTAGGGATTACTAAAATTGTTACAGAAAATATTTGTGTTATGTTTTTAACGTTGACAACGATCAGATTATTCTCAGATTTCGTAAATAAATATCAAATCGATAGTCCATTCAATTTCTATAGAAGTGACGTCATGCAGGTAAATTAATGATGTCAGACATGTAATTATTGAGGTTCGCAGATGGGAATTAAGCCGTCCGGCATTAAATAAGAGAAATAAATGAAAACTCGATGTTTTTTTAATTATTTTTGTCTGAAAAAGTCTGTGCAGTATAATAAAACAATTATTTGGTTCCCTGAAAGGGTATGTGAGGATATATTGCCGGTCTGGGTGTCATATTATCCCTCGCCTGCGGCTCGGGTAATATGACACCCAGACCGGCAATATATCCTCACATTCCCTGTCAAGAAACCAAATAACTATATAATATTTTCACCAATAAACAGTACATGTACAATTTTGATCCATCCCAAACGAGTGTATGCATATTACGGCGGTGAATGTGGAACCTTCAGTGCGGCATCTTCAGGTTAATACCATTCCAGGTGTTAAGGTTATAAAGCTGAGATTGGAAACCAGTCTCAAATCTCAAGCATCTGATTGGCTGAAATGGCGACTGGTCAATCAGATGCTTGAGATTTGAGACTGGTTTCCATGCTCAGTTTTATAACCTTGGGCACATGTTCAGCGGCGTATGGTCCCAAGATAAAAGAATAGGTTTGCCCTAAACGAGAAAACGATGGGCGGAACTAAACAGAATAGAATTTTGACAGGGAATCGAGAATATATATATATATATATATCCGGCGTATCACAGATAACGCCAAATACAAAATTTAAAATCGGGAAGTATATCCTTGGGAGTGAACAATATCCGAATCATATTGGCTGGGATATTGAAAACACCTGTCTATAAACTGGCATGGTACATCTTTCGCAATACAATATTAAGTGTGCATTTATTTGCGTTTAAGAAGATAATAAGTGCATTTTGCATATCATGATCGGCATACTCAGAAAACACAGCCTCCACACGCCGTTGATCTACATAAATATGAAGCTTTCTTGGCGAATATATTTCATTTTTAAATGATAAATTTAACTCTACGATGTGTCTTTTTTATTTGTCTTTTTATTCAAAACACAGGTGACAATATTAATTAGCCTGCAGATGGCCTTCTTGAAGTCAATAAGTTGACACATTATTTAATAAGCTAAGGTGGCTATACCACCTGCCTTCTAGAATGTCGTGTTTATATTTATATCGTAAAGATCACTCGCTTTAGGTGGGTATTTGTTCATTTCAGTAATTCCTAGACCGATTTTGATCTAAGAGCAACGTACCCCTGATAAAAAAATTCTCATAGGCATTTAAACTTTATTATTAGTCGGCTGCCGTTTTCTCTAACATTCAAGGATATTTAAACATTGTCATGGAATGTTAGAGAAATGGTCAGTAGATTGCTGCATGAAAATGAACTTGTACACAGATGAACTGTCATGTGAAAGGGAATGTGAGTGCGCTTTTTCTCCTGACCTGGTATCTTGTGTTATGCCTTCGAAAAAATAATTTTAAAAAATCGTTCTATGCATTAGGTTATATTAGAAAAAACTATTTCTTAGGTTTTTATCGAAATCTGACTTTGAACATGTCTTATGAAGTTAGATAACAATGTTATAACTTTGCATAGCCAAAATAGTGAAAACTAAAAAGATATAAAATGAAAATATTCATCACAAATTCCACATGAAGGCATAACCACTGTATTTTAAAAACATGTTTTTGTCAAACACAGGGAATAACTACACGTCCGTAATATTTACTTCTTAATATTTTAGTGCACAAAAAGTGCCGCAATGAAACAAAATCAGTTTGAGCAGAATTAAGAAATAAGACATCTCTGTTTTTGCTACCATTTTTTGTTTCTAACGGAGCTTCTTGAAAACACGGAAGTCAATGTCATATTACTTAAAAAGTGATCGTTTTGAAAGTTCCAATTGTATATTTAAATGTGTCAATTGCCTGGACAGATCGTCTTTAATCTTTATCAAACAACAATACGACATCGACGACCCAGATCCAATATCAAGCATATTACAGAATTGTGTTGTGGAATCCATAATGCCCGTTAAGGGAAACCATGTTAATGCGACTTAGGTTCTAAATGCGTCAGTTTAGCTTAAATTCTCATTTTATTTGTAAGATTATTGGATATTTGTAATTTACAGAAAAATATAATGCAGCTTTTCGGCTTCAGACGAAATGAAACCATGTCCGTATGATATTCTCAACTAGTCACGTGATATTCAATACATTCTATAATGCAAGACAGGAAAGATATTTATGTGTATCAATATTTCAGTATTAAGTTAAATCTTGTATTTGTAAATCAGGCAAAACTTTTGGAAAAAGGACAACTAAGAAAACCTAACGAATTTAAAAAAGCAAAGTTAAGCATAAAACGAGTCTTATAGGCTTATATTGCTTTTTGAGCTCTTATCGAGTGATTGACATTTGTCTAACTCTTGATTTTGACCTAGTTGTGCGATTAAAAGATCTATGATATTCTGTATTTTCGAAAGAGCTTGAAATGAGACATACCCAAGCATTTGCTATTTTGCGTATTTTAGATGTAAAATCAAAACAAATACAAATCGAAAGTGAAAGTGGGTGACATGATCAAGAACTCCGTGAAAAAAAAAAGATTCAATACTTAATATCTAAGTTATTTAAGAGATTTTTAATTATATATTTCAGTATAACGTGAAGGCTGGAAGTGTTATATGTTTATTATAAGTTATATAGAGAAATATCCCCGGCCCATTCAGTAATCGATATTTACACGATGTTTATTGTGGAAACAATTTGTATTATGCTACGCGTAAAAATCATCTAGTCCGTCCACAATCATCACGGACAAACCGAGTGGCACATTAGTTGCAAATGAAACATTTTTTTTTATTTTGTCAAAGAGTTCTTAGAAAATGTTCTTCATTTAAATGGGCAGACAGAGAAAATCATACCTCGTTATTTCTTTATTATTGAAAACTATAAGGCATTGTCATTTTGGCTGAAATTTATGGTGTCTGTGGTTGATAGGCCCTCTATCACGCCCTGGAATTATAACGACCACATTGTTCGTGCTACAAAAATGTGTTAGAATTGTCACAATGCTACCTCTGTACACACGCAGAATTGGGTGATTAAGGTGAGTACGGCATCTTGCATTTCTGCGTATTGTGCCCACAACGGACATCGAATAAGTGTGACAACTTTAACGCAAAACATGCACTAGCCGTTATGCACAGTGTCATAACTTAAACAGTCTCATTCAGGCCGAGCAGGAATTATTTCATATATGTCGTGTTCGGTACATGTAGTTTGTAAAATTACAAATCATCTCCTTTATTTAAGACAACGCCGTTTCATTTTAACTAAATTAATGTTTTCTCGAGACAGGTAACCATAAACGTGATTCTGTTGTCGTTTTTGATATAATCAGTCTTGTTTATGAAATAAAATCCCCATTGTTTTCTCCATTTCTAATTGAGTGGGAAGACTAAGCATTCTAATTGAAGCGATTTTCATGATCAATGTTACCGTAAATATCTTTTAATTATGAGACCAAATTAATAAATCGTCTATAGAAGACGCCTTACAAATGTTATTGTTTGTACTTTTTAAGGCGTCTGGTTACGTATCAGGGCAGAAATATGAGGTGTTTTAAATAGAAAAAACAAAAACTGTAAAACACCTGTTAACAAATTGGTTTTAACATATTTTATTGCCTCAAAAATATAAAGCAGTTGGGTTGGGCCACAAGTGCTCATCATATTAATTACAGCTCTCCCCATGCAGTGAATTTACAAGTGTATTGTAGCATGTAGTATTTATACAATTACGTGTTTAATGTTTTTACATACAAAATGGCTAATTTTTATTTTTGTATAAACAATGAACTGTGAATGAACCCCCTGTGGATCTTTGATATGTTGTATATTTTAACAAGTCATGAATCTCATATATGAAGTTTCTTTAATAAACTTGAGAACTGCTTTAAAAATGCAAGTATTGTTCTGACAGTTGTTGATTTCCATATAATAATGTATTAAGATTAAGTGGATAAAACCTATGAGTAAACAAATTAACCATATAATAATGTATTAAGATTAAGTGGATTAAACCTATGAGTAAACAAATTAACCATATAATAATGTATTAAGATTAAGTGGATGAAACCTACGAGTAAACAAATTAACCATATAATAATGTATTAAGATTAAGTGGATAAAACCTATGAGTAAACAAATTAACCATATAATAATGTATTAAGATTAAGTGGATGAAACCTACGAGTAAACAAATTAACCATATAATAATGTATTAAGATTAAGTGGATGAAACAAATTAAGTTTATGTATTATTATACTACAAATAAAATCCCTTTAATTTGATTCAGTGATTGGCCTCCTACCTTTTGCTCTTTGCCGCCATAATTTTATATTTTAAATTTCTAATATACATATTGATAAGGTCCGATCTCCTTATTAAGTACGTTGTAATTGTTATGATTTAATGGGATTATTGAAATTGATAACGAAATAACTGTGTCCAGTTTTTAAAATTAAAAACGATCAGATTATTCTAACATTTTTTTTCAAAACAAATATCAGATTGACAGTACATTGAAGCTCTATAATAATAGAAGTGACGGCAGGTAAAATTAATGACATCATACATGTAATACATTCCCAGCGATGGCTTTTGGAATTAATTAGCGAAATAAAAGAAACAACACAATTTTCTACTTGTCTTTTGCCTTGAAAAGTCTTTGTAGTGTATTAATTAAACAATTATTTGGTTCATTGAAAGGGTATGTGCGGATATATTGCCGGTCTAGGTGTCAATTTACCTCTCATACGCCATCTCAAAAACCATGTCAAAAAGCTAAATAACTATATTTAAGTCTTAAGTTTTCAACGTGCGCTTGAATTTAATTAAATTAATTGAATTAAAGCTAAAGTTACTTACGCTGAGAAATTTTCTCACGTCATACCTGAAAATGTACTGGTTAGTGCAGAAGTATATTGTCCCTGAAATGTGAACTAGAACGTTTTGCGTACTTCGAGGTCCAACGATCGTATAGACAACCAAAATAACAAAACCAATGTCAAAAGGACGGCCTTGTATTCTCAAAAAACTGTGAACCCTGTACTCGCTGTATAGCGGGCTTGTATTCTGAGACCATTTGAACCATATAATCGTTGTATTGAAATACTATTTATGCGCTTGCATTCGTTGTCATAAAATTTCGTGATATTTCGTAAGACACTAAATTCGTGGGTACTTTAATTTGTGAATGTCAGTTTTCTAAACTATGTTTAAAGTCAATTCCTTATTTCGTGTAGGAAATGAATTTGTAAATTCGTAAATTTGATGAGTACACACACAAAAAACAAGTAAACCACAAATATAAATGACTTTAAAATATAATTTCAATAGATGTAGAGAAAAAAAACAGAACACAACCCACACCTGCTGCAAAGAGTATAACAAAATCTGAATTATATTAAAGTCGACGAACCGCCTCCTTTTAAAAACTGATAAATATTTGCCTTTTTAAGGATTGTGAGATTAAGGAAATATAAAATTTCTAATATAAAACACCTCATTGACTGCGGAATATCAACGAAATTATCGTGTGTACATTTGTACCAAAAGGGTTAGATTCGTCTGGTTCCGTTTTTGTTTTTTTTTGAAAGTTTTTGAAAAGGTGAAATATGAATATCATCAATGACCATATCCAGCTCTAGAACTCATCCTCCTTACACAACGAAACACATTACAAAAGACTAATAGAAATGAGAACCTTTGGGGTTACCGCCTTGGAACGGTCAGTGGCAGAAAACAAGTCTTTGGCGGCACCGTATAAGTTCGACGTATATCATAAGTTCATTCGATGTAACCATTTAAAGAAAAGGACGTACAGAATAGACTGCGTGTTTTTACATTTTATTTAAAAAACAGCAACAACAATTGTGTTTCTCTCCTTTAACCTCATTCACAAAATATATTACATGTAATAAATACTGTGGAATTATTTATATTCTTGGGTAGCTCTATTCGGGAATTTTAAGCCACTACAAAATATAATATGACATTAATTTTGTATTTGGAAAAAAAAATTATGAACCATTGAAGATGTCATTTTTTCCGAAAGCCATGCAATTGTGTGCCTAAACAAATAAATACATGCGCAGTATTTAAAAAAGAACAACGTTTGCAAGTAATTTCTTCAGTTTCAAATTCCGCTTGCTTCACTTTCCACTTAAATTCATACTGTTTGTGGCGAAGGTCTCAAGTAACCGAGACCTTTTTAGTGAAAGGTGTAAAGAATCCATTTACTTTCCGAAAAACCCAGACATTTATTGCGCAATTTTGACTTATCCTATAATAAAGCATTACTCATGTTGTAAATAAATCCGTTTGATTGTTTGTCATAGAAACAATATTCACTATATCTGTATCTAAACAAATATTTGTTTTTTCTTAATATTTATTCGCGAAATATTTACATACAGTCGGTAAACATAATCACCATAATGGGAAATTTGTTTGAAAATATGCAATACATCTCTTGGGAAGATTTTATGTTTTCAGTGCTGTTATCAGTTACGTCCTTTGAAGGTCGTTTAGCACGATACTTATGTACTATATCAATAGTACTTCTAAAATTGCTTTTGTTTAAATATTTCGGCCAGTTTATAGATAGGAAGTTTCAACATCCAAGAATATAGATTCGGATATTGTTCAATCACCTCAAGGATATACTTCCTGCTTTTTAAATTTTTCCATTGGCGTTGTCTGTGATATTCAGGATTTCTATTCTCAGATCACCGTCAAAATTCTATTTTGTTTAGTTCCGCCCATTGTATTCTCGTTTCCCCATGAAGAGACTAAGTCAAACCGAGTCTGCAGTATTATCATATTTGTCGTGTTATTTAGCTTTCAAGTTCCATTTTCATCTATTTTAATTAACACGAGAAGAAGTTACGAAAACATATCGGGCGAGTGTATGAAGATTAACGATCTGTTATGTCATAAATAGAAAGAAATATTATTTAAACGAACAATTACTTGTCATAATTGCCGTCTTGGGTAACATTAATAAGTACATTAGCTTTCATCATCGTAACACTGAGAAAATGGTTATTTTTTCCCAATGACAAAATCCTTTTTATGTAAGAATTTATTATAAACTTTTACATTTATGCATACACACTTTTTTTTGTAACGCATCTTGTAAATTCATGTTTCATGTGTTTTTCTTTAAAATGTATGATTAATTATAGAATGTGTCTAATATGAAGTAACAAATGAAAGTGTATTTTAAAGTTTCGTCTTTAGTAACCTATATGGGATACGCATCAAGTGTTATATTTATTGAGAATATATAAAAAGAAATGTGAACACCATAAATATTATGATTGTGTAATTAATACTTGTTAAAGCACTGCTTGAATGTACGGGGATATGTTTTATGGCCGCTTCAAGGAACGAAAGAGCGCTACTGTAATACTTAAATAGATGAAAAAAGACCTTTGAAGACTGTCTTATTCTAAAATATTTCCTGGATCTTTTAAATACCCGTTTTAAACATGAGTAAAATTAATGAACTTGACCTTAATTTAAAGTTTAACATTCTGACAATTAATACGTCGATGACACGCAGAAAAAAGCTACTCAATTCAATTCGTTTTTTGTCAATGAGGAAAATTAACTGAATTCATCTTACATCTGTAACACAATAAAGTAACTATTGGATAATCCGATATGCCATAACAATGATTACATTGTCAGAAATGCCAAAACATTATGTATCGTCCAATATATATCTGTAACACTACGACCCCGAATATGAGATCCTAACAGTGGAATCTAGATAACAATCATTTTCTATTACTTTCCAATATCATTTTTAAGAAAAATATAGATCGATCATTCTTTTTATTTCAAATTATTAATGGTCTGGAAAACTGCAACGTGTGAAATCGCAAAAGTTTGCCGGTTACTAATTTTCGTAAATGTGTATTGAGATTGGCCCACGAATTTAAAATCACCACTAAATAATGAGTTTGACATTAATTTTTTATTAACAAAAATAGCCACAAATTTAAGAAACCACAATAATGTGTTAAAGATAAATAAAAACATAAAGACATCGACGTATCAAGTTCAGTTAGGAAGCAGGTGTATATTAACCTTAAAGTTTATACATTGGTGACTTTTCCTGATTTGCAAGTCTAGTCAAAGCCCTGTACCAGTGTGATCACAAGTCATCAAGTCAAAATAACATCATGTGATACAGTCATGTACTTAGATTGTTTGTTTTCCCCATTAACATGATAATTTTTTACTATGTGTACATTAGTTGTTGGAGATAACACGGAATTAAAACAAAGCTGAAGTAGTGTGATCATTTGAAAACTAATTCTTTGGATATGGATATGTTTAAATGTATAGATAACCTCAAAGCCATACCTACAATACGCTGACAGCGCCCAGGCAGTCATTTAAGAGACAGACACAGTAATACCATCTGAACCACCAAATAATTGTGCTCAAGTATGCCTGTATTATACTGCCACCCATGATGATTAACATTCTGCATGGTTTGAAATTAGCATATTACAATTAAATAAGATAATGACTTACATAACTACACTGAAGTGCAGTACGGTGGGACTTTTTACAGGACACCTGATGTAGTGATATTTATATATTCTGAAAAGAAAATATTTATTAGGGCAATGTTGTCGCACAACGTTTTTATACAGTTATAAGTGGATGTAAAATCCTGTAAATGTGTCTTTGTCATGAATATAATTGTTGAAACCATTTTTTGTGTAACCGCAGACAGCTATTATGTGTAAAATACAGAACTAAATTACAGACGTAATGTGTGCCTGACTGTTGAAATGGGTATTAAATGTTTTAATTAAAACCTGTATTTTCAGAACGGTCACTAAACTATTATCATTGCCATATGACTGTATTCTTATAATCAAGAGTTGTGTTGTTGTTTCTTTAACTAAAGAAGTTTAAGCAGTGTTTTCTGAATGCCCTTACAGTATCATACTATTGAATGATATCAACAATTGCAAGATGCTACAATACTATAATGATCTTTGAATCTCTCTTATTCATAGGAGAAAACCATGCCACGATTTCTCTTTTAATATTGCTCTTCACAGGGTTTCTCCAATGATTGTCTCCCGCACTGTTCAGAGCATTCTTAATAAAAGATCAATTTCTGTAATTTCCTATGATCGTTCATCAAGCAATACAAATTGCCTTCCAGCATTCTATCGTGTTGATATCTAGAAATATGTTTTCTTTAATGCTGCAGTGTGGCATATTCGAAATTATGATTGTTACAGTGTTAGCGATCGATTTAAGTGGTAACCTTCTTGCAACGAATTAATATCAAGTTTACTTTTAATTTAACAATTGAATTACAGATTAAGCGTAGTCTGGAAAGAATTATAAATCTGATCGTGTTTGTTTTAGGGTGCTAAAAGTACGATTTCTTTTGCCTGGGTTGATGTGACATATTTGAAATTATCATTATTGCAAATGTACATTACAGCAAGTAGCATTTTTGGAGTGTTTAAATAGCAACATTCTTGCAGAGAATCCTAAAATGAATCTTATCAAATTACGTTATCAATTAAAATAATTACTGTGTCATATTTGTTGATGTCTAGAAATACGTTTCCTTAAAGGCTGCAATGTGACATATCCTACATTATCTGAAATTATGACTATTGTGTAGATAGCGTGTTACGTAGTGATTAAATGGTGACAGTCTTGCAGTAGGAATTCTAAAATTAATACCAAATTATCCTTTTCATTTGAAATATTAAAGAATATCCAATTTAATCTTCATACAAGTATTTCCGCATTTTTTTGCATCGTTGTATAGAACCATCTAACAAGGCATAAAAAATAAGAATCCTTAAATTTACGATAGTTTGCTCTGTTATACAGCTTCTTGAGTTCGTTTCCACCCTATGGAAAATAAACATTATTTTGGTTGTCATTAGAAATATCATTGCAGGAGGTTTTGCGGCAAATGTCTCGTGGATTACCAATGAAATGCGAAAAAGTAGTTCTTTCATTAGTCCGTCCCGTATTTATTCGATTTCACTATTGTTTTATTAAAGTCTGTAAGTAAATGCTTATCTGAAATTTGTATGTTCAAAATGAATTTTAGTTTGATTGTGAGGTTACTGATGAAATCGATGCTGTTATTGCAAAGTAGTAGTGCAAAAATGCTACATAACATCGTTTTGTCTTAACTTCTTTTCACATGGTATAGTGTTATGGAATTACAATAAGTAATGTTGTCTGTTAACTTGTGAACGTCGATTCAATAAATGAAGGCAATTTCTCGAAAGAACATTATCGCACGGTACGGGTTAATTGAATTACACCGGACTTTGTCACTGGCCGTAACAAAACAATTACCAAGTGATAACGGCTTTCGTTTACTGTTTCTAATGTCAATGTCTTGAAAGAGTAATGTTTAAACAGCTAACTTAAAAGTGAAAGCCAAAAACTACTATCTGCTTAGCTGATTAAAACCACTTTGACCTGTTTCTCTTTTATCAATTGATATGTACTTTCTTTTCCTAATTCCTAATTAGTTGCGTCGGGAAGTTATTACCGCGCGTGGCTTGTGTGCACTTTAATGTTGTCGACAGTGTAAACGTTATAACACCATAATCTTTGGCAGTCTTGTTTAACCCACAGGGACATCAGAGACACAATTAATGTTCTGCTAACTGGCGAAGAAAGCTATGAATAATTGATCCAGATTCCTGTAGCAAGAACATCCTATGACTTCATTTACAGCTGTCCACCCATATGTTTCTATGCAATAAGGCCGTATTTGAGAAGTGTATTACTTTTGGAGACGATATTCTATCTCAAACATTGCTATTTAAATTATGAAGGCATAAAGTGGTATTCGTTAGCCCAGAGATATATTAAAAAAGAATACTCATATATTTTATACTTACTTAAAAATATAGCAAAATTGCTGATACAAAATGCATTTTCAAGAATTGAAGTCTACTGTCTGAATCTACCCTTTTCCCTTTACGCACCTAATATCAGGAATGGCCACATTAAGATGATAATTTGTCTCGAACTTTGCTATTTAATTAATGAAGGTATAAGGTGTTATTTCTTACTCAAGATATATTCAAAAAGGAATGTTCATATATTTTATACTAACTTAAAACTATAGCAAAGTAATTACTGATTTAAAATGCATTTTCAAGAATTGACGTCAACTGTCTTTTTCCCTTCACGCACCCTATATCAGGAATAGCCACATTCAAACTCACAGACTTCTCATCATACAAGGCACGCAACGGGAAAAGGTTCCTTCGGTCATTTTTGTGTCATTTTTGTTGTTACTATATTTAGAAAGAACTTTCAAATTTCTATTATTTTCTCATAACAAAACAGTGATTTTGTTACCCATTTTGATAAAAAAGGTATTTTTACCGCGAATTGCATAGTAATTAATGTCGTCTGCTCAACTTTATGACGTCGTTTCAAGGATTGACGTCAACTGCCCGAAGGTACCTTTTCCCGTGGCGTGCCTCAAGTACAGTTAACATGTAGAGTTAATAATAGAGCATGTGTTAATCATATATTGCTCAATTTTTAATATGCCATAATCAAAAAGTGAGAAAACGGGGAGTACCTGCTTAAGTCTTTTTACTGTAAGTTAACGCGTGATATATATTGATAAAATAAATGCTTTCGTCCGGCTGATGACCTATTTTAATACAAGCAACAGCTTTAACCGATGACAATTATACAGATATGTTTGTGTGATGAAATATAAATAAATATCTAGATAGAAGGTATTGCTTCAGCAGCTGGCGACTCTTTGTGATATAAGATCAGACTCTTCATTTAGTATTTATAGACCAAGTGTTCACTTCAATTTAATTTACACGTATATTTCTATAACAATAACTAGAATGTCATGTGACTTACATTTACGTATGGCAGTACAATTTTTCAGAAAGTGTTTTACAGATTTGATATTGCCTAAAGTTCTTAATAAATATTGATGCTGAAAAAAGTATTAAATTTGCCCCAAACTGCCATGAGATCATTCTGGGTGATGTAAACAAAGTATCGCGCGATTACATGTTTCAGTGACTTTCAAAGTTTCCATCTGTTTATTAAAGACTAAACTTCACAATAATCCCTCTTTCAACATGGTAGACGGATTAATGTTAGCTATGAATTCAATATATAACAAAAAATAACACTCGTCATGATATATTTATTTATAATTAATACGAGGTACAGTCAAAAAGTTCCAGGACTGTCATGATATCTTTTTTATTTTCCGTACGATTCAGTAATTAAATATATGAGATAAAAATACAACTATTACACTGCAAGAACATATAAATATATGTAAAATATACAAACATAAACATGTTTTCTGATCCATTCGAATAGCCCACTATGTCATGTACGGAGCACAACGTTCATATGACGTTTTTTAAGGGTTGTTTTCATTTCATCTGTCGGCAGACGAGGAACCTAGCGCGCACATACCTTATTCATGTTCAAGTCCTGGGCCACTATTTTATAGACAGTTCCATGACACAGCCCGACAGTGTCAGCAATAACATCTAGAGAATATCCCGATCAGTTGCTAGGACGTCCTTAATCTTTTTGACTAAGCGCGCATTATTTCCCGGCATTCCGCTTCGCTCATTATCCTCAATATCCGCCCTACCTTTCCGGAAACGTTTGTGCCACTCAAACACAAGAGTCCTGGAACAATTAATAACACCATCCTTCTGTTTCATGAATTTCCAAGTATCAGTCGGGGTCATAACAAGACGTCGCAGAGAATTTAATTACTGTCCACTGCTACGTACCTTCAATTAACGTTGTCATTTTCTTGCTTCAGAATTTTTACACGGCGGAAATTATACTTCACAAAATGGCGATACGTCAGCCGATCACGCTGAAATTTTGTAATTGTTTGCTAGTAACGTTCCGTTGATGTCGTGCGGAAAAATAAAGACTTTTGGCGCTGTTATTTTGAGAAACTTCAAAAAGAATGTAGTCATCTCATTACAAAATAAGGCAAATTCTGAAGTGCTCCGTATTATGGTTGTGGACATGGTAAATGTGAAAAAATAAATTCAAATACTTGTTCAAACCTACTTTTTCATAGCTGTTGATATTAGATTTAAATAGAAATACATGCATGCTAAATTTTATGAGGATCCGACGTCAATAATTTGTTTAAAAGGACCAGTCCGGGAACTTTCTGACTGTACCTCGTAGTTTCAGCTTGATATTAAGACGGTCGTCAATTGGTACATTGATACTACGACAAACAGCAAATTAGGCTAGCGCCTGATTCGCGAATGCGCATATTAAATATTGTAGCGTCATTGATAGCTTTAAATAATAATTTTTGAGACTTAGTTTATCTATAATTATCAGACAGTTGTTGGGCCGTGTGGCGGTGATATAAAGTCTCAACGGAAAATCAATTAGTGTTGTTATCAATAATGTCCTTTGAAAGCCGTTGAGAACAATACATATATTTGTGTAAATAATGAGTAACTGTTGTGCTCAACCCGGGACTAGGCGACATGGAGTGTTAAATGCATGTCCATTTTTACCAATCGACATGCTCAATTAAATCGATCTTACACGAGTAGAACAATTTAAAAAGGGTGTTCAGCCTGTTGCAAATGACCTCACTTTAGTACATGGACTTGCACCGATGTTTCTACTGTTTCACTTTTGCAAAATAAAACAACTTCGGAATACATGTAGATACATGTGCCAGCCAGAAAAAAATGTGAAAAAAGAATTATGAAAATCTCATGTGTTATGGAGTAGACTTCCGCCTCAATTGTCTGTGCCAGCAAGATAACAAATGTGTAAGAACTCTGAAGTTCTAACTGTGTTATGCAGTAGAATTCCGCCTCAATTCCCCCAGAGAAACATATGTTATTCAGTATTTGTCAACACCTGATTTGTAGAATGTTATAATGGATATTCAAGATAATGTTTCTACGGCGTAATTGATAGTGTGGTGACATCTGGGCCCAAGATCATAAAACTAAATCAGGAGACCAGGATCAAATCGCAAGAATCTCGTCCCGTGATTATAGAACTGTTTTATGTTTGACTCAAAATAAGCTTGAATATGTCATGGCTTTATTTTCCTTTATTATATAAAATAAACGAATTTTAACTGAAAATATGTCAGAATTAATCTCAAAAACAACAGTGTACTGTATTACAGCTAGGTTTTTCTTATTTTGGAAGGCTTTTAATGATTTAGACATTTTAATTTTGAGCACAGAATTGGGCTGAGCATGAAAAAGTTTTATAATCAAGAGGCTAGATTGCCATTTCTTTCAACCAGATTCTTTTGATTTGAGACTTGTCTTCAGTCTTAGTTTTATTATTTGGGGCTCTGCATTTATGTAAGTCAGCTGGTATAAAAATATGTTTAGTTTCTTGTAAAAGCTGGTCGCCATTTCAGCCAATCAGATGCTATGCTGGACATTTGAGACTCGTCTCAAATTTTTGCTTTATGATTTGGGGCTCTGCATGCAACGTCAGCTGGTCATCAGTGATGGAATACATCATACAGACTTGAATATATTAAATTAAAAAATTTATTGAGTATCTTGTAAAAGACTATTGATTACAGGAGAAAAAGATCATGTAAGCTTCTTGATATCGTATGTTCAGTCAAATATTATTAAAAATAAATATTCAAAGGCACGGAACTTTGAAAGCCACAGAACACGGAAAATAGTAAATACCACAAGCTCGGTTTAATATAGTCTCTTCATGAACGATAATGAAATTCCATATTACTTCCCACTTTGTCTAGACTGTTTTGTAAGATGTTTTTATGGATATTTCCGATAATGGTTTTAATATTTTCGTAATTGATAGGGCGGTCACATCTGCATTTAAAGTCAGCTGGTCCTACATGTAAGTGATGAAATTAAACATAGACATATAATTAAAGAAAACTGGCAAACTTGTTAAGAGCAACCATCAAATAGAGTGGCAAAATAGCTGCTTGACACAGGAATCTGTAAAGACATGAAAACAAGATCAAAATAACACGTTAGACAGGTGGCTGTTGAATGCAGGTGGATGTTAAGGCAGATTTAACTGTATTTAATTTCTTGGAAAATAGTTCAGATGAAATTGTCGGCTGTTGATTACTAGAAAACAGACATGTAAATGTAAGCTGATTGATATAGTGTTTCCAGTCTAATATTAAAAACTTGCAGTGGACTTTGAAAGCCACAAAACACGGAAAATATTAAAACACCACAAGCTCTGTTAAATTCAGTCCTTCATGTTGTACCGAAATTCGAAAATACTTCCTACTTCGCCTAGACTTGAGCGCAAACAAATATCTCCGTACGTAAATATAATGTACACATAATGCAGTACGCAATCCTGTAAGTTCCAAACGAACAGGATTGAAACTCCACTATTAAGACCACCTATTGTCTAAAAAAGTGAGATGGTTGGGGTTTGGCGGAAAGAGCTAAACGGTTAAAATGTACATTGAAATAATGGTCTTATTTTGAAGGGGTCCTAATTTTGGAATGGTCTGAGGGGTTTTACTAAAGAACATAATTTGGTGAACATGGAATATTAAAATAACACGAATTGGATAAAAAAAAAACAGCCGTTGAGAACAATACATTTTTTGTGTAAATAATAAGTTGTGCTTAACCCTAGACAAGGCGACATGGAGAGTTAAATGCATTTTCATTTATGCCTATCAACATGCTCAACCAAACCGATCTTATTTGTGAAGAACAATTTAAAAAGGGTAATCAGCCTATTGCAAATGACCTCACTTTAGTACATGAACTTGAACCCACGATTCTACTGGTTCACTTTTTGCATAAAAGCGACTTCAGAATTCATGTAGATACATGTGCCATCCAGAAAAAAATATGAAAAGAAGAATTATGAAAATCTACTAAGTAATGGAATAGATTTCCGCCTCAATTTTCTATGCCAGCAAGAAAACAAATGTGTAAAAAAGAACTAGGAAGTTCTAACTGTGTTATGCAGTAGAATTCCGCCTCAATTCCCCCAGAGAAACATATGTTAATCAGTATTTGTCACCACCTGATTTGTAGAATGTTATGATGGATATTCAAGATAATTTTTCTACGGCGTAATTCATAGAGTGGCGACATCTGAGCCCAAGATCATAAAACTAAATCAGGAGACCAGGCTCAAATTGCACGAATCTTGACCCGCGATAATAAAACTTTGTTCATGTTTAATTGAATATGAGCATGAAAATATAAAGCTTCAATTTTCTTCATTATATAAAGTTAAAGAATTTAAACTGAAAATATGTCAAAGTTAATCTCAAAAAACAACTTTATAACAGCTAGATATTAATTATTTATGAAGGCTGTTAATGTTTTAGGCGTTTTAATTTTGAGCACAGAATTGGGCTGGGAATGAAAAAAAGTTTTATAATCAAGAGGCCAGATCGCCATTTCTTGCAACCAGATGCTTTAGATTTGAGACTGTTCTCCAGTCTTAGTGTAATTATTTTGGACCATATAGACTTGAATAAATAAAATATATATTTAGTTTCTTGTAAAAGCTGGTCGCCATTTCAGCCAATCAGATGCTATGCTTTAGATTTGTGACTGGTCTCCAATCTTTTTTTATGATTGGGCTCTGAATGCAACGTCAGCTGGTCATCAGTGACGAAATAAACCATATAGACTTGAAACAAATTAAACAAATATATTACGTTTCTTGTAAAAGAGTTCAGGCAAAACTGTCTTCTATTGATAACTGGAAAAAAAGATCATGTAAGCTTCTTGATATCGTATTTCCAGTCATATATTTCTAAATAAATATCAAAAGACACGGAACTTTGAAAGCCACAGAACACGGAAAATCGTAAAATTTCGCAACTCCGTTTAATATAGTCTCTTCATAAACCATGATTATGGAATTCCATATTACTTCCCACTACGCCTCAACTGTTTTGTAGAATGTTTTTATGGATATTTCCGATAATGGGTTTCAATGTTTTCGGGCGGTCACATCTGCATTCGAAGTCAGCTGGTCCCCAGTTATGAAATTAAACATAGACATAAAATTAATAAATACTTTCAAACCTGTTTATTAAATAAGCAACCAATCAATAGAGTGACAAAAATAGCTGCTTAACACAGGAATCTGTAGACATGAAAACAAGATCAAAATAGCACGTTAGGACATATTCAATATGGGTGTTGAAGGCAGGTGGCTGTTGAATGCAGGTGGATGTTAAGGCAGATTAAGCTGTATTTAATTTTTGGAAAATAGTTAGGATGAAGTTGTCGGCTGTTGGTTATTGGAAACAAGTCCAGTAAATATAAGCTGATTGATATTGTATTTTCAGTCGAATATTAAAATGACAGGGGACTTTGAAAGCCGCAGAATACGGAAATAGTAAAATACCACAAGCCCTGTTAAATTAAGTCTATTCATGTTATACTGAAATTCGATAGTACTTCCCATTTCGCCTAGATTTGAGCTCAAACAAATATCTCCATATGTTTGTACACATAATGCAGTACGCAGTCAGATGTTCTAAACGATGTGAAGTGAAATTCCTTTGTTAAGACTACCTATTGTCTAAAAATGTGGTGAGATGGTCGGGGTAGGGCAAAGAATAGCAAACTGTTAAAATATACTTTGAAATAGTGGTCTTATTTGGGGCGCGCCACGGGAAAAGGTACCTTCGGTCATATTTTGTGACATTTTAGTTGTTACTATATTTAGAAAGAACTTACAACTATTTTTAAATTTCTCATAACTAACAAGTGCTTTTCTTACACATTTTAACAATAAAATGATATTTTTAACGCGAAATGCATAATAATTAATGTCGTCTGCTCAATTGTATGACGTCATTTCAAGGATGGACGTCAACTGTCCGAAGGTACCTTTTCCCGTGACGCGCCCCATTTAGAAGGGGTCTGAATTTTGGAATGGTCTTAATGAGATGTTTTACTGAAGAACATATTGCGATGAACATGGAATCTACAATATAACGTGTATTAAATAAAACACACTAGTCTATCAAATCGAAAAGCAAGAAAAATGTGAAAAATGATTATCAGGAATTGCCTTATCCTGGGTTGAAGGTTATAAAACTGAGTTTGGAAACCAGTCTCAAATCTCAAGCATCTGATTGGCTGAAATGGCGACTGGTCGCCATTTCAGCCAATCAGATGCTTGAGATTTGAGACTGGTTTCCATGCTCAGTTTTATAACCTTGGGCACAGGCGAAACTAATGAAATAGCCTCCTCACATAGCCACAAAAGCAGAGTTAAATCTAGCATGGATTTATAAAAAGATCAATTTCAAAATAGACATCACAAACAATTTACGAAAATGAAAACCTGAGGGTTGTCACTGTGGGTTTATACCAATTTCTAGGGCTCATCACCCTCATAAGAGGGAGAGAGAGCGGAGGTAGAGAGGGTTGTTCCAACCCTGCCCTTGCCACCGAAAGTGGCTTCTTACTGAGCAGAAAACAAATTGTCTTGGTGCTTATATATCACAATCATGTTTATTCCTCGTTTTGTGCATTTTTTGCAATTCTGAAATTCTCCCATAACTGTTGCATAGGTTTAAATTGTCTAGAAGAGCTTTGAGGAATTGAGGAATTTTCTTAAAACATAATCTGTTTACAATATGTATTGAGCTTAGAACGTTTCTAACCTGGTTTTCCCCTTACAAGAAACGTTGTTAACTGCACTCCTTAAATGTTTTCATATATAAATTACAAATTATCATGGCGATCAAACAAAAATGTTAATCGGAGAACCTACAAATAATAAAAATAGCATATGTCAAGTGACATTTATCCTTAGTGCGTGAACTTTTTTGATGGCAATTATTTCGGTTATTCTAAGGGGAAGAAACTGCTATGAGACGATTAGTTAGTTGGTTGTCAATATTTATTTCCCCTGCATTTGCGAACAGTTGATCAACAAATACATGATCTTGTTAATACAGGAGAGAGGCCTATCTAGTTCATGTCATGAAAACGTTCACAGTGGATAATGTTAGTTTCTATAATTTGTTTTCAATATTTCAAATTTACTCTTAGACTAAATATTTTCGGGATAAAATAGTATGTTTCATTCAACATTAAGGTACATGTATTCAGGAAAGTTAAAACTTTAAATTATTGCCTCTAAGTGCTTCACGACATGGAGGCTCTAACCATTTCCATAATTTTGGCTTCCAACCCTTGTTTATTTGATTACATCATGAATTTCTTAAGTTTATAAACCGACGTCTTTATATACAGCACTTAAGGTAGAGCAACTGTAATGCTTTCCCGCGCTTTTTTCTCGAATGTCGGGAATACTCGGTGAACTGTCACGAACAGTCGACAATAATCGATGTTGCTTCGGCTACTATCGGCTCTGACGAGTAGCGTCGGAAGTCACCGAACGCGAGCCGATGTTTGATGACGTCGCAAATTTTTGCGCGGGAAAGCATTACAGTTGCTCTACCTTAATACCACTTGACTTTATAACCAGAGTACATGGGGTTAGCGTATTTTTAAATGCTTATAACATATTGACATAAGTATTGCTTTTAAACTGGTACATGCAACAGTGAAATTCATAAAAAAATGAAAATGGCGAACACCGTATGCCTGTCGAATATACCAAAACACCTAATTATCCAAACAAACGGATGCTTGCTAATTTGTTCATCATGAAGCACTGTAACTCGTTATGTATGAGGTCCTTGAGTTTTGTTCTTAAAGCGGCATTGCTTCAATTAAACCCGCTCTTGTATGAAATATTGCATGTATTTGGAACTATAGGCACAAATTTGCATAATTAGTTCGGACAAATAAAATTTAAATTTACTAAAATAAATTTGGTCCACGCGACTAAAAGCGAAAGTAGGATTTCCGAAACGTCACAGAAATCAATATCGCGCATTAAGTGGTCTCTTCGTCGATGCTAAATAAAGCTCCATTATATTTAGCTTCTTAAAAGTTCGTTAACTATAATTTAACAATATCATTGAAAATCCCGTCTATAAGAAAGAATTCGATTGGACCTTTTGTGTTCTGTTAGAGAGTTTTTATATTTGATTGTATATGGACAAATATGTTTTTTCAATAGTATATTCTTATTTAATTTTAGGGCTGGGGCTTAATGTTACCTTGTTTGGTTTTTGTATGAAGAAGTAATGTTTGTTTAAGCAAACCCAATCCATACTCTTTCCATTAACACGTACAGTTGTAGCCGAATATTACCTAAACTATTTCTGCAATTTGGCCAACTATTAACCAGCAGCAGGGTAACGTGAAATTATGGCAACTTTATTTTTGATTCAGTATATTATGCGTACATGTCGTAAAAACAAAGTTGGTATGAATTGACATACTTAATCTAGGTAGCTCGTCTTCAGACTCGGTCTGAGAGGACATGTCTTCAACAATATTTGTTTAATGATAATAAAGGGGAGGTAAACTCTTTGGATTTGGTCTAGGCGGTCATGTTATATTTTTTTTCTGATGCTAATATACATTAGGTCACTGCTCATTGTATTCAGTTTGAGCGGACATTTCTTAAAACATGCGACTGATGATATAATGATGTATGCTGTCCTTAGACCCAGTATGAGCGTAAATATCTCGTAAAACATGTGCGTGATGATAATTGACGTAGGTAGCTCGTCTTTGTATTCTTGAAACGGAGTGGATAGGTGATTGATTATATTTATAAGTATCATTCACGTGTGTTGGATAAAGATCGCGTGATCCGGCCCAAGTGAAATATGCACAAGGGCGGTAACGAGGCTCTGCCGAGTTACCGCATAAGTGCATATTTCACGAGGGCCGGATCACGCGATCTTTACCCAACATAAGTGAATGATACTTTTTTTTGCATACCGTGTATTTTTTGCGCATTTTTTGGATACTTTCCTGTAATGTTTTCTTTGCACTACTTTTTTTAAAGTAGCGGAGTGATATACGCGACATTCCATCGTTCATTCATAACTGCGTTATGCGTCGTGACGTCATATAAGGCGCGTGACTCATTCTACATGGGGGTGTAGAATCAAAATTTCCTACACGGGTGAAAACACCGGATAACCTGATCTGGTATGCAAGAATAACATAATAATGTACATGTATGTCATCCTCTGACCAGTACATGTATGAGAGTAAATATCACGTAAAATCATTTGTGTGATGATTGTAATAGGTAGCTCGTCTTCGGAATCAGTTTTTGAGGACATGTCTTACAAATATTTGTTTATTGATAATAAAATTAAGGTTCAGTCGCCTTCGGATATAGTCTGAGCGGTCATGTCGTATTTTTTATGCTAACTGAAATTAGGTAACTCCTCTTTGTGTTCAGTTTGAGCTGACGTGTCGTAAAACATTCGACTGATGATAATTGACATAGGTAACTTAACGTCGGATTTATTATGAGCGGGCATTCCGAGAATAATACGTGTTTAACCAATGATAATTACCAAATGTAGATTGTCGTTAGTTTCAGTTTGAGCGGTTTTGTCGTAAAAGTATGCGTCTGGTGATAATTGACATAGGTTACTCCTCTTTGTATTCAGTTTAAGCGGTTATGTTGTAAAACATTTGCCTCATGTTAATTGAAAAACGCTGCATGTAGCTTGTATTTAGATTTAGTTTGAGCGGGCGTAGGTAGCTCCTCTTCAGATTCATCGGATATCTTGTAAAGAATATGGGGCGCGCCATGGGAAAAGGTACCTTCGGTCATATTTTGTGACACTTTAGTTGTTACTATATTTAGAAAGAACTTCCAACTATCTATAAATTTTTCATAACTAGCAAATGCTTTTCTTACACATTTTGACAATGAAATGATGTTTTTAACGCAAAATGCATAATAATTAATGTCGTCTGCTCAACTTTATGACGTCATTTCAAGAATTGACGTCAACTGTCCGAAGGTACCTTTTCCCTTGACGCGCCCTATATATGTATGATAATAACTAGCGTTTAGGGCTGAAGTTATAAAGCTGAGATTGGAAACCAGTCTCAAACCTCAAGCATCTTATAGGCTGAAATGGCGACTGGTCGCCATTTCAGCCAATCAGATGCTTGAGATTTGAGACTGGTTTCCATGCTCAGTTTTATAACCTTGGGCACAGTTTCAGTTTGTGCAGTAATTTCGTAAATAAATGCGTCTGTTGTCTTATGATAACTGACATAGTTAGCTCATTTTCGGATTACGTTTGAGCAGATATGTCGTATAGAACGTTTGTATGATAATTCGCGAACTAGGTAGCTCGTCTTCAGTTTCAGCGGTTATGTTGTACAAAATATGCGGCTTGTGATAATTGACGTAGGTAACTCGTCTTCGGATTATGTTTCATCGGATATTCGTAAAGAACGTTTGTATGCTTATAAATAGCAAAGAAAGCTCCTGTTCAGTTTCAGTTTGGGAGGTAACCATGGTAACGTTATGTTTTACAAGAAATATCTTTAAAAAAGATAAACGGCGTTGATGGAAAAGAAGAAAAGAAGCAATGTCTTACATTAAGTCTTGTCTACATTTATTCAGTTTCAATAAAATACCTCTTGTAGAGTTAGAACTCAAGATGAATAAATGTCCTTGAAATTTAATAAAAAATAAATACAAACAGCCCGTTAAAAAAGCGAAATCTACCAACTTGTACGTAATTAACTTTAAAAAAAGTGTCCCTCCTGAGTTTTGATCCCGGGGCCTCCGCTTCAGAGGCGAGAGTGTTAGCCACTACACTACAACGAACAGTATCAAATGAACTAGAAAGAAACCAATAAGAATTAGAAATATCTACACTTCTCTTTCGTTTTACACTGTGTGTTGTATGCAAGTGTTTACCTGACACCCATATTCCATATAAAAATGTATTTAAACCATCAATATTGACAACTGGTTATTTAAATCGTAAATATGTTTGTCTCCAATACAACACCAATCGAAATAATCTATTTGATTTTTCCGCTGCATAATAATAAAAATCCCACTAGATACCTCTCCACCCTGCTAGATGCCTCTCTGGTGTAAATAGCTACCAATCGAAATAGTTTATTTCATTTTCCCTCTGCATAATAAGAGAATACGAGTATTATTTACAATATTTCATTGGTCGAAAAACTAGGTCAAAAGTGAGCTTAGACAGCTAACGCCGAAAAAAATATGCGTCTTATGATAATTTTACATAGTTATGTCATCTTCGGATGCAGTATGAATGGATATATTGCAAAATATTTGTTTCGTACAAAATGGCTCACACAATAAAGGTAGATCGTCTTCGTTCATTTTAAGATGAAAGATCTTGAAATGTTGTTTTTTTTTCTGGTGATAATTGACAGGTAGCTGGTCTCCGGATAAGGTATGAGCGGAAATATCACTGTTGTAGAATAGTAAGGAAACCAAAATATTGAAGTAGCATTTTTAAGATAACTAAATAATCCTGGTTATGGAAAAGATTTGAGGCACGCCACGAGAAAAGGTACCTTCGGTCATTTTTTGCGTTATTTTTGTTGTTATTATATTTAGAAAGAACTTTCGAATTTCTATTATTTTCTCATAACAAAACTGTGATTTTGTTACACATTTTGACAATAAAATGGTATTTTTACCGCGAATTGCATAATAATTAATGTCGTCTGCTCATATTTATGACGTCGTTTCAAGGATTGACGTCAACTACCCGAAGGTACTTTTTCCCGTGGCGTGCCTCATGTCTTCGGAGATTTTTAGCGATGTTTGAAGAGAATAAAAACAATCTTAAAATAACACGACTTTGCTGTATTGCGAATTATGGCTACATTCTTCATTATTAAAAACAGAATCCGAAAATATTAAATATCACATTTGGTTCAATGGAATTCTTGTACGTGAAGATGATGTTATTTTAATTAGTTTTTCTCATTTTGTAAGATAAAATCCCGGAACAGGGCCTTCTGTATAACGTGTGTCCTGTTTAACCCGTTACCGATGTCATGCAGTGATTGTTACGTATATCAGGGCTATCCGAATAACCTTTTTGGGCTTGTCCCGGCTTGCTCAGTTGGTTGCGTCGCAGGAATTGCTGGGCTAGGCGCTGTCGCAGTGACGGTGCGGGTTCGTTCCCAGCTAGAGGCACAATCCTTTGATAATGAAGCACATACTTCAACAAACTGAGCTAATACGACCTTGATCTTTTACATAGAGTTTAATGTAGCTCGAAGATCAAAGTGTTATTTTTTATAATAATTTCGTAATTTTGGCAACGTTTATTTCACTTTTTTAAACCTATTTATTAAAATCAGAACATACTATCATTCTGATAATAACGTTCACCTGCGCTTGTACGGAAATGTGAACAGCATTCATATGGAAATGATAAACCACATGCGATTCTTTTTTTTCAACGTTGAGCGGTTTAAAAATATATGACAGAATAAATCAGATGTAAAAAATGCAGGGACGTGTAAAAATGATTTCCCTTGCCATTATGATTGGATGTTTTGTGCAAATGTTATACGAAAACGTAACCGTCAAAATCATTGTATTTGCTCCTTTGAACGATTCCTATGACTTTACCATGAAGCACATAACTCCTGCAGTCGAAATGGAATTGGAGAAAGTGAAGTTATCTCCCTTTTTAACATTACGCTGAAACGAACATCCTCTAATTACCGAGTGGAATCTTAACACTAAATTATCCAACAAACAAACGACGTATGTTAATTGTTTATCATGGTAAAATAATTGCGTAAAACAATAAAAAAAATACGTGATCCTTAATTTAATGTTTACGTGTAAAAACAATAAGTAAAATACGTGTTCCTTAATTAAATCTGTAACAAACAATACAACACAAATTAATCTTTATCTTTTTACTATATCTTTGTGACTATTTTACGTCAAAAAGATTTAAAAAGATACACCCTTTCTCAAAGTTATTTTAAGAGCAACATCCTTAAAGGAAGCACTTAAACTAATCAAGAGTAAGGCCCTTCAGTTAACATGTTAACTTGTTTGCTTTTAAGTTTCGATAAAAATAAATGAATACAGGACGAAACACTCCAATCTTTCACTACGATTTTCGAGTTTATTTGACTCTTCATCAGGTGAATGTTATTTTATCAACATATGTTACATATATAAACAATGTCTTCTTTTAACGGAAAAAATGATGTAATTTTAATGTACAAAACAACGCAGCCATTCGTCGTAAAATGACGTTACATACTAATTATCAATATAAACACGTCGACGTTGGCGCAAAAAGAAGTCACACATTATTTTGCCCGAAAACAATTAAACTTAATGAAACATCTAAAAAATCACAGGATTAATTTCGCTAATAAAAAATGCTGATAAAAGTAGGAAATGCATACATAATGTAAAAAGTACAATGGTCTTATGGATTCAACAGTAACTGATAGAAAAATATGCATAAAGAGCAACATGTTTTAAGGATTCCAGTAACAACTGTACATAAAAATTAATTGTATGTCAGGCAACAAATTTATTACTTCATCTATCTATACTTGTTATTTAAACAAAATATCTTCAGTCCACTTGCGCGTGCTAGTTTAACCTTCGTGTAAGTTTGTTATCCGAATTAAAAAACAACATCAAATCGTAACAATACCAAGCACAAAACAACGACAATAAAACGCTATTCAAGGTAATAATGCAACAAAATTCAAAAACATAATATAAAAATATAAAATCTCTTGTTTGTTTCAAAGAAATTCTCGTACGAAACAAAAGAGTTTTGTTTAATAAGTTAGGCTCATTTTGCAAGATAAATACATGTACTGAGTGCAGGGCCTTATATTTAGCATTTGTTACTTGATTGCAAGCACTTCAACAAACAGTGTTTATACATATAATATCTTCATCATTTGCACATAACTGAATGTAGGTCAATGTTCAAACTTTAAGTCGTTTTGGCCATACAAGCCAGGATAATAGTTTTATAATTTTGTCAACGTTTTTATTTATGTTTCTTGAACCGTTAGAAAAATAGAATAAAGTGCAGGAAATAAATTTTATTGCAATAATAACCTTTTGTGCTGGGGGATTTACACGTACAACGGTGCATGTACTTATATGTGAACAGCATTTATATGGAATATACATGTGACCTTTTTTCAACTTCTAGTAGTTTAAACATATGATGGATTAAACCGGATATAAAAATGCAGGGACCTGTGAGATTTATTTCCCTTGCCATTGTGATCAGATGTTTTGTGCCATTGTTATCCGAAACCGTATCCGTCAATATTATTGTTTTTGCTCCTTTGAACGACTCCTACGACTTTAGCCTGAAGCACATTACTCCTGCAATTGAAATGGCATTGGAGAAAGTGAAGTTACCTCCCTTTATCAACATTTCGTTGATAACAAAAGATTCTAGATTCCCCGATGATTCAAGTGTCGAATTCGATGCTATTGAATATTTGTTTACTAAGTCTAACGCTAGAAATGTTGAAGCCCATGTCTTTTTGGGACCCATTTATGACTATTCTCTTGTACATTTAGCCCGTATATCTAGTAAGAAAAATGTACCGGTAATAACACCTGGCGGGTTGCAGCACAATTTAGGGGTGAACAAGACCAGCGACCCAATTTACAAGACTTTAATAAGACTTGGACCAACAATGATAAAAGTGTGGGGCATCACATCATGGTTAATTTTTAAAAATTATAAATACAAGCATTTAAAAGTATTAGCAGAAAAACACGATTCCTCGCCGCTAAAATCAAGCTTTTTTCTTCATGGCGCTTTCGACTACCAGTTAAACATGATGAAAAGAGAAATGGACGTTGAATTTGACCTTTTCCTGTTCCCAAGGCACCAAAACTTTGCTGACTTATTAAGAAAAGAAGTTGGAGTAAATTATTCAGGTATTGGCGTTACATTACATAAGCATGTAGACTTTAACACTTTTAATTTTAAACCATGGAACAAGGTTACACACCCACTTCAATACCAACTTTAGACTAGTGTTCTACAGGAAGGGGCAAATTGCGAAAAACTATGATCGCTCTGATTTTATATTAATAGTCACAGCGGACACTGTCATTTTTCTTATTTTAAAATACATTATCTGTTTTTACATTGGGCATTTAAATTAACAAAAAAACGTTCAATTAATTGAAATACTTTCGAAGTGAATATACCGGTATTAGTGTATAAGATAAACAATAAGTAATATTACTTTTCTCGCGAGTTTAAGACATTTTTTTGGCAATCGAATAACATAAATACTGCAAATTTTTAAAGGTAAATGTCGACTGGTGTTTTATATGCCAAGAAATCAATCACAACTCAAGCTAAATTACATAGTAATGTTACTTAACTTCATTTACTTTACCGCACTTGATTGCCTAGACTGGCCCCTGCCCTTATGTTCGGTTAGATATGCTCGTGTCACTTATAAACTAACCATCAATACCTACAAGGAAAATAACTCCTGCAGGTAACTTTCTGATTTGCCTTTTACGTCCTTTATCTCCCAGAACATCGGTTCAGATTATCAGAAATGAGAAAATGAAATGAAATAAAACAGATAATAGGTATTTTAGTGTTTTTATAAACCATCTAGCTGGTACCAGGCTATAGATTGCCAATTAATAAAGCCATCTGGAAATCTCTATCTACCTCATTTATATTATTACAAGATATTTGTTGTTACTTCTAAATTTCATTTGCTTTCGAACCGGTCATACCAAAACGTCTGTAATTGTGTGTAGCTACACTTTTCAACCTAGATTAGTAACTCTTAAGTTGAAACGGAAAACGCACAGTGTTTGCCCTACTCTTTATAAACAAACATTGCGATTGTACGAGGAAGCCATTTCAGAAACCAACGAATAATATAATATAATATAATATAATATAATATAATATAATATAATATAATTTAATTTAATATAATATAATAACACTTAATGTATTATTATACGATATATTTGAGTCATTGTTTTGTTATATCCAGCACTTGCAGAAAAAATACATACTTAAGAAGAAACTAATTTTGTGTGTCAAAAACATCTTGAATTAAAA
Organism: Corbicula japonica; assembly: GCA_038501625.1. Classification (NCBI taxonomy): domain Eukaryota; kingdom Metazoa; phylum Mollusca; class Bivalvia; order Venerida; family Cyrenidae; genus Corbicula; species Corbicula japonica. The sequence continues at coordinate 6,747,405 of JAZAYU010000023.1, forward strand.
AGTTACGAATGACATAATAAAAATAATGCGAATCGCTTTGAATGTCAGTAAAATGTTGTTACTTATAGTTTATTAACGAAGTTCAAAATTTAATATTGTATTACCAACAACACATAGTCCTTAATCAAGCAGACAGCGGGTTCATTTGCCGAAAAATGAAATAAATGTATGGCGTAGGCAAGTTTTAAAAAGTGTATTCACATTTGCATCGAATCTTTATCTTATATAAACACTTTGACAAGCGGACTGTCTTTTTTGGCAAAAGGCCATCACATTCAGGACCTCTCACAAATCCCAGAGATAATGAAATCTCCATTAATAAACGCCAGAAGAGTTCCATTAAAGTGTTTGTTCCACAAGGCCAGTCACGTGACAGATGTTCCACAAGATCAGTCACGTGACAGATCACGACCACTAGATAGATTACTTGTCACGCTGATACGAAAAGAAGAACACGGAAAATTAATAATTGTTCTTCATGTAGAGAGATTTGAAGATACCTAAAGAAGGACACGGAAAATTAATAATTTTTCTTCATATAGAAAGAATTTGCCGCCGGGAATTTACTTTGGTTTGAACAGAATGCATTTTCGTTCATCACTTTGAAGACAACTACTTTTTTCGTTCTCAATCTCCGTTAATTGCTTTTTTACAATCTGCCTTGTTCGGTGGCTTTATATTTTCATATATTTAGATGCCTTTTTGAAATTGGTGATCAATGAAAACGTACTCACATTTCCTCTTTAAGATCGCTTTATCATTAAGATCCATCTCCATCGATCTCAAATTAAATCTATTGATTAAAGTCAGATAAACATTTCATTCGACTGCGTTTTAAATCATTCTTATCCAAATCGGTATGTCAATTCGATGGCGGTTAGAGTTTTTCGAAGGTTGAAATGTATGTAATAGAGTCTCGTTGAAATGTTGCAGAAATGAAGAATATAATCTTGTCAAATCATAAGGGTTTTTGTTTGAATCGGTATATGAAAAAATGCAGTCAAATCATAAGGGTTTTTTGTTTGAATCGGTATATGAAAAAAACAGTAATCGAAATTGGATAACACAGAATAAGGTACTGAATATAAGAAGTCCTATGTGCCGCTCGTCGGGGGGATGGGGGTGGGGGGTAGGGATTAATTGTTAATTTCATTAAACGTTTGCTTCTGTTTGTCATTCTTTAGTTGATATTACTGTAAGATACTAGTAATATTGACTGAATTACAGATGACTTCTTGATTTGTAAAGTTTAAATATTATTAGTATATTTTGACTACTAATTTAAAGACTGTGTTTTCTTTGCCAAAAGTGCACAAACATTTGTTTTGTTCTCCAAATATTTGTTCAATCATATCTCTCTCTGACATGTACATATGCTAAGCGGTTTGTTTGAAGAGTTGATTAATCTTTCTTCCGCAAAGGTCAGCATTTTAACACTATAAAATCTACCAAATCAAACCTACTTCTGATTTGTTCTATCAGTTGGTAACTTTTTGTCGCCGTTTGCGAACTTAGATAAGCATATAATGCAGGTTTTCATGTATCCGCAAGTACCAAACAAATATTATCGGCATCTGGAGAAGTTGGGAACTGAACTTATTGATCTCTTAAAGACAAATGCGGTAGTTTCCGATTTCACAAAATTATAATTTTAACGTTTGCGTCGTTTTATGACGCTTTTTTAATTCAAAACTTATAATTATTATTTATTTAGTTTTTGTCTCTTAAGCCAACTGATTACGGCGTTGAGATTTCCAATGGGGTAAATGACACCTTGGTTTTTCTATAAATTTAGCTCAAATGAGCACAGAAAGCACATGTGGAGCTGTGAAGATTGTTTAATTTCTGTTGTTTGTTCGTCGTTAACAAACTTTGACTTTTCAAGAAACGTTTGATTTCACTCAAAGACTACTTCAAAGTTTGTTTAAGTGGAAATAAAAACTCCAATAAGAGGTCCCCTCTTGATGAAATTCTACCACTTGTGAACAAATATTTGTTCTGTAACTGTTTTTGAAAGTGTGCCCTTTTTGCCACATAAAAGTAATGTTTATGCGTTGAGAATCTTCGCGTAAACCTGGTAGATTCGGCGATGCTGTTATGCGGTATTACAAAGGCGTCGTATACCTGCCTGTTGATTCCAAAATTCTCAATAATAACCGAGTTGTCATGAGTCAAATATGCGAACAGACATCTTTGATTTGATTATTCTTTCCCTGAATCGATAGTCAGTTGTTATCTTAGACTGTTAATGGAAGCTTTTGCATATTTACTGATAAGAGATAAGTGTTTATTTAAATCAAAAGACAGGGCCAATTCATATCTTATGAAGGTTAATCGTTTGCATTATTTTATTTAGCAATTTTTTGAATGGAAAAAGCGAATAAAATTGGCTTAAAAATGAGACACGATTTGTGTAAAAATTTGGTTGTAACTGAATATAAGTGCAATAAATTGTGACATGTGAGGTAACGAGTTTTACATATAATCTAAGTAAAATAACATTCAAAAGCTTAGACCTTAAAAAACTGGGCCAAACTTGTCCTCTATATGGCGTTTTCATCACACTATCAGTACGGATTGGGTAGTTATTGCTAGTATTTAAAAATGAAATAATTAACTGAACCAAAATCATTAACTTAACAGAAAACAACATGTCATGAAATAAAGATACGTTACATTACATATGCTGGTTTTTCATGAAACCAATAAGCGTTACCGCCTGATAACAATACAAACATTAATTAAATAACGCGGGAAAATTGACAGACGTCTCAAAAGTGACGTTAGTGGCATACTTTGAAGGCTTGTAGTTTCGAAACGGCTATGAATACTAAAAAAGTAAGCACACATCCAAATCAGGGATATGCTCAATTATATGTATGCGAAATTTCGTGAGGAAACTCAAAAAAAAAATTGAGGCGCGTTCCACCTTAACAGTTGTAGTTGCCTTCTCAATCATATACAGTTATGACTGTTGTGCACTCAACTCTCGATATAATATTGACAACATCTTTCAAATATGGATCTAAATTAAGAAAATGATAAAAAAAGTGCACGTAACATAAACATTTATTTGTAATAAGATATCGTACATTAACAAACAGTTTACAAATTTAAAACAGTCACAATACGTTCATGGCAATTCCTCACTGGAAAATCTTTAAGTGGTTTCAATATTCCAACCTATACAGATTCGGATATTGTGCAATCACCCCTAGGATATTCTTCCTGCTTTTTAAAGTTTTGCCTTTGGCGTTGTCTGTGATATGCAGGATTTATATTCTCAGATCCCCTGTCAAAATTCTATTCTGTTTATTTTCGCCCATTGTTTTCTCGTTTAGGGCAAACCCAATCTTTTATCTGGGGACCATACGCCGCTGAAAATGGAATGGTATTAATCTGAAAATACCGCATTGAAGGTTCCATGTTCACCGCCATATGCATTCCATCGTTTGGGATGGATCAAAATTGTACTGTTAATTGGTGTAAATATTGAGTTGCGCTCAACCCGGGGCTAGGCGGCGTGAGCAGTAATATGCATTTCCAATACTGCCCATGAACAGGCTCAATCAAACAGAGCCTGCAATATTTCCATATTTGTCGTGTTCGGCGGCTTTCAAAGTTCCCTTTTCATCTATTTTAACTTGCCTATTTATGTAATAAGATTATTAATTGCGTATACATGTATAAACGTAGTATCACGTGATTGTCCATAACTAGTTAGTGAATGTACTGAACTAACTAAGTGCTATGTCCAGAATGCAATGTGAGAGGTAAAATAAGATTTTTGGGTTTCTATTTCTGTATAGGCCTCTTAAAGCAGACAGTGTTTTAATCAGGCATATAGAAAAACAATGCATTATTATATTATTTATATGCTTATTTGTATATATGTTTTCTGTAATTAAAACATCATATACTTGGAATTTGCTGATTATAGATGCAATGAGGATACACTTCATCATCAGTTGATATATACGAGATTAACGTATCTTTCGTAGTAAGATAACACATTAAAGATACAACTGAAAAATCGTTAGGTGCATTTTTTGGATAGTTGTATTAACAAACCTCCTAATTTTGTTTTACATGTAAAAAGGTGAAAAATGCATATCAGGAATCGCCACATTCAGAAAAAACACAGCCTCCTCACACAGTCAAGAAGAGGAGAGAGGGAGAGAGCATGGTTAATAAAATGATCAGTTTCAATATCCGCATAAAATTAATTTAGTTATATACAATTTCGTGAAAATATGCAGATGCATACAGAAATGATACTGAATGTCAAATATGGCTAGAGGAGAACTTTATTTTATGTAGATGGTGTTTTTTGTGGTAATAATTTATTCGTTTGAAGGCTTTATTACCTACAAAGGCATTATTGTCTGGAATTACTGGTGACAAATCATACTGTAGGGAGAAGTTTTGACAGCTTACTTGTATTGGATGCTTTTGTTGCACTTGCACACGTTAATAATTAACACCATTAGCCTAGCTCAATAGAAATTTGTGAATAATAAGTATTCTAAATTATAAAAACTTATCTTATAACAGAATGTCCCTTAGCTCATAACATTTTTTATTAATGATTTGCGAAATTATGGTAGCATCTTCGATAGTACTGTATTTGTTAAGACCCGATGTGCTTTACATTTGGATAACTCGCACTTGCACCAGTTGTAACAGTTCTAGTTGAATGGTGGGTTGAAGCTAAATAACAACATCAATATAATTCATCTGATCATATGAGAACCGGCTTAGGCAAGTGTGAGCGCGTTTCTTGTAAATTAGAACCTGGTTTTAACACTCAGTGGCAAATTGTTTTGCTAGTGACCGTTACAAGGCGGTTACACCTCCGGCTCTCTGTTTTAATTGTTTGTAGTGTCTTATTGAAATTTGATAATTTTATGAACCCATGTTCTATATTTCTCTCTTGATATTCTGCGTGTGGAGGATGTGTCTTCTGAACGTTAATATTCATATTTCACTTTTTCCATTATTCTATCCAGAAAAAGAACAATTATCATTATTACTATATTATTGAAAACAAATATAAAAAATTATATTGCATCGATAAAACATGTTGAAAACAACCTTCAACGCTATAATAATAATCATTATTGACAGATGTTAATTGAACGCTGTTATAATAACTATTCCCTTGCGATCATATTGTTCATGTATTCATTTTAAATGGAACCTCGCAGTCGACACTACAGCCCGATATCAAGGTTCTCAGATAAGATAAGCCTGTTTTTAGTTTTCCATATTCTTGCTACGCGATTGAGATTTTTTTGATCAATTTGTAATGGCGTAAAAGTTTTCAGACAAACACAATCATGTTTATTCCAGCTTTAATATCTGTCGGTTATTTAACCTGATTTCGGCCTCAAACTCTGGTTTTCTTATGATTTGCAGGTTTCATAAACACTGCCGCATTTGTTTACCTTAAAATGAACATTGTGTGTCAATATAACGTTACTGTGGCGCGGTCTTATTAAGAACGTTGCAATTTATGTTAATCTGTTAATATAGTGCTGTCATAATTCCTGGCCTCGTAGGATCATAGGAATCATACAATTCTGCTCGGAATCTCACTGAAGATAATTAAAGGAAATAATCTTACATCATATGACTCGTATTTAATATTTTATAATTATATAACATATTTAACAAGACAATTTCAGTCTGATAAGAAGACATTTGCACCAAATATCAGTTAAACTCGCAAAATCTTTCCTAATGTATTTCTAGGATATGTTAGTTATTGAAACATTTGATTGTGGAAAGAACCAAACTTTTTTTCAAAAAGAGAACATGTTTCTTTTTCACCATGTTCTATTTCATATAACCTGTTGTTGACAATACATTTACTCAGATTCATCCACTGTCATTGATAGTTATGGGATCAGCTGTTGATAATACATAAACACTCTGTTTCATTTACTGTCATTGTTAGTCATGGAACATGTTGTTGACAAAACATTTACTCAGCTTCATCCACTGCCATTGTTAGTTATGGGATCAGCTATTGATAATACATTAACACTCTGCTTCATTTACTGTCATTATTAATCATGGGGCCTGTTGTTGACAAAACATTTACTCAGCTTCATTCACTGATGTTATTTTTGTAATTTATATGAATTATAATATTAAATTTAATTATTTATTTTTCTTTTTCATATCCTGCGTGGCGTTACTTACATTGTATGAACAGGTAAGATATTTATATTTTCGTATTAGTAACGTCTAGTTATATCAAAATGTAATGCAAGTAGAATTTTCAATAAAGTTGTGATACACTGTATGCATGTAAGTGCTGCTTGTTTTACAGATGTTTTACAGACGTATATAGATAATACATAATACTCAAAGTTTGCAAAGCACCAATGATGTGTGTATACATATCTTCTAGTGTATGCAAGTTATTGGTTTACATGTATTTATTTTATTTCTTTTTATATTATTAACGACTGATTAAGCAATATAGATGAATATAAATAGTAATGTGTTTACGTTTTTTTAATAGGAATGGAATATTGGGGATGTGGAAAACTCAGTGTTTGCTTACGCATTAACAAAAATAACTATCGAAGTCTGTATCAAAAAATGTCTGATGACATTTGCATTTGTCATTAATTCAGTCAAAAACATTCAGTATTTAGGACCTTCGCGATGCATCACTTGATGATTTCTAACGTAAGTGCAATGTTGTAGGGTTAACTTGGTGCATAGCAAACTTTAAGTTTAGTATGTTTACATGCAGTTTTTCATGATTTGAAATAACAAATGGCAAAACATAGCATGTTTTGATTCATCGCAAAATAATATTGTCTCTTTTTTAAATATACAGCTAATGAAATGTTTCTTCTGCGGCTACTTTAAATTAAAATATGCATGTAATCATTCCAATCGGTCCACCCATAACGAAACGCTACTTCAAATTAGAATCAGAAATGATCAACCAATATGTATGCAGTGCATAGTTTCCTGAATCAATTTAAAGACATTTCCCTGTCCGATTTAATTTCAATCGTTAAACTACTGAATCATGAAAACCAATGCATACTAAACATGTGAAATAACTCATTTGAGTACAAAACCAATGTTGTTTGGCTTTCATTTTTAGTGATTCAGTGAAATATTTTATACCAAGAAAATTGTTGAGCAATAAAACGCTGGTGGTCTTCTTGTTTTCATCGGAGTGAGCTCACGAAAAATATTAAGAGGCAATAGTACCAATAGATAACTGGAAATTTTATTCTTTCATTCTTTTTTACATGGCTCAAAGAACAAAAGAGAAAACAAAGCCTTTGGAGTTTATGTTTCTTACCGGCAATGATGACATTACATTGTATATGTTTAATATTGCGACTTAAAGGATGTCATAGTGTTCTTTCGTCTCTAATATAGCTTTGGAAAGTTCATCTCGAATTTCTCTCTCCCCCTATTCCTCCTCTCTCTCTCTCTCTCTCTCTCTCTCTCCTCTTTCTTTCTCTCTCTCTTTCATAAACATGATCACGTTTTTTTCTACGATTCTTTAAATGTTACATCCATCGCAATTCGATTATGTTTTTATTTCCCTATATTCGATTCTGGTAGTCTAGGAAATGATTGGCATTTACAAGTTAATGTTTGAAAAGTTCTGTAACCTTTTTTAAACTTACTGCCAGCCTTACATTGATTTAATCCATATCATGTCAGAATGCGTAACCAAATATTTACTCATCTCAATTCAACGAGATGAACACGTACAAAACCTAATTGAGAAATTGCTGCAAACGTGCACAATTTGGATATTTGTAGCAAGAGTAATACATTCTAGACACAGTTACTTAATGCAAATGTTTGTATTAAAAACACACAGCATAAATCTGAACTCTTGATCAACACTGTAAATCTTGCATTGCATCGTCGCCTTACGGGTTTGCTCCTTTGTAGGGGCAATATATAACTCCTGTAAACCTGGTTTTCAAAACTTTACTGGTCTGTTTATGACAATGCAAGCCTCGATCTCAACATTTACTTTGAAACAAAAGTACAAAGTTAAATACATTATTATTATTATTATTATACTAATTTCTCATTTCGACAGTGTGCATTGCCATCTAAATTAAATTAGGTCGTCCTATATTGTTAAAGATAAACTTTAATATTTGAAAACACTTATTATTTTCGTCCTAATTCGTAAGTTCCTATTGACCTTTAAAAGCTCCAAACTTGATAGTTTTTGACATGTTTTGTGTTTCCGAGAAGTTCTCAAAACTTAAATCATTTACCAAAATGCCTACCAACGGAGATACAATATCAATACAATAGAGGTTTAATCACAGTAAATGCGATATTTATTCCATCAAAGCAAATCCTGATTTATTAAAGACACGTTCCTTGAATAGTATCTCAATATGTCATTTTCAATTACGCTCCGACGTTATGCTTGTGATTTTCATTTCTCTTCATATGATACGGCTTGTGACTGTAATGTTATACGCTCATAAATCTGGGAATTTCTTGCAATGTCTTGGATCATTTGAGCCACCTAATCTTTAAAGATTAAAGGTCACGTTACCAGACGATTATATTAAGTGTTTTCAAATATCAAAATATACTAAATGTAGAAGACCTTTAAACAGTGTAAATTTGGTGCATTTTTCTTGTCTTTTGGCCACGGCCATGATCAGTTATTTTGCATCGCAATTGAAAATCGGTCTCAAGAAAGTCCTTAGCTGTACCAAAATGCAAGACAATAAAAATGTTGAAGAAAACAAAATTGTAGTTAAAGAAAATTAAACCGAAGTTATTTTAAGTTTCTAAAATTGCGATTGCATGATCTGTTCAAAGTCGCGCACATGAATGTTTAATATCGCCTGTCTTCACTTTAAAGCTTCCACGCAGTCGTTATAAAAAGCTTTATTTACTGAAGAAAGGATACTCTCCGACACTTAACCATTAAATAACTCGATTCAATTATGTCACAAAACGCTTGTAAAGCGATCAAACGGAATATTTTGGTTCATTTGTACTTAAGGTAGAGCAACTGTAATGCTTTTCCGCGCTTTTTTCTCGAATGTCGGGAATACTCGGTGAACTGTCACTAACAGTCGACAATAATCGATGTTGCTTCGGCTACTATCGGCTCTGACGAGTAGCGTCGGAAGTCACCGAAAGCGAGCCGATGTTTGATGACGTCGCAAATTTTTGCGCGGGAAAGCATTACAGTTGCTCTACCTTAAAATAAAAAAAGTAAAACTGCATGTCTAATCAAAGATAACTTCAGGATTTTAACTAAATCTGTTATAATCATCTCATTCTTTGTACGTTCATCAAACCAAGCGGCTATCTCCAGTTGACTTGTTTTTTATAGTTCTGTTGTCCTTTGTAGAACCCTTGTAAAGAAAACCAACAGACATTTTTTTTATGAACAAGACATACTGTTTTCTTAAACAAACTGTATCTCTTTCAAAGTAACAGTTGTCAGATTACGCCATCTTCAATAAGATCTTTAATGTTTCTGGTTTGCATCAAGCTCTCTCCTTCGATAAACCGTCTATAGTCAAGTGAGGCCCGTCACAAGAAAATTTATCTTCGTGAAATTACTGTAATTCTTTGAAATGACGTCATAAAATGAGCAGCCGACATTTCTGTAACCGTTATTCCCTAAAGTGACGTCATAAAAATGAGCAGACGACATTGCTGCTTATGCATTTTGCGATTAAAATAAATTCTCTTCTTTAGTCAAAATGAGAAATAAAATCCCGTATAAATAAATGGAAAAAAACACTTTGTAGGCCACCGAACACGACAAATACAAAATGTTGCAGGCTCGGTTCGATTGGGCAGTTTTGGTAGTCAATGCTACTGTCCACGCCGACTAGCCCCGGACTGAGCGCTTCTCAATGATTACACAAATACATGTATTTGTATCATGCACCTAGGCCTTCGAAGATTGCAATTTATAACAGCACTGCTTTAATGTACTATCAACTATGTATGAGAAAATGATAGATATTTTTTTTGCTCCTTCCTAATGTATTTAAACTAAAATGTCAAACAATATCAACACATTTCCCGTGGGGTGCCCCATTTAGTTAAAAAAGCATACTTGTCCTATCTGATGTCTGGTAAGAAAGAGATATGCGTTAACGGCATTGATGAAAAAGCCAAAAGAGTGGAATAAGATAGGAAGTAACTTGATTAGAAGATCGCGAGTTCTAGCAATGTCTTTTATGATTACAAAACTATTTGACATGGGTCTAGATAAGCATTGGAAGTTCTAGCTCACCAAAAGGAGAAACAAAATACGGTTGATTACATTGCTAAATGAGTTTTATGTAGTTTGTTAGGGTCTAGAAGAATATGGACACTATAATTGCAGATCGTGTTGGAGCAGCATTGTCAATTGTTTGGAAATGCATCAGCATGCTCAGTTGTTTGGGAATGCATCATATTAAAACATAAGGAGAGGGTGCTACTTGGGGTATGGCTGACACTAAGTCGCCTTTTTATTGCATTCTGGAGGAAAAGATGGCTAGTATGGCCTTAAAAATGTGTTTAGTAAATGGCATGCTTTTACTGAAACAATAATAGCAAGTTTATGTTTTCGATATGCAAGATAGGAAATAATGCACTGATTATAAGATGCATATGTTAAACATTGTTGACGTTTACACAGAAGAAAACAGTGCACCGGTTTCAATGTGTAGAATCTGTAAATTGATATATATGACTTTATTTTTCAATTGTTTGAGAATACATCAGTTTGTTATTTATTGTTGAACTTTAGGTACTGCGCAATGTTGAATACTTGCCTATGAATACATAACCAGAGTGTGTTACTCGGGGTATGGCTGAAACTAAATAGTCCACAATTTTATTGCATTTTTGCGGCATAGATGGCTAGTATGGCTTAAATAGACATGTTTAGTAAATTACATACTTTTAATGAGACAATGATATCAAGTTCATGTTTTGGATTATGCAAACTTTGATTAGAAGCTGACATAATCATGTAAAACATTGTTGACGTTCACACAGAAGTAAACAGTGCACCGGTTTCAATGTGTAAGATCTGTTATGACCCTATATTTCCTGCTACAAAAACTTAGAGCAGTCAAGTTAACCCTTTATTGAATAGTGCATGTATCAGGTATATAACCAGTCGATTCAAGTAAGTCATATTTAACATTGTTTTACATGTGGGGACAATTTATAGGCCTTTCGCCATATTAGGTGATTGTATAAACATTGTAGATATCTGTTGTACGAAGCATTTATTTTGTAATTGATAGCCGATTAACTCAAAAATGCGTTATGTTACCAGATTTATATGTACTTTAACAACTGATTTATATGCACGATGGAGAAACATTATAAAATTTCAAAACTATGTGCTACATGTAATGTTTTATAACTGATATTTATTATGTATAAACATCTTTTCCGTCGGAACTTTAATAAAGACTTATATTTGCTGCTATGCCGATCAATAAGCTAGGATACTGCGGTAAGCAGGATTTACATTTTCAGATCCCATGACCAGTCTATTCCATTTGTTCTACCGTTTGTTTGTTGTTGTTTTTTTTTCGTTTACGGGAAATCCATTATTTTGATTGTATAATTGTAACATTTGTTTATGGGAAGATAGTAATCGGAAAAACTGCACTGAAATATCCATGATCACCGTAAAGATAGTTTAAGTCTCATACATTTTTGAACATCTGCGACTCGGACAGTTGTGAGATCAAAGTCTTCTTTTTCAAGGTAACAGAAATATGTGAAAAGGGAACACTGAACATGATGAAATACACCGACCATGACAAATAATTAAAATATTAGAGGCCCGTTTTGGCTGAGCCTGTTCATGGGCAGTAATAGAAATTATTGTCCACGCCGCCTAACCCCGCGTTGAGCGCAACTTAGGCCCAAGTTACACAGACGGTCGGTGCCCAATCGGTTATTTTTATTTAAATTGCTCGCTGATTTGATCGGTTGTCGTGCGTTATTTTATTTCTGTTTTCCTGTGTAACCAGCCATCGGTGATTGACGAGTGTTCATCGGTTAAAATGATATTTCAGGGGTTGCTGGTTAACATTAATTCTCATCTTTTTTTCCATCGGTGGTAAGTATTAGTTGATCGGTTGCTTATCGGTGGCCCATCGGATTTATCGGTTGTAGACAGGTTGTCGATCGGTGATGTCGGTTTTATACAGGATGTCGATCGGTGATGATCGGTCGTTGGCAAGTTGTCAATCGGTTATTTGTAAAATATTTTCACCGATCGAGAATTTTAAACATGTCTAAAAATCCCGATCGGTTATTTTTCACCGACGAAACTCATCTTTCCCCAGCAGCTATTGATAGGTGGCAAACAGGTGACCAATAGTTGATATCGGTGGCCAATCCGTTGTTATCGGTTCACTCATTAATTTGGCGAAAAAAACTACCGATCGACCACCGATGGCTCTGTGTAACTGGGGTTTTATTGTATACACAAAATATATGTTTTCATGCTCAGCGACCTTAACATGACGCTGTAAACAGCACTGACTAAATTTATTGGGAGATTTTTTTAAAGGGTAGCATAAACGACGTATCACTTAAAAAAAGAAAAACAATCTACGCAGTTTTCAAGATAATTGAGTAATTGTTGTCGGTGTCTAAGAACTTTAACAGTGCCCGGATAGGCGTCAAACATGACATGATACTGCTCTTGAATAGAATGTAACAATATTATTCATATTGACTTGATTGTTTTCTTTACATTTTTGTCTTTTTTTACATTTTTTTTTCAAATCATAGCAAACTAGCAAACAACATTACATTTACTAAAGCTGCCACAGCTTGATTTTACAGAGATTAATTTTCAAACGACACGCACGTATTATCGAGCAATTACTTCACGTGCAATGCATTCCAATCAAATGGCATTAACGTCGTGTCACTCATGTTCAATATACTTCAATTAGCGAATTAAACTTTCTAATAACTAACGTGTCTGGAATTCTAAAATCGACACATGAGCGATAGTGTTGTTTCATTGATATAACCGATGCATTTTTTAATCATCCATTCAGATTGCTTCCATTTTCAGCTTAATTTCTGCATTCTTCTCATTGATAATGGTCTCATGGCAACATAAAATTGACAAATAATGTTACACACATTTTATTTTGGATGTTGTTCTCTGATTTCAAAATAATATTGGCAGAAAAATCAACAACTGTTTTACATAAATGTAAGCCTATGCTAATAATGGACCCCGTACTGTGAATAGCCACAAAACCTCGAATTCTACCGATTGAGCCAGCCAGGACAAACCTTAGAGTAGGTCGCGCGGATAACGCTGATACAAAATATCACGAAAACCCGATTATATACCGATGTCAAAAAGGATTTTAAGTCTTGGGAATATATTTAATATTGCTTAAGAAACTATCTGGCATAGTGTAGATTTTATACATTCGCACTATATTTAAAAGAAGACTGTAAAATACTATATCCGTTAAAGGATTATTTTGGCGTAATTGAAGGCGCATGCTCTCGTCTTGTAAGATCAATTAAGCGCCTAAATACATCTATAAGTACAGTACTGAAAATCACGAAATTGACAAACGGAACGGAGTGGAAATGGAAGTGAAACGCTTTTCACTCTATGTTGAAACGGAAACGCAATGGAAACGGAACGCTTTCGAAACGGAAACGCAACGGAGCGTTTAAAACTCTTGGAACGCTTGAAACGGTAGAATCGCTATAATCGGATCGTTTGGAACGCTAGAAACGGTAGAAAAGGAATAATCGGAACGCTAGAAACGGCACGCTTATTTATAGTAGCGTTTTTACCGTTTCTAGGTCACCCGATTATAAATAGTAACGTTCTAACCGTTTCTTTGTACGAAATTAATTTTAACGAAAATAATAGTTGTCGAAATGACGCTTCGTGGGACACTTGTCTCAAGTAATGATCAGTCTAAATATTTATCATTATTCAGCGCTGATCGAGCAATTGTTACACATTTATCGAAAGATTAGACATTTCGCTACATGTATATGCATCAGGACCTCAGATAGATACATTTTTCACTTGAACTTTACATGCTTTATGCGTGCACGTTTATAAATCTCTGATTATTTGAAGAGATGTTCTTATTAATTTGTTATATAGCTTTAAAACGCGATATTGATGAGATCTAACAAAAGCACGTACAACTCAATGATATTTTGTTTCTTGCGTCTTTTACATTAGATTTCACTGGCGGTGATCTTTCACCGCACTGGCGCTTGACCAGCGCCGCCCCACCCCCTGCCAACCCTTACAAATACGCCTTTTTTGTAAAAATGGTGTCAAGTCACTAATATTATTCCATTCTATCAAAATATGCGAAAATACACCGTCAAAATCGTATTCTAAAACATATATTTCTATGTATATAATTGAATAATGGTCAGGAACGGCTCCAGACCCTACCCCCGTTCGAGAGGCTGATTTTCCTAACATACGGCGGGTTCCAGCCTGACAGCTATTTGGTTCAACGCAACAGTGTCTGATCTAACAGTAAATGTCAAAAAGTCTCACCACAAGCTCGAAATACGCGTAATATTCAACAGAAAACGACCTCCGAAATGCAAGTTATTTTTTCATAGATTCTTCTCCTCAGTACGACTTCCGAAAGCGTTCTTATTGGTCGAACGATTGGTGTGCAAAGTATTTCTCTGACTACGTCAATAGCTCTACCAATCAGGTAGACGGTGTATTTTCGCATATTTTGATAGAATGAAATAATATTAGTGACTTGACACCATTTTTACACAAAGCGCGTAAGTAGTAAGGGTTGGCAGGGGGTGGGGCGGCTGGTCAAGCGCCATTGTATCACCGGTAGATAGTTGTTATTTATTACTGATCTTGTTGTTTATTTTCATAGATAAAAAGGGAACTTTGAAAGCAATCGAACACGACAAATATGAAAATATTGCAGGCTCGGTTTGATTGAGCCTGTTCACGGACAGTAATGGAAATGCAAATTAAGTTTCCAAATAAGTGTACTGCACATGCGAAATACAACATTTTAAACGATGTCTGGTCCAATATTTATTACAAGTTGCGTTTCGTCTAAATATAATTATTCAGCAGTAGCAAGTTTGGAAAAAGTGATCTCCCTTTGAATTATAAACAGTAGGCACTTTCCCGTTAGTCAAGAAGAGGTTACCTCCCGTGGACATTGTACGGTTATTTTTTTCTGTTTATACTGAACAAATATCCAATGCAACCCTAGAAACCTTGGTCACTTTGTAGTATTGTAACAATGAATTTACATGAGCGTAATTGTATAAAATATTTGTTTTTGAAGTTTCAGTGTCTAAACAAACTACTTTTCGAATACGCATGCATGCTTCAAAAACAAAACAAAACGCAACAATAGCACATCGCACTTCCATCTTACTCATATATTTAAATAAATATGAATTGAATTGAAATTAATGTCCCGTGAATAGCGAACGATAAATATCAGTTGTATCGGGACGCACGTGGGGTTACATCACCAGAGCTAAATATTTTAGCACCTAAATGATTAAGATGTGTTGCTTTATTTTTTTATAATAATGTAAAATATTCATAAGGTAAGTCATGTGCACGTGTGCCCCGCGCTGGGAATTTGCGGAAACTTTATATGAAATTCATTTAAAACTATATCGTTTTTGATCGTGATTATAATTTTTCTGATGTAAAGTGTTTACAATTACTCAAAATTACCCGTGCAAACTGATGTTAATAATTCAATAAATTTTATTTAATATGACTTGACATACGTGTAGTGATAATGCTACCATGCTGAGATAGGGTCGCTAACAAATATGATTATCTTCTTTTAATTTTACAACGTACTTGTTTTTAAATATACAAATTAACAATTCCAAATCCTTTGTAAGCGGTTTGAAAATTTTATTACCTATAAGATGTAGATATCACTGATTTGCCCGAGGCAGATAGTGTTTATTCTTGATTTTTACTGAGCAAGTGAAAACCTTCTACATTTATATCTGACACAAATATTAGGAACATTACTTTATTGTTAATTGACGTTATTAATAACCTATTTGAACAAGAAATAAATAGAGACACTTTTTCCGTGTTATTTACTGCCGACAGAAACCCGACGTATTTAACACTGAATTAATAATTAGGCGAGTGTCGAAACTATTAAATTTTATTTATACGGTAATACAACATCAATTTACTGAGAGTATAGTCAGGGAACGGTTATTATTATATTCATCGAATTAATAAATGGGAAGTTTTGATTGCTTTTTCTAATCGCACTATGAGCATTTATAACTAACTTTTTATTAGAGAATTCAAGAGAATCCTACTTAGGGCCTTATAGATTTTATAAATGTATCATATCTAAGCTGTCCCACGAGCATTTAATTCAATACATTTACAGGTAAAAGTTTTCATCGTTTTCCTTCGCCGGATCGGATCGCCTTCACGAAATAGCCTCGATGCAAACATGGTAATGTCAATTTTGCAAAGCCAGTCAGAAGTTTCTCGCCTTATTTCATTCCACTTGACATAAATCCAGATGTTTTTACATTTAAAACAGTACTGAAATTCGTTGAACGAAAATATTTAGCCGTGGAAACGGTAAAACGCAAGGACGCGGAAATGGAACGCTGGAAATGCTAGAAACGCAAGAAACGCTAAAACGGAAAAAACGCTGGAAACGCAGCGTTAAAAGCGTTTTAATCGAAATGGAAACGGAATGGAAACGCAACGGAAACGGAATGGAAGCGCAGCGGAAAACGTTGCCAATTGAAATGGAAATGAAACGGAGTGGAAACGCAAAAAATGTCAATTTCTTGATTTCAGTACCGTATTCATTTATTAATAAAACCTTCCGCGGAACAGAACATATCAAACCCAAAAGCATATACTAAATATTTAATCTGTTTCACCATCTCGTGATATTTGGCGTGGACGGTGTACATTAATTAAATGTAATTATTTTGTTAATATATCAGTTATCATACTTTCAAGCGTTTAAACTTTAATTAACAAAACAGTCGATATCTTGCAAATCAAAAATGAAAACTGTTAAAAAGTTAATAAAACTTGCAGGCGCTGAATGGGAATGGATCTATATTTTTTCTTGTAATTTTAGGAGTAAATTTTGATTTCTGTCCAAAAAATCTGGTACATGGTAATGCACATGTACGAAGAGGAACGGTGTGTTCTTATATATTCGTTTTTCGTATCTGCAATTGTTAATGTTATTACTCATGTTGTGTTATGCTATGTCATATCATGTAATATCGTGTTGTGTCGTGTGTCGTGTCATGTCATGTAGTGTTATTTTTTGTCTATTCCATATATTTATTCCTTGTGATCAAGATATTGTTAACACACAATACTGACAAAATTTATTACCATCTGTCAACCTTTACATAATTGTTGCATCATTATTGGGTATGTTAATTGTCACTTTTCCAATTACATTTGATTTATTTTACACTTAATGGTAGTAAACTATCAATTCAATTTAAAAAATAGTACATGCACCATTACTTTAATTAACAACAATTATTTTCGATTTCGTTGAATACAACAATTCTAAATGGGACTATTAAAAGTTCAAGATATGCACGTTTAATGAAATCACATGGGAATGTTTTTAAAGTATCCCGATACATATCTTAAATGTTGATCCTAACAGGTCTGATGTACACATTTCATGTCATTCTTTTGGATGCATTATTTATTCTCTACCATTCCTATGTGTTTAAGATTTTTAGACGTGCATTATACGTGTATATGTACAATTATTTCATTTGCCGTTAACACACTGATTAGTTATTTCATTTGCCGTAAACAAATTAATACATGTACGTAATTTCATTTGCTGTTAACACATTAATAAGTTAATTTATTTGCTGTTAACACATTAATAGGTTCTTGTGTTGGTCATACTTCTAATGCGGGAATACAATCTCTGTTTAACTGTTATTATTATTTTGCATGTGAATAATAATTAAAGCGTTAAAAGGACACCAGCGATCGGATATTACGGCTTGAATAGTATGGACAACAGTCTGTATAACATCACGCTTGTGGAAACAGTTATTGCAAAAAGCGCGGGACAAGTTTATGCCTCGTCAGGACTAATCTTTCGCGGGGAAATTCTTCTTTTGTGTCCCGACCTAAGACTCAAAGTAATTTTCTGTGTCCTGGATTTTATGTTTCCATATAGAATGGTGTAAGCTCTTTAAGGAAAAATAGCTTGATCTGAGCAATTGCCCTTTTTTAAGATTATTGTGTGCAAATGGATTAGCAATGGATATACTGTGGTGAAGTTTGAATGTTGGAAGTATTGTGGTCTGCAGTTTGGATTAATTTATCATTAAACATTGATTTGTATAACGTTTTACTTCACTCACAGTTTTTAGGACTTCATCTATTAATAAATCGTCTATTGCGTTTTATAGGACCTAACGAGAAACAAAACTTTTAAATAAAGCAATAGTTTGTTGTTAAATAAGGAGGAAAACAAAACAAAATAAATATGATCATAGAACAAATCATTGAAAAAATGTGCACAGTTTTCCGTTGACCTTACTTTTCATCAACATATAAATTGTTGACGTAGTAATTAGAATAAAAATCAATCATGACTACATGTATCATTATTAAAATACTCAGAGATTGTCAATGTAATCTTGTAATTCAGGTTGTACTGTCCACAGTCAGCACTTATTACTTGGCCGAGCATAATCTTCTTACGTACGTAAAAAAACTTCAGTTCGCGGTATATTACCACATTATCATAAGCTACTGTTACTGACCCACTTTAAAGAAATGGTGATACCAAATTTGAACGCAACACAATGCATTCATTCAATACTTACTTATTTTTCGTAAATAATTAATGATAGTGTGTAATGGGTGAAGTTATATGATGTTTTGTTTTCATCAACTATTTTTTAAGAAAATAAGGGATGTCCAAATACGAAATTTTATTATTTTACTATTAGGATGAAAAAGTTTGTATTAAACGCACCTCACTTTTAATTAAATACCTTGAATACAAAATGGCATTACAGTATGATATAATCATATTATTTATTTGTAGAAAAAGTTCACTTTTAATTATTGAAGATAACTTTTATACAGTAATCATGTTGTTTCTATAATTTCACTCTTATGCTGCGCGTATTAAAGACAAAGTATATCACAACAAATTCAGTACATTGCTACCAAACAGCCGTTATTAGAAATGAGTTCTTGTGAAAACCAGTTACATGTATGTTGTTCAAAAATGTATCTTTAAAATCCAAGATGCTATAATTTTCTAAACTGTGTGAAAAACAGACAGTTTACATCGGTTATATAGCACTACATTGTATGGTACTTAAAACTATTTTCAATATTCTCATTATCTAAAACATGTATGAAGACGAGAGATGTATTCGTATGAACCTGTTCTTCATTTCTTTAATGAAACGATAAGTTACATGTATTCTTATACGAACAAGTAAAAGTAGGTATTAAAAGAGAGCTTGATATGTAAAATCGTCTACTTTAAACAATACACCTCAAAAACAGAGTGGTTACCGCCTTCGAGCGGTCAGTGGCAAACATTTTTTTCCACTGGGTGTTCAAACCTGGTACTAGGTTCGACCAACCTCACATCAGACTTCAAATATGAGATCTCTCAGATTCCCCAATTCTATTTTAAACTTTTTTAAATACTTTGTTTGGGATATCCATTCAATGGATACTATAAAATACACAGTGACCGTAAAACGTTCACTTTTCATTTAATCTTTTTAATCATTATGTAATTGGTTTGCCGTTGTCCTACAAATGCAGATGATAACACAACAATGACAAGTAATGTAATTTACAATACTGTACGAATTGTAAATGATATAATACATTATACAGGAAGAAACAGCATCAGCATGATTTAGAAACAGCAAGATTACTGAGTGTATCAGAACACAATAAAAAGCATCATATAAATTTAGATCTAGAACATTGAAATACATTTACTAAGATATATGGAAGAAAATGGAAATACTTCATGCGAATACTGTAGTTTCTTGAATACAAATTAGGAAAATTATTTTCAAGATTTGATAATAGTTTGTTGACAAACCTTACAAAATCTTTGGTTTCTATCATAATCCTGCTTTTTTGGAATTATGTCTGCAACATGATACAACAAAGTGAAGTAGTCATTTTTGAAACTGAATAAAACATGCCTTATCAAATATTGAAAGGAATGGAATGCAAAAATATTGTCTTTAACGGATATAATTGTACTTGGAAAACACAATTTTTGACATTTAGGGAGAGACCAACTACTTTATTTATGTGTTTCAAGAAGATGGTAACACGTCGTGTTTACAAAACACATAAATACTTAAAAAGGCGCATAACACATTTTAATCTTATATAGAATGTCTGAGAACGTACGCTTAAATTACTTATACCATCTGTATACTTAAGATAGCGAAAATGCTTCACAACTCGTATTTTTATATGGGATGTCGTCTCTATAGATAATATTCATGCTGGAAAACTAGCCAAATTCTTTAAAACATTCGTGTAGGATTTTCGTGTACCAAACATTTGAAAGAACAAAGGATTGGGGTACATCTGTTACCAAGTCACAGACGAAAGACAATTACATTAAATTGTTAGGAAGTAGCGCTATTTGTGCAGTGTGGCGGTCGTAAAAAGTCTCCCCGTTCATATAGTCAGTACTGTTATCAGTAAACTAACCCGTTACCGATGTCATGCAGTGATTGTTACGTATATCAGGGCTATCCGATCAACCTTTTTGGGGGGGTTGTCCCGGTTAGCTCAATCGGTTGCGTCGCAGGAATTGCAGGGCTAGGCGCTGTCGCCGTGACGGTGCGGGTTCGCTCCCAGCTAGAGGCACTATCATTTGAAAGTCACCAATCATTTCAATTGTTAAAACTATGCGAGCTCGCTTTAATAAACCCTTATTTCATGGGCATAACTAAAAGACGAAATCTCAGTTGATTTTGATTTGACTAAAAATGCAAACTTTATTTCAAAAATACACAAAAGATGAATGTTTAGATATGGTTTGCATTGGCGGAAAATTCGAAAGCGTATTTTGTAAATACGGTATACTTTTGAAGAGCCTTGCATATAAATCAAGTCATTGTGATTTGAACGAAACTACAAACATTAAAGGGGAATTCTTGTTTAAAATGGAGCAAATGCTTTCAAACCGCTGACGTCAATCCTTCAAATGACGCCATAGAATTGAGCAGACGACATTGATAAGCGCAAATGGCGAATAAAAACATAATATAGTCAAACTTTGTATCAACATCACTTATTTGTTATGAAGAAATAATAAATAATTGTCGTTTCAAATATTGAATAACTTAAATGTCAAAGAAAATTAACTAAGAGAAGTCACATTTCCCTTGACTTTCCCTAAATAGAGAATTCTTAATATAAAACCGAGACAACGTCGGGACTTAAATTACAATTAAAAAACGACATGTTTCATTGTTTTATATGCCAATGCAATCCTTGAATTGCTTGTGTCAGAAACAGTCACTGTCATTCAGCAATCTGCATAGCCATATCAGTATTCTATTCCAATGGGAGATCTGTATCGTTATGTATACAATTTAAAACAGGAACCTTCGCCAAATTACTTTTAAATGCATATCTTTTCTACCAGTGAAGGCGATTGCATTAGTAACCAACTCAGTGTAGTTATCAGTTTAATTACCTCCCTTGGTGGTTATATGCTAATTTCACACAATGCAAAATGTTGAACAATGTGGATGGCAGTATAAAGGCACACTTGAAAATACGTTTAGGGGGATACGGGTGGTACGTAGTGTCTTTGTCTCTTGCATAGTTGTTTAGGTACTGCTGCCTTTTTATGGTTTTAAGGGTTATCTATCAATCACGCGATAACATGTCTATTTAAACAATTATGATTTTATAGCACAGCTGGGCGATCCAGTGCTTACAGGTCATCAAAAGAACATAGGAAATTAAAATTTGTATACTTTAATCAGTTAAATTAATATTCAAATGTTCTTATATGTCATATGACTGTCTAATATTCGAAAAAATAAACAAGACATAAGTGCCCAAGGTTATAAAACTGAGCATGGAATCCAGTCTCAAATCTCAAGCATCTGATTGACTGAAATGGCGATCAGTCGCCATTTCAGCCAATCAGATGCTTGAGATTTGAGACTGGTTTCCAAACTCAGCTTTATAACCTTCAACCAAGACTTTGAAAATCTATAGATCAAAGCGTAACCAGCAAAAGAGTTATAACTCCTTACTGAGATCAGTTGCGCTTATATCGCTGTTGCACTATAAGTTGACGAAATTGCGAGAATTGACTTTGTTTTCATCTACTTATAATAATTGATTTCCCCTTAAATCAAGTGATTGGTTATATGTTATGTTATTTATTAATAGGTCAAATTATATTATCGCAGTAACTGAAAAATCATTCTGGAACTAAATTTGCAGTATTCAGATTAATATTTTATTATTTGTACATTTATTAATTGTCATCAGATTGAAAATGAATATACAGTCAAACATGTATTAAACAGCCATCCAAAGGAGTTACAAACGGTGGCTTTTGACACTGGTGGATGTTTAACACAGGTAAAATAGTGAACAAAATGTGAGTTTAGGAATATTCAAACTGGCTGTTTAAGACAGGTGCTAAATGCAGGTGGCTGCTAAGGCAGGTCCAACTGCATATTAAATAAGGAGATCTATTCTAAAGCGAATTGTTTAAACCGTTGTCTTAATTTGTTTAATACGTTTAATTCTAATATATACCACTCAAGCTTTGCTAAGCACCATAAACATGTTGGTATATAGCTTTTACTGTGAAGCAGTTCTTAGCTTTATTTTTATTCACCTGATTAATGATGTATAAAACATTATAGCCAAGTAATGTGTTTTGAGGTTTGATTACATTTAAATATGATGACGTTTAAGATTGGTTGTTGACAATTGTAACAAAAACAACATTGCTTTCCAAAACATCTATCAGTTTCTGCAACCCCTTAAATGCGATCTTGAATTCGCATGTTCCATAATTCAGTAATTATTGTACAGTCTTTCAAGTAAACATAAGAATTGAGCATCTACAAATGTGGGGTATATGTATGCAGCGTAAATGAAACAATGAAAACAACGAGTTCCCTTCGTTTTCATGGCTGTTATTCAATGTTACATGTAAGAGAACACAGGGGGGCGGGGGGCCTTTTCGATCCACACTTATTGCTTTCCACGTTATTACATAAAAAGTAGACTACATAATGATGTATGGTTAACCTGGTATTTAGAATACTATGAGTAGTTAAAAATAAAGCGGTTGTATATGCCAATGTCTTAATTTGCTTAATACGTCTATAAGATAATGTAAATTATCGGTTTTCGGTTCAGTGGCTAGTATTAACGTTATTGCTATAAGTTATTGTTCGTTTTGAATTTTAGAACCCGGATGTTATTAACGTAATAGTTATAGGTTCGTGTTCGTTTTGGATTTTAGAACGCGGATGCTATTAACGTAAATGTTATAAGTTCGTGTTCGTTTTTGATTTTAGAACGCGGGTGTTATTAACGTAATTGTTTTAAGTTCGTGTTCGTTTTGGATTTTAGAATTCGGATTTTATTAACGTAATTCTTTTAGGTTCGTGTTCGTTTTGGATTTTAGAACGCGGATGTTATTAATGTCATTGTTATAAGGTCGTTTTGCTTTTTGGATTTTAGAACGCGGACAGAAGACAGTATATCAATCCTCTGTACTTCTTGCGGCAATATTAGCGATATGTTGCCAACCAGACACCAGTTAAAACGCATAAATAAATGTCATCTATCACAATTATTGGAGACACTATTCTATTGTCAATCTATAACCGACGCTATTAAATAACATTTTTATTACAAGTAATATTTTTCCGACGGTTAAGTATATAAGTCGCACATCTGCATGTTGCCACCAGACAGCCTTTAAAATGCATAAATAATAGTATTCTATCACAATAATTGAAGGCATTATTCTATTGCAAATCTATCATTGGTGCTATTTAACTGCTTTGTTACAAATTTGAAGAATATATTTGTCGCACAGTGCACGTCTGTATGCGTTAACAGCAATTTTGAACGCAAAAATAAAAGTCACCTATTAAAATAATTGTATACACTATTCCATTGCCAATATCATATCACTTATGCTATTTTTAAACTGCACTTTAGCAGTTATACTCGTCACACACGGTATTGAAGGTGCAAATCTGCATATCGAATGAAAGTATTCTCCAATTAGAGGTAATTTACTTGTTACATCCATGTGTCTGTTTATATGGCGAACCAGACGCTAAGTGACTGTTAATATCATGCAATCAACGGAAACTGTGCACATTTTGTTAAGAAAAACATATTTTTATAGCTGTTTACATGAAAACAATATATAAGAAAAGAGAATATTAAAAAGTAAAAAGGATAACTAAAACATACAAACTTGCATATTGTGATTGGAAGGAATATTAGCAGATGGGAAACGACTTATACAGGCTATGTGAAATAGTATTCTGACATTTTATGGACAATATGAGGAACTGTTATTAAAGAGAAGTAAACATTAAAAGGAACAAAAGTGGAATATTTTCTATAGTCTGTAACGTATTGTGAAATTCAGATGAAATGAATGGTATATAACTATAGTAAAATAAACTTTGACACCAAATATTCAAGTGGAAAATATAAAAAAATCGATTTGTGATTAATTTACGATTTTATTGGTTTTACAAGCAATCAAACCGAAAAGTTACAACTTTTGAAAATAACGTCAACGCAAATCAAATCGTACAACTCTTCGATAAAACATAGACATACTTTTATGTAAATTATATGAAAATGAAATACTATCGACAAGGTGATTTAACTAAATATCTAATGTTAATTTAGGATTGTATTTGCACGGATAGTAAAAAGAAAATCCAAGATGGTATAATTGAAATAAATTATAGCTAAGTATCTACATTGTATTATTGGATTCTATTCTGAAAAAAAAAACTCACTATAGCTCTTCATTAAATAAATAAACCGTGATTTATTCAACCACCTTCTATATAATGACTCATCACAATGATTGAAAATGGTGTGCGAGGTCATGAATTTTATTGTCGCAGCAAGTGCGAAATATTCTCCTGGAAAACATTAATAGAAATCTTAAATAATGGTCATTTCTCTCTTTGACCAGACTAACAAGGAATAAATGGATAATGGTTTTTATTGTGGGAGATAATAGGTGAAAGAGCATAAAGATTGAGGAGGGAAATGAGGCATTTCAGGCAATTCCTCTATCGTAAATTTCATTGACTCCTAGAAGGTATATGACGCTTGTACCAAACTGAATATGAATGCTAGCTTATTAATTTTGTTTACAATAGCAATGCTGGATTGACACGAAACCTGAGAAACGTACGTGAAAAAAATAGCAAAAATATCAACGCCTTCATAAGTTTGTTTTTTCTACAATAAATTTAAAGATAAAAATCCTGAATTTGTCTGTAGTATCAATCTTGCATTATATGTTCACGTTAATGCTTTTAGTGGTTTGAAATTTGCAGTGACATTTAAGACACATTAATACGGAATCGTAAAGTAATGTAATACAAGAGTACGCATTATCTGTGGATTTAAGGCAGAGAAGATATAAACAAATGCAGGCTTAATATTTCCAGAAGCCATCTATGTAATACAATCAGGTAAATATTTAACAGAACCAACGTTAAACAAAGTTTAATGATTTGTCTTTAATAGTTACATTACATCACTACAAACAAAATGAAGAAATTACGACATGTTAATGATTTCATCACGGCATTCAACCCTATATTGAAGAACTGCTTTTTGGTAATCATGCTTCATGCTATAACTCTCACACATATCTCATGTGAGCAAAATACTACAATGCCTATACAAACTATTAAGATTGCTGCGATTATTTCAAATAATGACAGTTACATGTTCTGCTTACGGCGTGTACGGCCTGCCATAGAAATTGCAATAGATAAAGTTCGGCAATTACAGATATTGCCAGACTGGGTTCACCTAGTTGTGAATTACAGTGACTCTCATTGTAACCCAAAGGATGCTCCTGTTGCCGCATTTAATTATTATATGGAACGGTCTGTGGACGTCTTCCTTGGTCCGGTGTGCGATTATGCTCTTGCCCCTGTTGCAAGGTATGCACCCTTCTGGAACCTTCCGGTGATAAGCCCAGGCGGGTTTGCTCACGATTTTGGATTTAATAAAACAGATCCAGCGATTGATCCCGAATTTTCTACATTAATTCGTGTAGGAAACACCTTTAATTCGTTAGCGACATCTACTTTAAACATGATAATGTCACGTGGTTGGCGAAAAATGCTATTATTATACAACGGTGAAGGTCATAATGAAGTGACTCCCAGATTTTGCTACCTGTGTGGAAGTTCCTTAATTTATTACATTAAAGAATATGAAAAGATGAACAAACCGACACTTGGGGAATATGAATTCTACCTGTACTCGGATGTCACAGAAACTAAACGAATTCTCGCGGAAAAAGTTGGAACGAGATTTGCAGGTAATTAGTTTTCATTGATAGAAGTTTTCTTAATTATAGCAACTGTTGCATCATAAAGAGTTTCTTAAGTACCTATAATGGTTTTCGTGATTAGGATATAAAAATATATGGTTTCATCATTAGTAGTTGCTTCAATAATTGCGAATTCCTCACAAGCTGTATGACCTAGCGAACAACAATTACGTATTAAAACACAAGGGATATTCCAATACAATGAGGGAATCTAGAAAGGGGTTCAGAGGGATTGCTCGTACAGCCTTTTTGTGCAGTAATATTTAATTTTCTTGAAACTTTTGCCAGAAATTAACATTTTACTCCAAACGACTGCCCCGTAAAGCACACAAAATCACTCGCTTCAGGTATCAATCAGCTACCGTTTTCTCAAACATTCAAAGACAAATTCAAACTTCCAAACAAAATGTTTAATACTACGGATGCCGATTGATAATGGAGGTTAAATGTCGATGGAATTGCTTTTAAACAGGAGTACGGTGCTCTTTATCTGATCAAACTCTGTCCAGAAATTACTGAGAAATAACCAAAAACCTACCTGAAGCGAGTCGATGCGTGGGGAGGCTGTGTTTTGTGAGTGTGTCGATTCCTAATATAGATATTTCACTTTTTGTATAATTACGTTACTTGACGTTCAAGTAACTGATACAAGTATATCAATGTCTATCTAATAAAACATGTAAAAAGAATGAGCAGTGAGCAGTTAGCAGTTTTGTGAATGTATGATACCAAATTTATAAGGGGTTTTGTTTATCGACGGTTGAGTGCAAAACTGTTGTAATTACCTCTTTTATTTATATACCGTTACAACTGTTAAGAATTCATCCAACAGTATGTCACTTTCCTAAGGATTGGCACAATTACTCGATGCTGGTTAGAGATGTTTGGTTTCAATGAGTCATCATGCACTCTGGTTCTGTTAAAGTAAAATGTATTTATCATAATTACACATTTCGAGAACTGAATGGGTTTCTAAATAAAAACTAATGCACTGGAACCAATGCTCGTTTCCGTAAAAGAGCGCAATAATGAATTTTTATGGGTTTGGAAATACATTTGTCACAGCCTCATTATTGCAACACATTTCTTTGGTATTTTCTGTTATATTCACATTTTATATTCTCGCATTCCATGTCAAAATTATATTTTCCTTATTTTCTCTTCATGTTTTCTCGTATACGACCGACCCATTCTTTTACCTGAAAACCAAACACAGGTTGGCTACTTATGTGAATTTTAGAATGTCGTGCACACATATATATTGTGTTTAAACATTGAGACATTTCAAACAAAATTATTAGTTGAATGTCTGAGAGCAAGGCAGCCGATTGATGTTGGAGGTTAAATGTCGATAAAATGCCTGTTTACAGGTGTACGTTGCTCTTTATCTGATCAAAATCGTTCCAGAAATTACTGAGAAAGGGGCAAAAACACGAACCTGAAGCGAGCGACGTTTCTGATATAAATGATGTGTGTTTGACATTCTAAATGTCACGTGGTATAGCCATCCTGATACTACACAGATTAGAAAGATACTATTATGAATATATCGCATTGAAGGATCCATTTTACTGTGTTATTAATGATGAAATGAAATGTTCCAGCAATTATATCAGTAATAAATATGCCGTATTATAGCACTTAACCTTATCAATGGAACAAATAAAAGGGGGAACTTTGAATGCAAACAATTAGGACAAAATAAGAACATATCGGAGACTCAGTTTAATTTAACCTGTTGTAGGCGCGTGTTACATGTAATTACATGTAAAATAATATTTAGAAAACCGGTTAACAAATTAAGTTGGTGAATTAATCTTAATTTGTCAACGATCGAGTGAATATAATTGAAGTCACAGTTGTTTAGCAGATCCTACAGTGTTATGATTTGTCTAAAATTTCGGCGAAATTGTCTCCTTTTCAGTTATTTATAGGAATTGTATAGTATTACAGTACATTATAACTACATTTAAGACTTTGCAATATGCGCCTTGAACTGTGCATAATCAGCAGCTTTGAAAATGCATTATACTGTCATTGCCCTAGGTTAAGTGAAACTTAGTATCTTCAGGGTCAGCGACAAATGTTTTGATCCATTTCTAATATACAGAGGCGTGTTGATTTGTTTAATTAAATGTCTTTAAGTGAATATTGTGTTCACAAATGGAGACTTAGCTATAAATTTGACTTTACAGGAAAAATGTGAAATATGCATATCAGGAATCGCCACATTCAGAAAAACAGACTCCCCACACAGTCAAGAAGAAGAGAGAGGAAGAGAGCATGGTTAATAACATGATCAGTTTCAACATAGACACTACAAACAATTAACAAAAAAGACAACCAGAAGGGTTACCGCCTTGGAACGCTCAAATCAAATTGCCCCTGGGGGTTTAAACCAGGTTCTAGGGTGAAATTTTCTAAAGAGAGACATAACTGTACGATCTTGGTTTTTTAAAAGTTTGACTTGAAAGTCTTTAAGCACTCTGTCTCTTTAAAAGTAAAGTGTATTTATCATAATTACACATTTCAAGAACTGAATGGGTTTCTAAATGAAAACTAATGCAACTTGTTTCCGTAAAAAAGCGCAATAATGAATTTTTATGGTTTTGGAAATACATTTATCACTTCCTCATAATTGAAACACAATTCTTTGGTATTCTCTGCTATATGCACAATTAATATCCTAGCATTCCATGTCATTATTTTATGTTCTTCACTTTCGCTCCATGTTTTTTCGTTAACGACAAACCCATTCTTTTTCCTGAAAACACATGTTTGCTACTCGCGTGACTTGAAGAATGCCGTGCACACATTTACATCGTGTTTAGACATTTAGACATTTCAAACAAAAATATTACTTGATTGTTTGAGAAAACGACAGCCGATTGGTATTGAAGTTTAATGTCGATAGAAATTTCTGTTAACAGGAGTTCGGTGCTCTTTATCTGATACATGTAAAAACCGTTCTAGAAATTACTGAGAAATGAGCAAAAAGAAGTTACCTGAAGAGAGTGATTTTTCTGATATAAGTGATGTGTGCTCGACATTCTAAAAGTCACGTGATACACTGCAGATCAGAAAGATACTGGTATGAATATATCGAATTAAAAGATCCATTTTACACTGGTATTACTGATGAAATGAAATGTTTCAGCAATTATATCAGTAATAAATATGCAGTACTATAACACTTAATCTTATCATAGAACAAATGATTTGTTTGTTTGGTTGTTTGTTTGGGGTTTAACGCCTGGTTTCAACACCTTTCTGGTTATATCCCGGCGGTCAGTCCACCTAACCGGTGTTCCTGGGTCTCTAACCAGTACTAACCAATTTCTCCGCAAGCGACTGACTGCTTCCTCACTTGAATCAGAGGTGAGGGACAAATGACTCTCAGACGCAATGTCCGAGTTCAATTGTCACGGAGAAATTTCATAGAACAAATGAAAAGGTAACATTGTATACAAACAAACAGTACAAAATATGAAGATATCGGAGACTCAGTTAAATTAAACCTGTTTTAGGTGCGTTGTAACGTCTCAGAGCGAAATTACATAAAAATAATATTAAGAAAACCTGTAAACCAATTAAAGGCGATGAATTAATCTTAATCAGTCAACGAACGAGTGAATATTATGCTAGTCACAGTTGTTTTAGCAGATCCTACAGTGTTATGATTTGTCTTAAATTTCGGCGATATTGTCTCCTGTTGAGTTGTTAATAGGAATTGTTTAGTATTACAGTAAATTACTACCACATTTGAGACATTGCAATATGCGCCTTGAACTGTGCATAGACAGCAGCTTTTGAAAAAAAATTATACTGTCATTGCCCTAGGTTAAGTGCAACTTACATTGCAATATGCATCTTGAACTGTGCATAGACAGCAGCTTTTGAAAATACATTATACTGTCATTGGCCTAGGTTAAGTGCAACTTACATGGCAATATGCGCCTTGAACTGTGCATAGACAGCTTTGAAAATATATTATACTGTCATTGCCCTAGGTTAAGTGCAACTTACATTGCAATATGCGCCTTGAACTGTGCATAGACAGCAGCTTTTGAAAATACATTATACTGTCATTGCCCTAGGTTAAGTGCAACTTACATTGCAATATGCGTCTTGAATTGTGCATAGACAGCAGCTTTTGAAAATACATTATACTGTCATTGCCCTAGGTTAAGTGCAACTTACATGGCAATATGCGCCTTGAACTGTGCATAGACAGCAGCTTTTGAAAATACATTATACTGTCATTGCCCTAGGTTAAGTGCAACTTACATGGCAATATGCGCCTTGAACTGTGCATAGACAGCTTTGAAAATACAATATACTGTCATTGCCCTAGGTAAAGTGCAACTTACATTGCAATATGCGCCTTGAACTGTGCATAGACAGCTTTGAAAATACATTATACTGTCATTGCCCTAGGTTAAGTGCAACTTACATTGCAATATGCGCCTTGAACTGTGCATAGACAGCAGCTTTTGAAAATACATTATACTGTCATTGCCCTAGGTTAAGTGCAACTTACATTGCAATATGCGCCTTGAACTGTGCATAGACAGCTTTGAAAATACATTATACTGTCATTGCTCTAGGTTAAGTGCAACTTAGTACCAACAGGGAAAACGACACATATTTTGATCCGTTTCTGATATATAGAGGCTTTTAAATTTTTTTAATTAAAGTTCTGTAAATAAATATTTTGTTGAAAAACGGGGACTAAGCTATAATTTTGATTTAACTGGAGATATACATATAATTATATCTTCTTATTCGTGGCTTATACATTTCGTTATTTTCCATAAAACACCATTTTCGTTGATGTTGTTTTTATCATGGATCTCATCTTTAACTATGTTTAAAAAAGTTTTGTGGTGGTTTTGAATTTGTGGTTCGATCTCTCTACAAAACCCACAGAATTAGAAACACAATAATATTTTATTGATTTCTCAGTATTAAATTGAATGTGACAGACTGTTTCTAACGTTTGGTTGATTGCTTTACACTTCAGTAATTAGTAAATATTCTAGTGGAGAGATAAAATTCCTATACCCGAACGAAAAGTCTGGCTTAATTTGTTATTAAATAAGTATTTTATGACACAAATGAGGAGATATTTTTTCTGATAAACGACTTCAGGGGCCCATAATGCTAGCTTAAATAACGGAAACCTCCTCAGGCAAATCTGTTTTCTATGTAACATATATGATTGATTGTTTAATAAAACACATCGTCATATTTTCGTTATCTTGAGGCAAAAGGTCAAAAAATTGAGAAATGATAAATCTTTATATAATATCTTTGATTAACAAAACACAATGTTTTGGAATCGGATAGTTAGAGTAGACATTAGCGTGTTAGAAAGCTGAAAACAACTATCCTTCTGATTGGACTCTTTACATAGATTGAATCATGCAAATAATTCATATCTAATCAGTAGAAAACACGTTTTGTACGTTTCTCCAAACTTGGCTATTAGACAATAAATAAATAGTTTGGATAAATCGGCGTTTTACATACACGCAAATATTATACTACTTAAAGATTGATAAGCAAAAAGTTAACCAAAAATAATTCTAAAAATCTTCATTATATGCGATAGCATCGGAAATCCTTTAGATGCATCAAGAATGTCCTCCGTGTACAAAAAACCCATGAACGCCAATCGTCTAAGTCCAGAGCTTGAGGTTATAAACCTGAGTTTGGAAACCAGTCTCAAATCTCAAGCATCTGATTGGCTGAAATGGCGACTAGCATCTGATTGGCTTAAATGGTGACCAGTCGCCATTTCAGCCAATCAGATGCTTGAGATTTGAGACTGGTTTCCATGCTCAGTTTTATAACCTTGGGCACAGACGAGGTGACCCTTAATTTTCACAGTATTTAATTTACGCTGCAAACATGTACCCGTCATTTGTAGATGCTCATCTTTACTTTCACTTAAAAGACTGAATGTTTATGAATTAAATAATGGCAAATGAAAATGCCATAAGCCATTTATTGGATGCAGACACTGACAGTTAGTTTTTTTTGTTTTGGCAAACATTGATTTTTCACATTTCCAATATCCTGTTTATATTCAAAATAAAGCCCGTAAAACATTACCGTTGTCTAAATTCATTACAGTTGTCTATATTGTTTTATCAGTTATTAATCAGGTATATAAAAGAAATATAGAAATAATACAAATAACTGGCAAACACCACAAGATATGTCGACATTAGTTTTCAATTTGGTGCTTATCAAATTTTGTGTACTAGTATATTATTATGTGAGGTGTTAATGTTTTTCCTCCTCGTTTCATTAAGAAGTGTGGTTTGTTTGTGTAACTCATTATTGGCTTTCTTTTAATCTAAGAGAAAAATGTTAACTAGACATATCACGAATACCCACTCTTAGATAACATAGTCTACTTACAACGCTAAATCGAAGTGAGGTAAAGAGAGCATCTGTTTACAATTGATCAATTTCACAAAAGCACTACAACAATTTACGAAAAAGATGAGATTTAGGGGTTACCGCCTTGAAACTACGTAACACAACAAGTAGGCAAATATCGCAGGTTCTGTTCGAGGTCCGTTAACTAAATGCATCTTACAGGCCATGTCGCCAATCCTATGGTAAATAGCGATTCAGTATATTCGCAAGTGAACAGGAAAAGCTGTTGAGATACACATCTGTGTTGGTTTCTGTCTTAGGATCCTTTTATTTGTTATTGCTTCTCGTGTTTTGTCATTTTTATTGCACTAGTTCGGTGATAGTTCTAAATGATCTAGGTAGTAATGGGCCTGCCATTAGCTCAAGAATGAGATGAAAATCGATTATCGCCTGTTTCGGTAAAAAAAAAAATTCATATATAAAAAGCACAACTGTAGTTAGAGCATATAATGTTATACATCTAACAGCCTTGTGACCTCATTGTGCGTTTGCTTGTTTGAAATTTAAGCTGAAGTTCCATAAAAGTTTTTTATACATATTTTTATTCAGCAATTATAGTTAAACATGTTTCGATAGACGAATTCATTTTAGGAATCAGCAACAACAGTTTTTCTAATGCAGTCAAAATCTTGCAAAAACTTTTATATTTATATTGTTTTAATTATTAAACTAATTTCTTAATAAAAGCTACGAACAAGTCGGACACTAGTAGTTAGATTATAATAATTTCTTTAAATCTTTTTTTTCCTAGGGTTTAGGGAAAATAGCTTAATGTAACATTGAAAATTTCCAAATTTAGTTACGATAAAAAACCCTTATTTAGTCCATCCTGAAATTAATGCAATGTACCGCATTGTAAATAATAACAATAAATAAGACCTCTTTTTTCGATGTCTCTTTAATAGTTTTTCACATATTTCTACTTGGAATTAAGACCATCTAAATATTAAGATCACCTTTGCCCAGTTCCAGATGTAGTATTAATGGAAGGGTTGCATTGTACATGTAGTTGTTTCTTTTTTCTAAAACCGAAGTGACTCGAGCAATATTTAAAATCGTTTTGATAGACACCTGATTATTATTTTAATTCGCAAGATGTTACCATTCAACCAACTGTGAGTCTGATTGATAAAATGTCTCACACCAAGTCAATTTATGGTTAAGTACTACAATGACCTAAGGGATCAATGATTGGGGTATGTCACTATGTCCGCTCTTAAGCTTTTGTGTTACGTTCTCGGTCCCCACTAACATGATTAGAACACTCTTTATTTCTCCGACAATGGTATATGTTCAATGACAATGGTATATGTTCAATACATCAAAAAAAGGATTGAGAAGAAAGTTACAATAACTTAATTAATCTCTCTTGCTCTCTCTCTCTCTCTCTCTTCTACCTTGAAATATGTGCGTCTGATCAGAATCTTCAGTGTTCTCTTTTTGATTCTTTGGTTGAGTCTGACCAAAAAGCAAACGGCGTAGACCCTGATCAGAAGGCACTGATATTTGCCTATTTATTAACCCAAGAAAATTGTGTTTATCTGAAAACTGGTAACTGTATGCCTACGAAAATAAGTGCATACAACGTAGCATATTTGTTAGCCGGAAAGAAATGATAATTGGTATATATTGAATTATTTTGTCTCTACCTGGGAGCGAACCCGAACTGTCACGGCGACAGCGATTAGCCCTGCAAGTCCGACAACGCAACCAATTGAGCTAACCAGGTCAACCCCCAAAATGGTTGATCGGATAGCCCTGATATAAGTAATCATCATTGCACGACATCGGTAACGGGTTATTTTACTGATAACAGTACTGACTATATTAACTTTACTGGGGAAAGAAACCGTACGGCGAAAGCAAAAGAGAATCTATCATTGGTATTCGGCGAAGATTAAGGTATCTCAACTAGAGGGTAATGCTTTCAAGACGGAAACGAGGCTGTGCCGAGTTTTCGTCTGGAAAGCATTGCCCGAGGGTTGGGATGCCGCGATCTTCGCCGAATACCAATGATTGATTATTTTTCTCACTTACTTCTTAAAAATTCAAACAAAATTCTTTAAAATTAAAAAAAAAAAACGCAAGAATTTTAGAGAACTATTTCTTTCGCATAACTAATATGGTTCGCAATAAAACGAAAGTACGCGAGCTCGCACGCGTAGTGTTAGATAAGGCCATGCGAGATAAGGAAATCTCACACGGTTAAAAATAAAGATTTTTCTGTCTAGTAAGTGAGAAAAGCCAATCACGCTCATAAAGGCTGATAGGATAACCCTTATGATTGTAATCATCACAAAGAGACACCAGAAACCGATTTTTACTGATAAGAATACATAATATACGTACGGGGAGACTACCGCCACACTGCAAAAATAGCGCTTCTGTGAATAACATAGATGAAAAGGGAACTTTGAAAGCCAACGAAATGGACAAATATGAAAATATTGCAGGCTCGGTTTGATTGAGCCTGTTCACGGGCAGTAATGGAAATACATATTATTGCCCAAGCCATCTAGCCCCCGGTTGAGCGCAACTCAATATGGACACTAATAAATAATAAATAATAAAAGTTGATCCATCCCAAACGATGGTATGTATATGGCGGTGAACATGAAACTTTCAATGCGGTATTTTAAGATAAAAATAGTCCATGTTCAGCGGCGTACGGTCCCCAGATAAAAGAATGGGTTTGTCATAAGCGAGAAAGCAATGGGCGGAACTAAACAGAATAGAATTTTGACAGGTGATCTGAGAATTTAAATTCTGAATATCACAGACAATGCCAAATGCAAAATTTAGAAAGTAAGAAGTATAACCTTGTAGCGATTGAATAATATCCAAATCTAATAATGAATGTAATATTGAAACCACCCATCTTTAAAGTGGAAGAAATATTTTAACTTGTGTGGGCTAATAATAACAGAAGAGTGCCGTTTGTAGGCGAATAATGAATGATATCCAGTTTGCAGTAAAATCTGTATATTTATTTTACCCCGTGCACATATAATGCCAGCATTTTGTATGCTGTTGGTTTATTGTCTATAAAACAAATATTTTCCTTTAACAAACAACGGAAACAATCCCTAGGCATTTCTGCACACAACTGCGTCTTTATTTATTAAGTATTTTATCAGTCAACGCACGATAAAATATGTACTCCGGTCGTACGTTTTGTCTAATTTCCCCTGTGCAGTGTTGAATTCTCTAATATGTGTACACTTCGCACCTGCTTCAAATCATGTATGGTTATGACCTCTAGACATCTTCATAATAATTTGATGGAAAAACCAATTCATCAATTCTATTTTTTTTTTCGTTAATTTGGATTTTTTTCATACGTTTATAAGTTATAATTCCTTAATGCATTAACCCTATATGTTTGAGGTGCCTATGACTATGGAAGTTGTGTTTTCTGGATGTGGTTATTCCTGAAAGACATATTTCATCTTTTATATTAACTGATTCGGAATAAAAGGAATGCAGATTTGTATTGTAATTCAAGAAATATTTCTGGGTAACTAATTTTGGTGCACTTCGTAGGCAGATCAAACTACGAATTTAAGACTTCTACAAATTGTCGAAGATAACATCTACGTAGCTTAGAAATTAGACATTTTAAATTCAACAAGTGCATTTACAGTAGTGCTTAGATTGTGCGAGCACATTTCATTTAAAACATGAAATGAACTGCCATTTGCACAGTGCGCACCCAATATGGAAATTTATTTCGAAAAAGAAAACTCGAGACACTGCTGTACTGTTTTTTAATACGTTTCATGCAATGTTGTCAAGTTTATTTACAAAGACTGGTACCTTGTGTTCATAAAGAACCTTACGGGGCAAATATGATATTGACAGATTTAACGAGGATTATACTTGTAATAAAAAAAAACATCAATGTGTTCGTGTCGTTTGTGCAATATTGCTTACGTTTGCAAGTTTTGATTGTATCTACTGAATACATTGCAGCAGCACGTATTTATTTAATTGTTCAAAAGCTTCAGAATTCATATTCTTATAAACGCATGCTCTTTTTTCTTCACTAGATTTTAGCTGCGAGGGAAGGCTGTATTTGGTTACGGCATTGTTTTCTAGTTATCCTTTGTTTAATCTGTTGCAAAAAAACTTAATAAGGATACTGTCTTTCTGAATACCTTAGATTGTTATATGAAAGCATTCATACAGTTGAGCATATTTACAATGTTTAATAGAAAATAACGTTTATCGTGTATAACTAATTGCCTTGGTCCTGTGCCCAAGGTCTGAAACAGGAGAAACATGTGCTAGAGATTATAGACAGATTTATGATCTTGGGATATATGTTTTTATGTTTTGTTTATTTTTAGTAAGAGATAACTGTGGTGCCATTTGTATTTTGCACGGGTTATCTTTCGCGTATTTCGCACTTTGTTAAAAAATGCTGATAAAACAACATACTTGAACCATAAAAATCGTGTAATAAATAAAATGTACATCTGCGCGTATTATATCGGTGAGAACATGCCAATTATAGCGTCTTGGAGAAAATTCAGCCCAGCTTAATTGAACGAAACCGCAGTAATTCGTTTCAGTTTTAATTTGTTCATCGATATGAATGTCCTTGAAACATGAGGTCCTTCATTCTTAAATAGGCGTGTTGGTTTGTCTGATTGATTGTTTTTTTGTTTTACATGAATTGCGTGCAGACATAATATTTAACCCTAACCGTTGCACCAGAATTTGTAGCCTGGCACTCGGCTAGATGATTATATTTTTATTATAGTAACTTTGTAACTTTTAATAGTACTTTTTACATATATTTTGGGTTGTTTCAGTTCTGGCTTCTTTTTCTGATTTCTCTCGAACATCCTATTTTCTTGGAGCTAAGGAAACGTAAAAAGAAAAAATAAATGGCCTGTCAAAGTTAATTTTCTTGGTATAATGATTGGATGACAGAAAAGGCATAATATTTATCAACGTTCTTATAAACATTGACCACCTTTTCTTACGTCACCTGCATCGAAATGACCACAAGCTCAGGATAAGGCGGGGTCAAAAGTGGAAAACAAACTGATCTACTTGCATCAAAATGCAAGCATCTTCATCATTCTATTGTATCCCTGTATCATATCCCGAACTGTTATTTACTTTCCACTTTCTAGTAAACTTAATTAAATCATTTCTACAAAAATACCGGTTTTTTCCGGAATACCTAATAACAATGATATAGTTAGTCTCCTCGCTTGAAGAAAAGGGTCAACACCTTCAGCTTTCCTAACAAATTAACAAATATTACACATTTAGCTTTCTGGTTAGGACTTGATGATCGAAAGCTTTCTTCACTCTAGACGATGTCATTTTGTCAGACAATGCTTTATTAAGATTCAATTCTCAAAGCGCCTTCATTTGAATACACACCGGAAAGAGGGAAATCTTACTTCCGACAAATGTCACTGGAAAGATATGTAGTAAATACTGTGTAATTGACACAGACGAGAAATAGACATATTTGGATGATTCGCCCTCGCAAACAAACTATTGCAATGCTTGCATTATGTATAGTACATTATCAGTCACGTGAAAGTCAAGTAATAGACACAGACGAGAAATATAAATATTGACTTTTGTTTGTTTCGCCCTCGCATTTAAAGTATTAAAATATTGCAATGCTTGAGGTATGCATAGTATATTATCAGTCAGGTGGCAGTTTAGTTGAATGATTCGCCTTCGAAATTAAAATATTGCAATGCTTACAGTATGTAAAGTACATTATCAGTCAAGTGGCAGTCAAGTTGAATGATTCGCCTTTGCAACGAAATTAATGGAGGCACGCCACGGGAAAAGGTACCTTCGGGTCATTTTTGTGTCATTTTTGTTGTTACTATATTTAAAAAGAACTTTCGAATTTCTATTATTTTCTTATAACAAAACTGTGATTTTGTTACACATTTTGACAATAAAATGGAATTTTTACCGCGTACTGCATAATAATTAATGTCGTCTGCTCAACTTTTTGACGTCGTTTCAAGGATTGACGTCAACTGCCCGAATGTACCTTTTCCCGTGGCGTGCCTCAATTCTCGCAGTGTGTAAAGTGCATCATGAGTCGCGTTGCAGTCAATTTGAATGATTCTCGCCCTCGCAGTGAAAATATTATAATTCTTGCAGTATTTTATCAGGTACGCGGCAGTGAAGTTGAAAACTTCGCGTTCGCAGTTAAACTACTGCAATGCTTGCAGCATGTGTAGTATATTTTCAGTCACGTGACAGTCAAGTTGAATGACTGTTAGAGGTTGTTTTCTGAATGCAGGCGGCTGCTATGGCAGATTCAACTGTATACTAGTTAACGGCGTATGCCGTTTTTTAATCAAATGAATTTAGTACAAGACGGCTAACTTGATTTACAAATAAAATACTTCTCAGATCGTCACATTCTGTACCACTTGAAACGTGGGGGAAAGACATGTTCCGTGAATGTATGATTTATTGCCCCCTGCCACGAAATACAGTAATTCTAAACGAGGCTTGTAGACAGTTCTAGGTCTTGCCTGTCTTCTTAGATTGGCGGTTTGCACGTCAAATAAGAACATCCCATTGTTTCTAGTTTTTCCCTGAAGAGTAATTT
Organism: Corbicula japonica; assembly: GCA_038501625.1. Lineage (NCBI taxonomy): Eukaryota > Metazoa > Mollusca > Bivalvia > Venerida > Cyrenidae > Corbicula > Corbicula japonica. The sequence continues at coordinate 6,787,137 of JAZAYU010000023.1, forward strand.
ACAGGATTAACTTATATTAATTTGATTTCGAACAATGAAGAATGTCCTTCTACATTGACCTTGATGTAACTATAACTGTATATCTGGTCACAATAAAGTAACCGGGGTTTTCTGTTATAATGCGGACGTTTCTGTACTTGATCAGTATATGCGTAAGAGTTTATCGAAATTTTGATAGGTTAAATATATTATTTAATAGTTACCTATTTCGTCTATATAGATTACGCCTTAAATATATAAGCCTTGAAGAAAACGGATGCATTTAATATATAAACCATAGAAATAGAAAACATCAAGTATATTCACACTTGATAGTGGAATAATGAAATTTAGTAAAACCTTAAATGTCAAAAATATCACTAAGACACTACTTCCCTTGACGTACTTTAAATGGGGCACGTCACGGGAAAAGGTACCTTCGTTCATTTTTTGTGATATTTTAGTTTATAGTAAAGTTTGAAAGAACTTACAACTATAAATCAATTTCTTATAACTTAAACGTGATTGTATTACTCATTTTGACAACAAAATAATATTTGTACCGCGAAATGCATTATAATTAATGAAGTCTGCTCAACTTTATGACGTCATTTCAAGGATTGACGTCAACTGTCCGAAGGTACCTTTTCCCGTGACGCGCCCCAAATGATACCGCAAGTTACAAAAATGTATGACAGAGAAAAATTATAAGCCATTTGGGAACACATGTGGTTAACAGCGGAAAAGTATTGACGCAATTTTCGACCAGGAACACTATGATAACCATATATTACTATGGAACGCCGTCGGTAACTATGTGATAATGCCTCTTAGAAAATACTGCCACTTTTTTATTATGTTATGTCCATACACATAAGGAACATAATTACAAGGCAGCAACGGCGTTCCATATTTAACCATAACACGTTATAGTGGCTACTTGTATTTGATTGCATAATTGATAGAGCTTCATGAGATTTGTATTATAGATACGGTAAAAATGTATCATTGAGGTCTGATACTGTACAATGACCATGGATTACTTCGGCTTTGATCATCTGATATGCCGTTAACCTCTTAAGATAGAGATGGACTAATACATTTATGGTTATTTACTTGTTTAATAACAGGCAAAGACATTTCCCGTTATTTGTCTTATAGCGCATTATTTGCAAATAAAACGATATAACAGGATCGTTTCTTCAGAATTTTCAACCAGTAAATGCTTCTGGAATAAAACTGAAAGGAATTACTGCGGTTTCATATATATCATCAGAAAAACTCAGTATAATGGCATTTCTATAACGTCAAAAATTTCAGATCCATTTTCTCGCAAACTGAAGAAGTATAAATTTAATAATATTAAATAACGTCTGCAAAATCAATCTATATAATTGAAACAAAAATTCTTCAAAGCTCTGTGGCTGGTATGAACATGACAAGTTCAATTTGAAATTAATACGCACGTGATGAATTTTAAGCTATTATTGATTTAAACACGCGAAATTAAAGTTGTATTTGATATACACGTGGTAAATTAAGTTAAATTCAAATTGTTGTTAATTTAAGCGTGGTAAAATAGTTGTACCATGTAAATGATTTGCACAAGGTATATTAAAGTTCTTGTCCAAAGAAAATTGTAGGTTAAAGTTGTAACAAATATTCAAGAGGTAAATTAAAGTTGTAATTAAAATGAACGCGTCAGGTTTAAGTAATAATGGATACAGTCAAGTATGTCTATCAACTTAACAACAGACAGAAGAAGCATTCCAAACAAATCATCCTTCTGTAAATAATTTCATTTGGTTTAGCCATTTAAATTTTCGTGATGATAATACTTTTAAATACTCCTTAAAGAAAGTAAATTTATTTCGTAATATTATTTTACTAAAAGGCCATTGCCACGAGACATCATAATTGTGATAGCAAATTGTCGTTTTGTCATTTTTAGACTTTACAGAATGTTTAAGTATAGATTGAGTTTAAGTATAGATTGTCTTAAACAGCCACTTTTTGTCCTTCCCGTGGCTGGCAGCTTAAGACAGGTTTGGCTGTATATTAATTCTCGTTAAATTCAAAAAAAATCACCAACATATTAGTTGCAAACATCTTTGGGCGAATTGCATGGTATTCTGTTTGGTCTCATACACATGTTTCTTTAGAATTACCACTCTAAGCTAGATGTGTTGAGGTATAACAGCAGTAACACGTTAATGGATGATTAACTACTGTATATAAACCTGTTCAATCGTGGAGAATGATGTCCATGTGATGTTTATGTCAAACTAAAATACTACAAACAAACAAAAAAAACTTAAGTAACAAGTATTCCATTTGTAATATTCCATGCATAACATGTACCTGTCTGAATAAAAGCATATATTGAGTAGAAATACACATCAAAATAAACTATTGAATTGAATAGAATTCCAGTTCATGGACTGTTCGCAAAGTGGAAACATTATATTGAAAATATCATGCTAATAATTGATTTGGACAGTGATTCATTCTGTCTTTTACTAGGGGACTTTTCAAACATTGAACAGGGTTCATATATCAGACAGTTATCCGATATATTCAATTTATTCTCCATCATAATTATTTAAGCTTTAGACTGGACAACATAAAATCATTCTGATCTGTCTCGGTCAAGCGATGTAAGTCAGCATTAGAAAAGCCAAACTGCGACTTAGCATGAAATAATGGCAATACAATGCAAATCAAATGTTTCTAGAGGCTTTCTTGAAATCTAGACAGACAAATGACGACCACTCACACTTACTTGAAAAGGATATTGGCAGGATGCTATTCGTCCGCAATATCATTTGAAATTCACAGTAGCTACATTCTGTATGTATGCAGGGTGGCGGACGAAGAATGTTTCCACGTAGTTATACAACCATGTAGTTAGTTCTGTTATTATTTAAAACGCGCTTACCGGTGTCACGTAATAATGTTAAAGTTTTTCACTGTTAGCCGCGCAGCATTTTTGGACAAAACATACACAACGGTAAAAACAACGCCACCAGTGTTATTTGCATAGATATAAATTAAATGTTAAAAGCTAATGATCCGGAGCATAACAGATATCGAGCTATTGCAGGCTCGGTTTGATTGCGCCTCTTCATGGGCAAAAATCGAAATTTGTATTAGTGTCCTCGCCGCCTCGCACCGTGACATTGCAGACATTGCACGATGTAGATCATATTCAAGTCTCAGTGTTAACAGGCATTTAGCCGCAAAATGTATTACCTTTTACGAAAATGTGATGCAACATTGTTTTTTTCACTCTATTTTCGACGTTTCGGCAGAAAGCCTTTTTCAAGATTATATACAGAAAATTTCTACATCTTTCCCATTGTTTTTCAGCACAGTCACGAAAAAGTAAACATATTAACGTCAACGCATCTTGAAATGTGATGCATCCTTTAAACAAGCTCAAACCTATCTCCTATAATTGTGTTGTACTGTTTTTGTTCGAAGTTACAAACTATTAACCATTGCTACCTATACAGTGCATTGTACAATTGATGAATACATTGAAACATGCAATACAATGATCAATTTATATTAAAGGTGTTATCGGGACACTTTTCCCTGTCATCTTTCCATGCGTTTGCTAATGTGTGCAATTTTGTGGAAACAAACAAGCAACGATGAAATAACCAGAGACATAATAACAGTCATTTACGCGTAATTCTGTCTCTAAGTATCTCTGTTGGCATATAACTTTAAGTATTTTCCTCCAATAGTGTATTCATTATTCATTTTGCTTACACTAACATTTGTGTGTTATATAATAGCCTTAATCACTATCATTTGATGTTTATCTTAGTAATACGTAATGTTTATCACTTTACAGCTTCAATATATGTTTGCGTTTGTGTGTGTGTTTTGTTTTTGTTGTAACGTTGTGTTTGTGTGTGTGTGTTTTTTTTTAATAAAATCTTGCAATTTTGATTTCGTTAAAAATTTGTTCTAATATGGTAATTTTTAAAACTGTTTTCTCTGAAACGCTTAAATTGCCATTACATTCCTAAATGGACGTGTTAATTTGTGGCATAAAAGAAGCAACACACTGCAAAGATGTCAAGAAAAAATATTATTCGTAATTACCTTATTGCAACATTTGTAGGAATCATGTACAGATGTCTCAAATAAGAGAAAAAAAATCAGTTACAAACTTCTTACCTTGAAATCCACAGTTCTTCAGATAATTTTTCTCTGGTTTTGAAGCAAAAGAAATCAGTTCGAACAAAAAATTTGTACAAGTATTAGAATGATACACAAGTATGACTTTAAGATATAAAGGAACCATGTGTATTAAATCATCGTACGTAATTACATTTGAGATGCGAAATACTACTTATTTATAAAGACAATACTTCAATAAAAGAAATGCCCTATCGTTTATGAATAAACAATTCGCAGTGGCATAAGAAACTTTACCATTGCCGATATTAAAGGCGATTTTGAGGCCCATATTTTATAAGAATATAAAGCAGTATAACGATGGCATTTGAAGATGAATAATTATAATTTTAGTTAACACATTTTTGTCCGGTTCTTTAACATAACGGTAGGTGGACAAACGAAATTTCAATAAAATATTTGCCCATGGCAAGATAAAAAGTGATATTGATTTTTTCCTAGAGTTAATAAGTTAATATGGGCTTAATGTCTTATGTAATATACCGAAACAAACTGCAGGCAAACACTGCTGTCAATGTATGCATGCGTTTGTCAATGAGAAAAAGTATAATAGTGCGTTACCTTCAATTTGACAGTTATATGACAAAAAGTAAAATTAAAATATAGTTTATCATCAGAATATTTTCCAAATTCCATATCATGTTCATTTCATGAGAATAACGTAGTGGATAAATATGCATTCTCAAATGCATTAAAACTTCCAAAAGGGAAGGCGGTAAAATAAACCCCAAAAAGTAACGTATGCATATCAGTGCCCAAGATCATAAAACTAAATCTGGAGATCAGCCTCAAATATCAAGCATCTGATTGGCTGAAATGGCGACCAGTCGTCATTTCAGCCAATCAGATCCTTGAGATTTGAGACTGATCTCAAAACTTAGTTTTATGATCTCGGGCCCAGGAGTGGCCACACTCAGAAAACACAGCCTACTCGCACAGACAAGATAATATAACATACTAGTGATCAGGTTCAAAACAGACAACACAAACAATATGAAACTAGCCAGAATATTAAAGTTCATATTGAAGTTTGTAAACAGTTTCAAATGACTGTCTCCTTCTCCATATAAAATATAATTGCATTTTTATAACGATGCCAGCAAAATATATTTTATAACAAAATGATGAATTCGATATAACAAAATGATGAATTCGGTGTTAACCTCAAGTGAGATCAGAAAAAGCATTGCAATATCCATTAACATTTAATATGGAACGTTATTCCGTGGAAATTGGCAGTTTAATCTTACGGACGATTCATCAACCGCCCCCGTCAAGCGACTTGTCAGTCTTGAGGTATTGCAATATTTTTGTTTAAAGTCACTGCGCATCTATTCATTGCACTCACTGAACAACCTCCGTCACGTAACTTAGTATTTTTACTTAAGTGAGAGCGCAATAGTTTAGTGCAAAATTGCAATCAATTTTAAACCATCGATAAAACAAAATTAATTATTTTGCAGAAACATGTAAATGTATCTACATTTTCATGCGCTATGAAATATTGGTTAGCAGAATATATCTTGAAGGAAGGTATTTAGTTTTCATCAATCTTCGAGTATAATATTATGTTTGCATTTTAGAACGTTGCCAGTAAACCAAATTTTTGAACAAAATGATAAATACGATGTTAACCTCAAGTTCTTCTATCAGAAAAAGCATTGCGATATCAATTTACATTTATTCTGAAAAATGAAACCAAATTCCGTGAAAATTGGCAATTTAATCTTACAAACGATTCGTCAACCGCCCCCGTCAACCGACTTGACAGACTTGAGGTATTGCAATGTTCTTTTTTGTGTTATAGATACTGCGCACCCAGACTTGAAGTATTGCAATATTTGTGTTTATAGTTACAGCGCATCTTTAATTGCAACCACGCTAACAACACCCGCCACGTTTCTTTTTGTTTTACTTGAGTGACAACGCAATTGTTAAGTGCAAAATAGCAATCAATTTTAAACCACTGACAAATCAAATTATGTTGTATAAACATGCAACGTATCAGTGTTTTCAGACACTGAAATATTGGTAAGCAGAATATATATTGGAGAAAGATGTTAAGATTTCATCAATCGCCGAGTACTGTATGATCAATTTTGTATCTGTGAAACAACAACTACAAGAACTCAACGTCGTTGAAAGGCTGTGTCACGTAAAAAAAATTACGTTCGGACAGTTGACGTCAATTCTTTAATTCAAGTCAAAACGTTGAGAACGACATTATTTACGTAGTATGGATTTTAGTTAAATAACATTACGTTTACAAAGATGCAACCAAAATCTTCAATTAATCATAATGATATTGCCTCTAGCTGGGAGCGAATCCGCACCGTCACGGCAACAGCGCATAGCCCTGCCATTCCGACAACGCAACAAAATAAGCTAACAACTCCGAAAAAAAGAAACTGTCTGTTCTGTCCAAACAGAGTGATAATTGTCAAAAATTTCTTTAAAAAGACACAATTTTCCGTGTCGTAATAAATAACATCGTTATTCAGAAAAGCCCAATTCTATAGCAAACCTGACCCAAAATGTAAAGAAATAAACAATGCATACTCTTCATGAAAATCAATATTTGAGGATTTTAAGTTTTGAAAGTGTTGCTTTTATTGTGCCTGATGTGTTGTCGGTATAATTCACTTATTCAATATCCCTTAACCGATATCTATGAGTTTTGACATACTGTCATATCTGCTTATGCGAGAAATCAATCGAATTATTAAACTTTGTTTCTTGTTTCTTCCGAGAGGTTTTGTCCTATAATGGGGTCATTCACATAACACATAACTATTTATATGAATATTCAAATATGTGGTGATTTGAATATAATAAGCTCACTTTCTTATTAGAAAACAAATGAAGTTTAAGATTAGAAACATTGTATTATTTATATTTCGTTCCTAGTTATGTAAAATAGATGAAACGGAATTTAGAAAGATACTCGGAGCGATTAGTAATCAAAATATTAGAACCATATATCTTTACAATCATATTTTTATTCACTTTCAAACTTTAATTTGCAACAATTACCATGCGTAACATCTTGGAAATATTTTAAAAGTAACATTTAAATCTACAAGTTATTTAATTTCATAATCACCTTGGATATAAAAATCATTAGTTTCTTCAGGTTTGCCATTTAAATTGCAAAAACATGTCCCAAAAGAACATATTGCTTTGCTATACACCAAGCTGTAAAAGTAAACAAATTTACCAATATACCCAATATACTAAAATATTGCTATTAAGGGTCTGTATTCTACATGCATTGTAGTTTTTAGTTTACCGAAAATCTGCTTGCACGGAACATTTGAATGGCCCTATAGTTTGATGGTTCGCTGCCCTACAGCATACATGTACTTGACCGTCAACTAAAATTACCGATGTCTTTAAACATGTGTAGCTTTTATGATTGTAGATATGTTGTGATGGTCTTATTGACGACGTTACTTAGATTTGAAAATATCGTTAGAAAGTAAAAGTAAAATAATTAATACAAGAAAAATTTAAAGATTCAATGAATTTACTTGTTCATATCCTACAACCTGAAACTGTTTTTTAAAAACGATTATATTAATTTAGCCACTACTATAGCATATAAAACAATTATGTGTGTTATGTGTGTTATGTTATCCGTGCTTATGAAAAAAAGTATTTTAAAAAAAATGGCAAAATAAAGGTGAATGAAAATGGTATTAGTGCATGTGCATTCCAAGCTCTGTTTTAATAAAAGTGTATGTACCTAAAGCCTACACATATCAGCAGGGAAAAAGGTTTGAGAACAATTTACAGAAATAACGCGTATCAAATACTATAGTCCGATTTTACGCATTGAGCCGTGAATGTACTTTTGTATTTATAGATTTTTCGAATATTTCACAAAATAGGGATGTTAGATATTCCCATCATAGCTCATTTTGTTGAAATCGTACTACTCTATAACAAAGGTTTCATGGCCGTGGCAGTAACGCTACTGATTTCTGGTAATATGACATAACGGCTGTGTGTTCGAATCCCATGAAAAGATTTCTTTTTTTCTGTTTTTAATGTCCTTTTTTCAATACATTCATGTAGACAACGACAAAAATGACATCGAACCATACAAATTTCGAGTAAGCTTTCATCAAGCGAGTTGATAAAATATCGTGATCGATGCTTACTCAAAACACAGTTTTTGGGCGATGCAAAAAATTGGACAAAGGGGTTTTGAATTATGTAAATTATAAAAGAAAGAGAATGTAACAACACGTGTTTACAGAACGCCAGGATTCACAATTGTCAACGCTTCTTTGGTACGGAGGTGTATGGGGTCAAGGCAAGCTGCTCAACGAAAATTATTATATTGTTAAGAATTCAATGAACATGAACAAAATTAAAAGGGGGTTGCAAAATATAAAGATAAAACAGCTCAATACAATTAAAAATAATATAAGAAATAAATTAAAATTATAGAAAGGAAATGAAAGACAAATATATAATATTACTTTTATTGGATTCGAACATGCAATGTTTTGTTTCATAGCCCGACATCTTATCCACTGAGCTATTGCATCGTGACTAAATATCTGCTGCTTTGAACAGGTTTTAAAGTCATATAAGTAAAGTAATTTAACGGTAACTGTAAAATGACGCACTTTACCTATTTAGTATTATAACAGAGAACTTGTCCGAAAGGACACAGCTCACGGGTCAAAATCGAACTATAAATGAATCGTTACTAGAACTATGCAATACCAAATTTAAGAGACAGACAATGAATACTATAAGAAAGTATCGAATTGGTCTTACAGTCGCTTGTCATAAGTGCAGGATGTGTGTAAACAAATAAAGTGTAACCGAAAGTAAATACAATGAGAGAGCATCGAATTGTTCTTACAGTCGCTTGTCATAAATGCAGTTTGTGTGTAAACAGTTATGACACAAAGCAATTTATCACAAAAATCAAAACTGACAACCGTATTTATATTCAATTGTCCGAAATCTTGGCAGAGTATTTTAATCAATGCCTATTGATTATGAAAGAAGATTAATGTGTGTCTTTTTGATTGAGTTCCGATCGTGGCACGACTAATAAACAGGCGGACTCCGTCAATTCAATATCATTTCCAAATGCTGGAATAATCATGATGTTTTCCCTCGTATAATACATGTTCTTTGTTCAAAAATTAGATAATTTATAATTTTTAATAAGATGGTTATGATTATACAATTTTGGTTAAATAGTTAAATACTATTACATGTAGTGATGCATGTTAGAGGCAATGTTCTTGATTGAATTTTGTTCACATCAGGCTTATTGATATTTTATGTTTACGGCATAAACACGTGTAAGAGCAAAATGTTACACTTTTTAAACAATTTAATATAATATTGTTGATGAGAGTACATGTACTTTGATGGTTTTCATCGATGTGTGTGCACTATATTGTTGTTTTTCATTGTTTTTATATTGTGTGAAGAGCTCTATTTTACGTAAACTTTAAGCAAAATAAAAGATTTTTTTAATAAACAGGACTGCAACATATCCTTTAAATTTCTGATAAGTTTCTAAGCTTTCTAATTGTATAGAATCATTTTAGATATATACACACAATGTAAAGACTGTGTTAACTATATACATGTATCCTTTTAGATATATGAAAAACAAATATATTTCAACAATTTATTAATTAAGTTTTCTTCCTTTTCTTCTATTTTCATATTCCTGTCGCTGAACATGACAATTACTACAATAGGTAAGCCAGTTTAACTAATATTTAGATACAGATTTTTATTATACAATTATTTACTTATTAGCTGGGAAATATGCTGTGATATTGACCAAAAAAATCGTTATTGACCGAGGCGATAGCCGAGGTTAATAACGATTTTTGCGGTCAATATCAACAGCATATTTTCCAGCTAATAAGTAAATAACTGTTTTATTACATGAACTATATATAATAGTTTATTACATGAACTATAAATAATATAAAAGATGGAAACTTTCGGATTCTATTTATAGACAGGTCAATATCAGCGAAAGCGGGTCAATATCTAGATTTATTGACTCGGTTATTTTGGGGGTGTGACCAATCACGTTGCGTCTATTTATAGTTCATGTAGTAAATGTATTTACGTGGAGTTAACTCTTTTGTTTTTCATAAGACGATGCAATAAGTTGCTCTTACTCAGCGATAAGCCGTTCACATTACAAAACGTTTGAGATGTAGCGTGACAAAATGATTCTTATGGCTTAAGCAATCAGTGTAGAAGAACGTCAGCCTGCGCATGCACAGGAACTGGTGAGGATATACACTGTTCCTCGCTGAGGCAGTGAAGCATACTTATGCTTTAGAATTAAATAAATCTATTGTGTTTCGGTTAATCTTTAATTTCCTCAGGGACTTAATGTATCGCAAATTAAATAACTTAAAATAACTTGTAAATACAATATATTTAGTAAACCAATTATACAAAACAATGAAAACTTCATCAAAGTAATACATTTGTAGCCAATAAGGTTTAATTACATACGTGTAGTATTTACTCACATGCTAAATAGTGTCTTCCTTTTATATTATTAACATTTCCTGTTGCTTTTATAAATAATTTTATGTCAGACTGCCAAATAATTAAGTAGTTTACATTTAACTAGTGTTCTACAAAATTGTTCATGTTAATTTTTCAATCGTGCTTCTTATAATAATACTTTGGCAAAGAAAACAAAATAAATTGTAATCTAATTTCGCGTTCTACATTACAATTATGCGTTTTAGTTATATGGTTGGAGCTGGAATATCAGATATGCTACCGTTCATCTCTAAACCAATAAACTATATATAACTTTTTATCCTGTCATCAATAATTTTCCTTAAATCATAGCATTTAATGAAATGGTTAATATGTAATCATCGCAAGTTAATATAATTATATAGCGCAGTCATAAACATGATTTCCCATGGGTTTTCTGTGCTATTTAAAGATACCAGGCGATAAATAAGTTTCAAGGCAGAACAACGAACTACGAACATATTTTCAGAAGCATGATTTTTTCTTAAATAAATTGCATCGTACGTAAATGATAAGGATATAAGAAAATATACGTTTGATTTCCCATCGGTAAACGGTTAAACCTATCAAGTTGTCTAGAAAAAGAAATCTGGAAAGTACATTTGACGTTATTTAACAGAGTTAAATGCTCGAATCACTTAAATTTACATATTCTTATCATGTCTCAAGATAAAACATAAAGTGTCTTTATCGCTATAAAATTATATGTGACTTTAAAGCACATTCAAACCCACCTTTTATTTATGGTTGTTTTTTTGTGTTAATAATAATGCATGTACGAGCGATCACGTTGTCAGTCTATATTCAAGCAATCGCCGATTAAGGTTAGTGTTGTGTGGCAGTCATAAAGTCGATGAAATGGGAATTTTGAAACCCAACGAACAGGACAATTATTGAAATATTACGGCTCTGTTTAATTAAGCCACATCTTATTACGTAAAATGTCACAGCCTATTACGATACAGTGTTGTAAAATCACTTGTCCCTTTACATGTATGTACATGTTGATTGAATTTGTGTTTGCTCACTATGAACATTGGGTGTTGTTAGTATAAACTAACTTTTCAAGGACATTTAAAAAGAACCTGTTAATTTCAAAACCTGTGTATTTGTTTTATTTCAAATGATGTTGTGTCATTAAAATTCGCTGGAAATATTTTCGTGTCAAGGCCGGGAGAATGATGTTTGCGCGTGTAAGCATTTCAATATTTTTCTTGTAAGAGATGTCGTGAACTGGTTGAATTTTGCCGAGGTTGGAATTCGCGAATTTTTTCTAGCTCAAATTTAGTATTATTAAAAAAAGCAAGTATAAAAATCCATGATTTAATTCCGGAGATATTAACTGTGTTTTACGCTACTTATAATATACGCTACGTCATTATACATGATTATACTCAACGCGAATTTAAACTCCAGCAAAATTTAAACTTGAAACTGAGTCTTGCCCATTGTTTTATCGTTTAGGCCAAACCCATTCTTTTATCTGGGGACCATGCGCCGCTGAACATGGAATGTTATTAATCTGAAATACCGAATTACATGTTCACCGCCATATGCATACCATCGTTTGGGATGGATCAAAATTGTACTGTTTATTGGTGTACATATTGAGTTGCGCTCAACCCGGGGCTAGGCGGCGTGGGCAGTAATAAGCATTTCCATTACTGGCCATGAACAGGCTCAATCAAACCGAGCCTCCAATATTTTCATATTTGTCGTGGTCTTCAAAGTTCCCCTTATATCTATTTATAGATTGATAGATTGCGCGAAGTAATGCCAGCGCGATAATGCTAATCGTGTTATGTGCACGCTCATTTATCCTAGTGCAGTTAAATAGCAAGCGAAAAGAATGAACGAATATTTATCCAAGCGAAGTTTAATGTACCATTTATTTATGTATTTAACCTCATGCTCCTTTCGCAGCGTCTGTCAATAATTGGTTCGAATTGTCTGTCACTTTTAGCAGAAAGCGTGTCTATTGATTGACAGTTTGGCATGATATCAGCTGTTGATATGGCAGACTAGCAAGGTATCGGGTATTAGGAGTCTAATAGAATTCTAACATTTGACACTGGAAAGCAATAGCTATTGAATATCACATCGTCATAAAGCAGAATAGACTGACATTTCTAGAAAATATGTTTTTGATACGCGGTTTAATATTTCGCAGTGAAAACGCACGGTTTAAGTACAAACGAAACGATTATTACGTAACATAGTGTGTTGACAGAGGAATCATTCAGTCAAATTAATTACTGATAAATGTATGTTTATTAACCGTGTTGTCTGTAATTAACTTAATTAGGAAAAATACCTTAACTGTGTTACTTTCGAAGCAATATGCGAAGTTATTTTTTTTTTCTCAGACAAATTTAGAAAGAATAGTTTGTTGGGTTTTTCTTTCGTTTCGGGCCCCTGTTACGGGTGACCTCATTTATTGATCAACTGCATGTATAACAATATCTCACAATATAGATTGTAGACAGGTAAATACATAAATGATAGAATTACGCGTTTCGCGACGAGATAATAGATTTTTTATTATCATAAATACGATATTTAGTTGCAAAACACTCGTGAGTTAAGAAAACCCACAAAATGTCTTCCCAGAAAGGATTTTTTAGATGTAACAAAAACACGAAAGAATAGTTATTATAATCTGTAATGTATGCTTCCTTCAAGACATTTTATATAACAAGATTATACCGGTTACATTAAATGTACAATGAGTGACATAATTTTGAGAAGTTTGTTTTATATTTGTTGACAATGGATTATAAGTGATTGTTAACAAATTATTGTTTCTGGACAGCCCTCTTTCAAACTTACATTGCATAGCCTCGTTATTTATATTGTTGGGATATTCGTGATTTATGATTCATTTTTCGAAAGTTCTTCTGAAATACCAAAGTAGCAGCTATCCTCAAGTGCCATTGTGTTAATGCCGCTAGAATTCCATTCTAAAACACATTTTTTTCACTACTTATTTTGATTATGCGCGAAAGACAATAAAAAATAGTTTAAGTTTCATCAAAATTTGCATACGGCGTAAGCAATAAATATTTCTGCAATAAATATGTAAATTTTAGAGGAGACATTGTGATCACAAATATGTTTCAAAATTAATGATAATGCAAATTTTTATTCACAATGAAATCTTATTAAGATACATGTAATGTTTTCGGCTTAAGGAATCGTAGACATATATTTTGTTTTCTTTGGTAGTTGGAAAAATATAAACAAAAATGTGTAATTGTTCTAGTTTTAGATTTCTTTTCGTTTTACATCGCGCTAAGCTACACGCGCTGTACGTTTTGAGCTGCAATCAAAATTTTCAGAAAAAAAAACAGTACACTTTCGATCCTTCTCAAACGATGTTAAGGATATGACCTCTGATGACGGTAAACATTTTACAAAGCGCTTAGCTACACGCGCTGTACATTTTGAGCTCAACTCAATAGTTTCACAAGTATACAATTTTGAACCATCCCAAACGATGGTGTGCATATGACATTTAAACTTTAATGCGGAATTTTCAGATTAATACCGTTCCATGATCAGCGGCGTATGATCCCCAGATTAAAAAAAAATGGGTTGGCTCAAAACGAGAAAACGATATGATTAAAGTTATTTTTGGATCTTCCTTCGCAATAAGACCACGTACAAATTTATCAAACGATCTATCGATTGTTGTTTTTTTTTCTTAATAACTTTTAAGCATTATTAAAGCGGAATTTAGTTTTTGGAATTTCCGCAAAAGGTAATTTAGTTGTAGATTTGAAACACAAAACCTCAAGGCCCTACCTTCTATCTTATCATCGTTAAATACATTATAAATTACGCATACTTGACAACCGTTAAAGATTAACATTAACTGGAAAATGTTCAACTACTGATTGACTGGATCGCTTTCTTTGTGCTTCAATTGAAAACAAGTTTTAAAACGTTCTTATAAAATGTGAGGACATAAAACCGATTCTTGACAAGCAATTTATTTTCTCCGCCAAACAAACGAGTTGTATCTGTGGATAACAATAAAAACGCTAACTTATATATAAATGTGTGTTATTTTTGTATCTTGTCTATACTTTAAATAAGTCCAGAAAAATTCAAATTAAGGCAAGCCATGTTTATTATTGATTAGTTTTTGAATATAGATGGAAGTAGTGGCGAGTTTATAAATTACGACTTCTTGAAAACCGTTCGCAATAAACTGTAAAATTTTAAACGATTGAACTAGACAAATGTTTTTAAACATCCTGATGGAATTTTAGAAAACCGGTTTAAAACCTATGTTTGATACCAATTTATTTTATCTGTCAAAAACAAACGAGTTATGTCTGTGAATTACAACAACGCTATCTATTTTGAAAGGGTGTACTTGTTGTTATCTTGTCTATACTTTTAATGAGTCTAGACACTTTCAGTGCTGAATATTACAATGTATAAAACTAAGATTTGAATCCAGACTCAAAGCGCAAGCATCTGGTTGGCTGAAATGGCGACAATGTTCAAACAACACAGATATTACCTTTGTTGTGGAGAAAAATATATTTATATATTTCACATCAGAAAACGTACTTATTATACCCCCGCTTCGAAGAAGAGGGGGGTATACTGTTTTACCCTTGTCCGTCCGTCCGTGCGTGCGTCCGTCCGTTACAAAATTTCCGTCGCAGTTTTCTCAGCAACCATAACATGTAGCAGCCTGATATTTTGCATATTGCTTTATCCTATAGTCCCATGCGGTGTAAAACAATTTCATGCTCCTTGCTCATCTACTTCCTGTTTGCCGCATATTTTTAGATTTTGTTACTATGAAGGTGCATTACATCAACCAAAAGGCATGTTAATTTTCCGTCACAGTTTTCTAAGCAACTATAACATGCAGCAGCCTGATATTATGCATATTGCTTTATCCTATAGTCCCATATGGTGTAAAGCAATTTCATGCTCCTTGCTCATCTACTTCCTTTTTGCCGAATATTTTAGGTTTTGTTACTATAAAGGTGCATTACATCAACCAAAGGGCATGTTAATTTTCCGTCACAGTTTTCTAAGCAACTATAACATTCAGCAGCCTGATATTTTGCATAATGCTTTATCCTATAGTCCCATGCGGTGTAAAGCAATTTCATGCTCCTTGCTCATCTACTTCCTGTTTGCCGCATATTTTTAGATTTTGTTACTATGAAGGTGCATTACATCAACCAAAAGGCATGTTAATTTTCCGTCGCAGTTTTCTAAGCAACTATAACATGCAGCAGCCTGATATTATGCATAATGCTTTATCCTATAGTCCCATATGGTGTAAAGCGATTTTATGCTCCTTGCTCACCTACTTCCTGTTCGACGAATACTTAGATTTTTACACATAGTTGACATACATGCACAATTTCCGTTGCAGTTTTCTAAGCAACTATAACATGCAGCAGCCTGATATTTTGCATAATGCTTTATCCTGTAGTTCCTAATTGTGTAAAGCGATTTTATGCTCCTTGCTCATCTACTTCCTGTTTACCTAATACTTAGATTTGTGCACATAGTTGACATACATGCACAATTTGTGTCGCAGTTTTCTAAGCAACTATAACATGCAGCAGCCTGATATTTTGCATAATTCTTTATCCTTTAGTCCCATATGGTGTAAAGCGATTTTATGCTCCTTGCTCATCTACTTTCTGTTTACCGAATACTTAGATTTGTGCACATAGTTGACATACATGCACAATTTCCGTTGTAGTTTTCTAAGCAACTGAAACATGCAGCAGCCTGATATTTTGCTTATTGGTCCCATATGGTGTAAAGTGATTTTATGCTCCTTGCTCATCTACTTCCTGTTTACCGAATACTTAGATTTGTGCACATACTTTACATACATGCACAATGTCCGTCGCAGTTTTCTAACCAACTATAACATGCAGCAGCCTGATATTTTGCATAATGCTTTATCCTATAGTCCCATATGGTGTAAAGCGATTTTACGCTCCTTGCTCATCTACTTCCTGTTTACCGAATACTTAGATTTGTGCACATACTTGACATACATGCACAATTTCCGTTGTAGTTTTCTTAGCAACTGAAACATGCAGCAGCCTGATATTTTGCTTATTGCTTTATCATATATTCCCATATGGTGTAAAGCGATTTAATGCTCCTTGCTCACCTACTTCCTGTTTACCGAATACTTAGATAGATGACATACATGCACAATTTGTGTTGCATTTTAAAAAGATGCGAACATTATTTCTATATACTCTGACAAAGCCATATTGCGGGGGTATTAATCACCTTCAGTGATAGCTCTTGTTCTAACTCCTTCTATACAGTTTTATAAGCTCTTTGAAATAAACGACTTCATTAATTTCTTTTAACACCTCTCAACATTCATATCGATAGCAAGATATAAGATGGAAGGACAGACATTATGTTTAGACGACGGCTTTTTCGTCTCTTTTTTGATTCCGGACATCTGAGATTTTTTCACCAGGGTCTGAGATATTTTAGAACCTTTCGACGACACAGGAAATACTGGTTAGGAAGGCAATGACCTATTGAAATCTTTGCGCAATTACCCCTTTGCAATGAAAGATAAGGTTCGACTATGTTAAATCAACACTGGATTAAATCGTTTTCTGCTGTCGTTGGAAAATTATTTCAATAGGGGAAAATTTACCAACTTTTTAGGCGGTAAATGGATTCAAAAAAGTGTATTCGTCAGTTTATTTGTTAAGAAAGTTTTCTTTAAAGAACCCAATACATTAATATTGAAATATTGTCTTTTATGTGTATATCTTGTGAAACGATTCATTATGTCTTATATAATATTTCTGACAGTTTTTATTAAATATTTCGTCATTGTATGAATGTTACTTACATCACGTGAGCATATTACGAACATGAATGGTTCCTAATGTACAGAGAATTTTCACAATTGAATTAATCAGTCTGAGGACTACAAAGCACTGTCTGGGCCATCACCTTTACACAATAAACATGTTTGCATTCATCTGTGGTTGATATTCCACCAGGCACCTAATAGTGCAAATCAAAAAATGTAATTTTGTCAGTTTTGTTAAATGCTGTTAACAAGTGCAAATCCAGAGGGATTTTCCCGTTATGCTTTACAATAGTGCACATCAAAAAGGAATTTTATTTTTCTGTTTAATGCAATATAATTAAACATGTTTGAAATACGAAGCGGTGTAAAGCATGTTTCTGTTTTGTTACACAACAAATCTGTTGATGTCTTTATGTGTTTGTTATTCTACCAGGCACAGAGACGTGCACATCCTAAAAAGGATCGTTTTGCTTTTGTAAATGCTACAATTATTATTGGTTGAGTTAAAAGTTATAAAAAAACCAAATGTTTGAAAAACGAAGAGGTACAAAGCGTATTTTTGTCACGAGCATTCACATCTACACATCAAAGAATCCTTTTTCATGGCTAAACGTGTTATATATATTTTATCTCGCAGTAAGAAGGGTAAATCGAAAAGGGATATCATTGGGTCTGCCATAATAAGACAAATGTTTAAAGTGCAAAGAGATACACTGCATTAAGAACGTTTTTGTTTGGGGCATTACGTATACAAAACAAAGTTTGGGTAAATGTTATAGTAGTAGTGCACATCAAAACGGGATTTTATTGGTTATGTTAAAAGATATAAAAAATGACAGTATTTTGAAAACGAATATGTGGTTGAAAAGCAAGTTTTTGTTTGGAGCATTTAAAGAAACCTTTTCATGTTTCATGTGAACCAGGCACACAGTAGTGCTAATCAAAACGTGATAAGGAGGCAAATGTTTTGAATGCAAGGAGATGTAAAGCGTGACCTAAGATATAGTGATAGCAATTAATATTTTTAAAGCGGAGAGTCCTATGAATGTCTGGATATATAAAAACACTTAATAGTTTGGAAACGTTTACAAACACAAACGCCATGCCCAAAGAACTTTTCAGGTCTAAATGCAATACAAATGTTAGACATTAAAATTTACATATCAAGAGTAGCGTAAAGAAAATTTGCAAAACAGTTGCAAAACATTTTAACAATCCACAATATCAAAACATGTAACAGTAATTATTTTGCTAATTGCAAACATGTAAGAGAACATACAACTATTATCCGCGAGTATATTCTTGAGACTTAATGCTTGAAAACTCTTGTTTAAAAAGTGGTCTAATCATACGCTAATATGTTGTTAAATAGTGTTCTAGGATATGATTTCTTATAAAGATTGGGAATGAAATCGGATCGGTTATAGATGACATTAGGATCGGAAGCGGACCGGATCGGAATCGGAAAAATTGTCGATTTCATAACATGCTCTCTTTCTTCCTCTCTTCTTTTTCGCTGCGAGGGGGGGATGTGTTTTGTGAGAGTTGCGATTCATGATTGCTTATATTACTGTTGTTTAGATTTTATCAGCACATTTTGCACATTTTACTCGATCTTCATGCAAATCATCAGTAAAAATTTCTCTTTCAATGTGTCTCAGTTGGTTAATGTCGTTTTCATAACAAAACACAAATCGATGTCGTATAACGGGTCATTGGAAGAAAAATTTCCTTAAATACGGCAGTAAATCTATCATATGTCGCCAATTTTCTGAGAATAGGTCGATTGAACAACTTGAGTGTGTACTCGAAATTCCTATTAATGGTCTTATTTGCCTCATTGAGGGATCTTGTCTAAAACGCTTGTGACCTTTATCTGTAGTTGGTCTGCTAAAAGTATTATGCTTTTCAAGTTAAAACAAAAATATCAGTTTATTTTGAAAATAACTGGTAACGTATAAGGCCAACATATTTTTATAAGTATAAGTAAGTAAGTAAATTGTTTATTATATTGACATATGTTATAAATGTATAAATATACTTACAATGCATGTATAATTATGTCAACACCCTGCCCAACGGGCCTATATGTCACCTTAATTTATATATACATGAAACATTTCATGATTAAGTTGTTTACATCAAAATTTATAATATATAACTGTAGAAAACCTGTTAGCAAAGTAAATTTGAATTAATAATATTACACAGTCACCGTATGAGTGAGCATATTTAAAGCCAAAGTCGGTAAAACATTAAATGCACTGTTTGTCTAAAGTTTCTGCAAAATTCGCTCCTTTTCAGTCATTTAGAGGCAGTAAATGTGGCACGCCACGGGAAAAGGTACCTTCGGGCAGTTGACGTCAATTCTTGAAACGGCGTCATAAAGTTGAGCAGACGACATTAATTATTATGCAATTCGCGGTAAAAATACTATTTTATTGTCAAAATGTGTAACAAAATCACTGTTTTGCTATGAGAAAATTATAGAAATTTGAAAGTTCTATCTAAATATAGTAACAACAAAAATGACACAAAAAATGACCGAAGGTACCTTTTCCCGTGGCGTGCCTCAAATAAAAAAAAACAGAAATGAGACATGGAACTTTTTCATTCTGAACTGTGATTTGGCAAATTTAACATAACATGATTTGAGAACCAAAGCATAATTTGCCATGATGACAAATAATCAAATAAACTGTCTAGATAAATATCTGATAAACGAAGTTTTTAATGAAAAGAAACCACTTATATGTTTTATGAATGAAAATAGAAAACCGATATTGGTTTAATTTCATTTGTGTATTAAACTAATGGAGTTAATGATGAAACATGACTTATAAAGCTTCAACCAAAAAACCCACATTCTCTGACACAAGTCTTTCAAATGAATTTTTATTCAATTTCCAATGTAAGCAACATAAGCAGTTAAGACTAAAACGATATGGGGTAATCAAATTAGAGATTTGACTATGAACGAATACACACACATAATATACCGGTGTCTAGTACTTATCAATAAATAAATTTTGTGTTCTGATGGATTATTGCCAATGCCGCCAATGCCTCGCGTCAAAAAGCATTCACTTCGATCTGGTACTAGAGCCATCGGGATCTCTGGAGAAAAGGAACTAATATACCGTTATCACCCTAAGTCTCAGGGCATTTAAAATATAACTAATATTTCGTTTCCAAAATTTAGGTACGAAACATGTCTGTTTCTGCAAGTGCCCCTAAGCATGGCCACACTGAAAAATACTAATATTAATAGTGTCTCAAAACAACGGGAGGCAGAAAGTAATTTGAAGTTCGTAAAAAATAATGGTGTCCCAAAGTGAAGGTTGTCCCAAGACTGAGGGTAATGACGTTTAACATGAAACAAAAACATTTCTCAATAATGGGAATGAAACGACGTAAATCACACCATTTTAGATAGCTTTTTATGGTTTTAAGCAAAGTGGAAAATCCAAGAAGGCTATAAACTGGCCTTAATGTCGTACCCATATAACCTCATCAAACACAATGGTGGAAAAAAGCATTTGAAATAAGTGTTTTTAGCATGCCCTATTGTAAGAGTTCATTTGAATAAAAGTATCCTTTAACTAAGGCTAAAAATCTGTCAAGTGTCTCCACTTCTCTGTGAATATGTCAATGTTAAACTTGAGAGTGTAATCGAAAACCCAATTAGCGAGCTAAATGCTTTTATTGAATGATGTTATTTAAACCGCTTGTGACCTTTATCTGTAGTAGTAAGGCATAAAATACATTATGCGGCTAGTTTCAGATTAATAAATATCGGCTAAAGTTGAGCGTTGTTTGCTTTATAAACGTGTCAATATGAGCAATAAATTTATATATTACGTTAATTTAAATTTAAATACGTAATATCAGAAACAGGTCTTGCAAACCAGTACAATGCAGAAATCAAATTAAACATAAAAAAAATTACTCCATGTGATATGGCTTCCACAAGTGTATCCATTAGTGATTAGTGTTGATCCAGATTAGACGGAACTTCCATGTCGTCAGAATCTACTCCGTTCCCCGTTTTAATTTCATTAGGTAATTCTGTTAAAGAAGCCACCAGTGTTGATCCAGATTAGACGGAACTTCCATGTCGTCAGAATCTACTCCGTTCCCCGTTTTAATTTCATTAGGTAATTCTGTTAAAGAAGCCACCAGTGTTGATCCAGATTAGACGGAACTTCCATGTCGTCAGAATCTACTCCGTTCCCCGTTTTAATTTCATTAGGTAATTCTGTTAAAGAAGCCACCAGTGTTGATCTAGATCAGCTTGCACACATGCCAAAACATCGTTCATATCGAGTAAAGTTATTTGAAAATAGCGATGACGGTCTTATGTGTAAGTTTACCTACAATTTAAGATTTCTTTTTTCAATTATTATACCGAAACGAAACAACACCTTTAAACTTTTCTTCTACGAGTATTTTATGGAAGTAGACACAAAATTATTATATGCAAATGTTTGAGTAAAATACGCATGTTACATATTTCTTTTAAGTTCGAAAAACAAATTTATCTTGAAGACGCAATAATGTTTTATCATAGTCTGCATTTGAGCTAAAATTACGCAAAAATACACCCGTGCGAAATTGAAAAATAAACAATGTACAAACGGAAATTATTTGTTAAAATATGGATACCATTAAGATCAAAGCATTAAATACTGGCTGGCAGTGTCTCACTAATATTATAAGAACAATTTGGTGCATGTCAAAATCACTTTGAATGAATTGGTTTTCTGGTTTCATGGAGAATATATTAGTTTGAAGAAAGTTTTATTAACTTGTTAATTGAACAAGTAATTGAAATGCGTTTTTGTTCATTTCAATATCGAAAATGTGATGAATTTGTTACGAACAGAATAGAGGGGTTTGACTTTCGATTGTCAGGATGAAGTCATATTTCACAAAAAAAATCTTAAGACGGTTCCATGTGCACCGCCATATGTATACAATAGTTTGGGATGGACCAAAAATGAAATGTTTACTGATGTAAATATTGAGTTACGCTCAACCCGGGGCTAGGCGGCGTGGGCAGTTAAATGCATTTCCACTACTGATCATGAACAGGCTAAATCAAACCGAACCTGCAATATTTTCATATTTGTCGTGTTCTGTGGCTTGTAAAGTTTCCTTTCCATCTATTTCGCATAATCCAAATATGTTTAACAACCAATAAATGTTTACAAATAAAGATATTATAAGCAATGAAAAGAGTAATTTAAATGAATAACCATGTGCACCTACACTTACCTTTTTTCTCACAGAAGGACATTGCAAATTGATAATTATTTGTTAATAAACTTACAATACAGGGTCAATTCATTGTTGCAAATGCATGTCGAGATATCATATATATTATATATTTTTATTACAAAATTCAAATAAAATGTGTTTTTATAAAAATCTTTGAGACAGATTCAAGATACATGTAAAACATTGGCAAGTATTAGTGAAAAAATAAATAAGTTTGATACTGATATAATTAAACGATCGCATTGGTTAGTTTTTTTCCGGATGCAAAGAAAATATTGTCAAGGTCATTGGTCTATGATCATATTTAAATGAATTCAACGTTTTAAGAAATTGTGAGTGTTCATTCATGTTTTTATGAGTTCGTTCAATACCAGAATTTATTGAATCATTGTCTGTTTTGTGGTTTCTTAATGTCGTCGTGGCTTTAAACTGATGAATGATTCCACAATAAAAATCTCGAAATAAAAGAAAGTGGCGCCAATGTTAATTTTTGTTGACCTTGATGCAAAGATATGTCATATCTAAAATCATATTTATTGTCTCGGAATAATATTACGAAAACAATGTTTTGGATTGATGTTTATAAAAATGCACAAGAGATCATATCTTGTATTGTTTTATTTACTAGATTTTAAAGGCCTATACGCTGTCAACGTATGGATCGCTCTCCAGGAGTGACCAGATCATTCAGGAGAACCTGATTTGAACTCCAGGTGGCACATTGTTTTGGCATTGACCGTTCCAATACGTTTTCGCCAATGTAAATTACAATTTCGATCCATCACAAACAAATGTGAGCATTTGCCGGTGAACAAGGAACTTCCAAGGCGGTTTTTCATAAATGTACATTTCCATTTTCAGTGGTGTATGGTCCCCAGATCAAAAAGGGTTAAATGCAAACTAATGTAAACCTGAACGAAAAACAATCCTCAATAATGGAATTGCAAGGACTTAAATAATAACACATTGGTTTTAAATAGCTTTTTTATGGGTTTTATTAAGGGGAAATTTCAAGAAGGCTAAAAGGTGGCCTTCATTTCGCACCCATATAATCTCATCAAACACGATCGTCTAAAAAGACATTTGAACTATAATAATGAACTATTGTAAGAGTTCATTGGAATCATGGTTTCCTTAAACTGCGGCTACAGATCTATCAGGCGTCGTCTCTATTGTGTGAATATGTCAATGTTTAACTTGAGAGTGTGTTCGAAAATCCTATTTGAGAACTTAATATTAGTCCTTTTTAAACGTTTCTTCCACGAGTACGTTAATGGTGTGGTCAAACGATTGTAAAATATACAAATGCGCGCGTGGAGCGCAAGTTACATATTTTTTTATAAAATTCGAAAAAGATGAAATTCATCTTAAAGAGGCAATAATGTTCTATTTAAATTTGCCGAGTGTCACAATTTGCGCATTATTCTAAGCTCAAGCTTCGCAAGAATAACACTAGTGCGAAATTGAAAAAAACGGACATTATTTGTTAAAATATGGGTACCTTTCAGGTCATAACATTACATTCTATCTGGCACCGTTTCACTAAACATTGTGCGAGCAATTTGGTGCATGTCAAAACCACTTTGAATTAAATGGTTTTCTGGTTTCATTGAACATGAATTACTTCAAGGACAGTTTTATTATCTTGTTAATTGAACAAGAAATTGAAATTCGTTTTTTTTTTGTCGCTCATTTTATTATCGAAAGTGTGATTAATTGCTAAGAAGACGAATAGATGTGTCTGCCTTAAGCTTTAACCCTTTCCTCCGTAAATCTTTGTTGCATGGGCGAACAGTTTAGATCTAGATCAGCTGATCAGGATCTAAACTGTTCGCTATTTGATTGGAAATGTTATTTCTGACCAAAATGCGAGCATTGCAGATCCTGATCAGACTGCACGGATGTGCCGGCTGAACTGGATCTACACTTGTCGCATATGCGCAAAAATGCGTGTATATGGTGGAAAGAGTTAAGCTTTTTTCAAAAGATAGTTAAAATAGGTAAAATATCAAAAACTATGACCAAAGACACCTTTTTTCCCGTGGTGTGCCCCGATTGATTTTTGATCACGATGGGTAACTAACTACAACCGCATAAGTATACAATGTTCAGCCTCATAAAACTGAGAATCCTTCCAACTTCGTCATCGCCTACCTCCAAAAACATCCATTTAAAGTAAGGTATAATTAAAAGAACACGGAATCAAAGTTTCCAACGACCTTTTTTCGGTCATCACACAGCACTAAACGACTATTGGGCTAAATGTTAAACTAGACAAAACTACATTGTTGCGAATTCACCTCTAGCCATCACGTTATATATTTGCAATTCAGTATTAAATTCAAATGGGTTTTTGTACAATAATCTATGATACAGTTTTAAGATATGACTTGAGCAAGTATATGTGAAACAATAAATATATTTTGAAACTGATACCAATAAACGTTTTAAATACCTAATTTTGTCGGGATGCAGAGAAAAAAGTCGCACTGGTATTGGTCTAAGTACAGTTTGAAATGAATTTTTCATTCAACGTTTTTAAGAAATTGTGATTGTTCATTCATGTTTTATGAGTTCGTGCAATACCAGCATTTCTTGAATCCGTGTCTGTCTTGTGGTTACTTTATGTGGTCATGGCTTTAAACTGATTGATGATTTCAACATAAAAATCTCGAAATAAAGGAGAACGGCGCCAATGTTATTTTTTGTTGATGTTGATGCAAAGATATGTCATTTCTAAAATCATATTTATTGTCTCTGGATAATATTACGAGAACAATGTTTACGATTGATGTGAATAAAAAAGCCCGAGAGATCAGACGTATGTGATAGTATGTCT
This sequence comes from Corbicula japonica, assembly GCA_038501625.1. NCBI lineage: Eukaryota > Metazoa > Mollusca > Bivalvia > Venerida > Cyrenidae > Corbicula > Corbicula japonica. The sequence continues at coordinate 6,812,843 of JAZAYU010000023.1, forward strand.
TGTTTAATTAAATAGTTTTTAATTGTCAGATTTACATTTGACCGGCCCTCGCTTATAATTAAAAATGTGAAATATGCATATCAGGAATCGCCACACTCACAGAACAGCCTTCCCGCGAAGCGAAAAGTCAGTTAGTTTATTCGAGTCATCTAACATCGAGTCATATATTATGTTTGGTGCTATTTGATTGTATCCGATAATATTCAATTAATAATGTTAATGTTGGGTTTCAACATACTGAATTTAATGAGAAATAGAATTCTAGCTGTTTTGGCTTTAAAGCAAAAATGGTAAAAAGTTGCCAATTACAGACCTTTTCCATGGACATGTAGAAAAATAACTCAAACTAAATCGCTTAACCAACAACTGTAATAACCGTAAACATAAGTTATAAAGTTGTCTTTATATTCGAATTTCTTCCAATATATTTTTTCTGACGTTTTCATTTTTTTCCCGATTTTCTTCCGAAATATTCTTTTTATGAGACATCTCAGTTTTGTCAAGAAATGTTTCTGGAAGTTTCAATACTTGATCAATACTCGCAGTGATTGCTGAATCCCTGTCATTATTTCGTCATCAGGGTAATCAACCGTAGTATTTTATTCCTGTTTTGATTGCCTATTCGGACATAGTTGCTTGTTATTCCGATGAATGGATGCCTTGACGACTTTCTTGGATTCATAAAATAAGGTTTATTAGGAAAGGCAGAAAGAAATGATTTATCGATGTTTCTTTAGGAATCTAAGCATCAATACACTGTGATTATATCGACATGTTTACCGATATACTACTCAAGAGTTGCTAAAGATGACGAGACATGACTAATTTTGGATATTAAGTAGAAAGTTTTTGCGATAGTCTTTTAAAAATTTATAACAAGAATGATCTTCTACTTCAAGTTTACTTCACCTTCACGCGACTTTTAGTTATAAATAATGTACTGTATATTGTGAAAAGTAATTAATTATTTTTAAGGTATCATACATGTATATTGTTACATTGTAACTTAATTTTCTTAATAATGGTTTGGTCGAAATACATCGATATAATTTTCAGCTAATATGAAATAAAGTATACTGTTTATAAGGGCTTAGGATCCGTTAAGCGTGTGTAATAAATGACGTTCTGGTATCTAGCTGAAAACAAAACATAAATAAAGGTGAGTTGTTATACAGCCAACATTTATATTTAGTCTTCTGCTGAGCAGTGTACGTTTTTGTTACACAATTTAAGGTAGAGTATGCCTAAAAAAATCCCGCGTTTTTTGGCCGATTTCGGATTATTACGTCACACAACTTTCGGTTTATAAATTTTATTATTTTTTACTCTGTTTAGTTTAACTATTTGAAAAGGCATTCTACGTAATGGAAATTCAATAATATAAAGAAATTTTCACCTCTTTTTAAAAAATAGAACGTTTTTACAAGAAATGTGATTATTGACGGATGGTACCGAATAGTTTACGTCATTACGGAAATTGTACGGAAATTGCCGAAATGGGCCGAAATCGGCCAAAAAACGCGGGAATTTTTTAGAAATCCTCTACCTTAATTACCTAGATTAGCCTAAAATGCAGAGTCGTCTGCTACTCGTTATTACGTAAATTGACAAATGTCAACTACAGTAACACAATATCACATGTCACGACTCATATACATGCATGAAATCCCTATCAATATAAAGAAAATATTTTATTTATTACTACATGTACCTATAACTATACGTTTAATTATAAATATCTTCAAATAAATTTAAGTTTTGACTAAAGTCTTGTGACGGAATTTGACAAAATCACCATGATCAAGATCGAGACAAAGAACATACAGCTAGTGTTGCCACATTTTAGCCTATGTTCGACTTTCTGTAAATTTTGTTTCAATTGCATTAATGTTTAAGCTATTGTTAAGTGGTGCCTTTCTACTGACGGTCGGTTAATTTGAAGAGCTGACTGTTTCGCTTGTCAAAATGTTTCAACTGCTTCAATGCTAAATAAATCCACAAAATTTGCAACAAATATCGATGACTGGCTCTGAAAATAACAAATCGATAGTAACTGTCATTTTCGTTTCATCATGGCCATCATCCATGATAATTCATTCCTTCTTTGTATTGTTTTCGAGGACATTATTGCCTGTTATTGCAAATATATTACATTTTGATTGCATCTTGGAATAAGATAGCACAAATTATTAGGATGTTATATTACTTTAAGACAGGCGATGCCAGTTGAACCAAAATTGAACCATAATCTAACCACTTATTTGGAATGTATTTCATTGTCAACGGAACTTTGAAAGCCCAAAAATACATCATATAACAGAATATTGTAGGCTCGGTTTTATTTGGCCTTTTGATGGGCAGTAATGGAAATACATATGACTTGTCCACGCCATCTGGCCACATGTTTAGCACAACTCAATATTTCACAGAAAGGGCTAAATTTATAACATCACTGAATAAATGTACGGGAAGACCGACAATTTCAACTAAAAATACCCCAATCAACAACACCAGTCGTTTTATAATGGTATCGTTATATTTCGCCGTGGTTTAATTTTCGCGTATTTCGCGTTAGGGTTAATGCGCGAAATCAAACCCCAGCGAAATCAAACTATCAGAATAATAAAAGTGCGGCGCGTATTTAAAATATACAACAGTAATAAAGAGGTGATGAGAATTGTAGAGTTTGTATTCATTAAAAAAATATAAAACACAAAAAAATAAATATTCTACTTTGTTTTCACAAGATTGATCACTGAACGCAGTAAGATAATATCACTGGTACATGTAATATAATAAAATGCATAATGGTATAGAGATGGGACAAAATAACGTACTGGTCGCCAGGGGTTGCTTTAGTTATTTTCTAGCAAAAGTCCATGGACACGTCATCGTTGAGAATCTTTAAACTTGATATGCCACAAGGCAGTCATATTTTGATAGATTGGTCAAAAGCATGTTTTATCAAACCGATTCCCTAATGTATAAATTCGCGACACTATTCTAGTCGGTAAAATGCCATATAAACATCTTGCATAGACAGTATGTAATGGTATAAGTTTGCTTCATTTTTTTTAAATTTAGTTATGTAACATCGCGCTCAGTGCGATATATTGTGACACTATAAATACCGTAAACGTCTACGTTTGATTATTAAAACACACGTTCAAAACTCATTTGCAATGCTTATGTTTTATTCTGGTTATTTAGTTTGTCTTCTCTTGTTATCTGTCAAAAAAATAAATCATTTTAGAATATAAATAGAACATTTTCTGTATTGCAATTGCAATTTGAAAGCTTTAGAGAATTATATGTCACTTCCGACCGTTCGTGAATCTACCAATATTAACAATGCATATCATATTCAGTCACTGTTATCAGCAAATCATTGGTTTCTGGTGATATGCAGTGATGATAACGTTTATACGGGTTATAAGGGTTATCAAATCAACCTTTATGGAACGGTATCGGGTCCTGGTTTCAGGGAAAAATACCTCTAAATAGTGAAATTGAAAAAGTTGACCGAATACTAATTTTACTGAAAGGGTGCGCAGCCGCCATTAAACTAACGGGAGTTCGGTAAACTGTTTTGGGGGGTATCGCTTATATATGTATTGACGAGTAATTAAGAATACAATGCATTCCAAAAACCAGTCAATTTACCGGACTTCTTGCGCACTTTTTCCGTAATTATATTAGTACTAGGTCAAATTTATCACTTCACTATTTAGAGGTAATTTATGTTTAAACCGGGTCCCTGTGAGCTCAATAGGAAGCGTAATTGCCATTGCATGGCTAGGCGTAGCCTGGCACCAGCTAGATGGTTTATTAAAGAAAACACAGAAATACTTATTAATTCCTTTTTTATTCATTTCATTTTCCATTTTCCTTTTTTTTTACTGATATGCTGAACCACCTATGTTCTGGGAGATAAGGGAAGTAAAATGCATATCAGTAAGGTACCTGCAGGAGTTGCTTTTCTTGGAGGTATTGATAATTATTGTATAAGTGACATGAGTCTACATAACAGAACATAGGGACGGGAGCCAGTCTAGGCTAGGCGCTGTAGACGTACGGGTTCCCACCCCAGTAAAGGCAATATAATTCGAAACAACTAAATAATAATTAATAAAGGCCTTTCACGTTCGGTGCAACAGTTTCTTATTGTTTTGTTACAAGACAGACCAGAGCAGACGATTGGCGGTAAAATAAACATCAGGGAATATTTCATTAATGCGAAGCTTTGCATTTTAATGTAAGATGTCTCCGAAAATTGTATTTTGATTTAAGCCGTCTCGACAAAGGTTCTTAATAACACGTTTTCATACGTGGTTTTATTGATAAAATACAATACTTCGTCGCAAATTTATTTTACTGTCTAAATATTGTTTTATTGTGTTATATCTGGTTTGTTGCATTTTGTAGAGAAATTATTCGAGATAAAACTGAAATAATTACATTTAAATTTATTTCTAGGCATATTGCAGTTTACCCGTGCATTCAATCAGTGCAGTTTTCAGTTACGTCCTTTGAAGGTCGTTGAGCACGATACTTATGTATGTTTATAATACATCTGAAATCATCAAACGCCGCTGATCATGGAATGGTATTACATTTGTAAATGATGTTTAGATAGATTATTAATACCGCATTGAAGGTTCCTGGTCCACCGCCATAATATACATACTATCGTTTGGGATGGATCAAAATTTTACTGTTTACAGGGCTGAAGGTTATAAAGCTGAGATTTGAAACCAGTCTCAAATCTGCAGCATCTCATTGGCTAAAATGGCGACCAGTCGCCATTTTAGCCAATCAGATGCTAGAGATTTGAGACTGGTTTCCATGCTCAGTTTTATAACCTTGGGCACTGGTTGAGATATTTGCCCAAGGTTATAAAACTGAGCATTGAAACCAGTCTCAAATTTCAAGCATCTGATTGGCTGAAATGGCGACTGGTCGCCATTTCAGCCAATCAGATGCTTGAGATTTGAGACTGGTTTCCAATCTCAGCTTTATAACATTCAACAAATGAGATGCGCTAAACCCGGGACTAGACGGCGTGGGCAGTAATATGCATCTCATTTACTGCCTATGAACAGGCTCATATTTTTCATATTTGTATATATTGTCGTGTTTGGTGGCTTTCGAAGTTCCCTTTTCATATATTATAAGTTAGTCGGTTCTTGGGAATTAAATAAATGACTTCATATTTTCTGTTCTTAGTGAATATATAGTTTGGCTAATAATCGAAAATTTAAGCTTTATGTTTCTGACGTCACGTACCAAAGAAAGTTATGCAAATCTTATGGTTTTGGGGTTCTTGATCGGAAAAGTGTTACTCTTGAAAATAATGAGCGATAGAAATGAAATAGATGAAAATAAGGGATTTTCTTTTTTTTCCTGAAACAGACTTTGCATTGAAATAAAATTCGTTAAGAGTTTTTCGAATGCGATGGATTATGTGAAACCAAAAGAGGAAATATATTTGCATATACCCATTCTCGAGAAAATAAGGTAACGTTATTATGTTATCAAAAAAGGTACCTTTACAACAATTGAATCATGTGGAAATGAGAATGCTTCAGGTCAGGGTCGATATGTGTCTAGCACTTTGAGACATGAATAAATACATACAAGAAATGCAATCAGTAATAGTTAATCTAAAGACAAAGTGATATATGCAGCCACTTAGGTCCTTGTACGCAGGTTTTAAATAGACAATGACATTTATATTCCCAAAAGTGCTGTTCATCTGTCGCAGAATTTTTACTGTTTGCAACTTTCCTGGTAAAACGAAATGCTTTAACACCAGCAGATCCAATATTGTTTCGTCTCTAATAAGGCATGGCATTGTCCTAAAACACGTTTATCTTCAAAGTGTCTCAATTTTGTATTCCTATAAAGATCAGATTGAGATTTATTTGCTTTGATGCATATGCCTGCAACATTAGATAGAAATGAAAATTGTGGGTCGTTCATTTGATTTAGTGTTCTTGTTGAGACAGCTCCCTTAGAAAACCATTACGGCATGCATAATCAATTAATTATGAGGTATTCGCTAACTATAACAATTAGTTATTTATAAAAAGGAATACATATTTTATTTTCTCTTGAAAATGTTTTATGAGACTCACGAGGTTGTCTTGTATTAAATTATGAGGGAATGGGAATGAAGTGTACGGTTTTATTTTTTAAAAAAAGAAGCAACTAATTAAGATGCCAAATAAAATGCTTGTACATCTTTTTAACACGGCTTCCTAAAACGTCATCTCATTGTTTAAATAGACTCAACACTTTTTTCGGCGTAGCTGTCTAAGCTCACGTTTGATCTAATTTATTAACCAATGAAATGTTGTAAATATTACTCGTATTCTATTATTATGCAGCGGGGAAATGAAATAAACTATTTGGATTGGTAGCTTTTTATACCAGAGAGGCATCTAGCAGGTTAAAGAGGTATCTAGTGGTTTTTTTAACAATTAGTTTACACTGTTTGAAACGAGTATTGTAGACTGGCTCCCGTCCCTATGTTCTGTTATATATTATCATGTCACTTATACAATATGAATAATCATCAATACCTCCAGAAAAGCAACTCCTGCAGGTATCTTACTGACATGCATTTTACTCCCTTATCTCCCAGAACATAGCTGGTTCAGCATATCAGTAAAAAAAGAAAGTGAAATGAATAAACAAGATATACGTATTTCAGTGTTTTCTTTAATAAACCATCTGGCTGGTGCCAAGCTACGAGTATTGCTGTGACGTTTTAATCTTTGCTGTTTAACAGTGTTTAGTCGAAAGATGTTGAAAAGAGGCACTCTCCAGTACTCATCATTGTCTATGTTTATTTGTCAAAAAAATACAGTCACTCTTTATCAACCTATCCAAAATGAAAGTAAAAGTAGGTAATGTACTTTCTGGCAGCTGCATATAATATGCTTCGCGATATAAACAATGAGTTCGCTATTTAAGTCTTGAAATCTTCACTAAATTTATTTTATTCTTCAGCAATTGATATATCATCTAATACATTATGTTATAAGAATATTAAACAAAATCAAGACCCTTTACAATACGTTTCTTATATAAAATTCATCTTTATCAGGATTGAGGATTGTACGATGTGCTTACTTGTCTTACATCTGGCAACTACGTGTAATATGTTCCGCGAAAAAACTTCGAGTCCGCTATTAAAACAATCGCATTCAAGTCTGATCTAAGAACATGTTAGCGTAGCGGTTTTCAGGAGATGATTTTAATCATAATGCTATTAAAGCATACAGCTTTCATAGAGTAGAAAGGTGCGGTATATTCTAGAATTGTTTTAATATTCCTAGGAAATTCTCTTTAATTTTATAAGGAAAACAATTATAACTCTTTATTACTTTTAATTGCTAACAATAAGTCTTATGATCATTACTGAATTTATCTATTATTTCGGTAATTGATACATCCTCTAGTATCCGCATCCTTATACTACCTTGTTTATTATGTTAAAAGTAATTAATAAAGCCAAGACCTTTAAAATACATTTTTCATAATTAGTAGATTCCCATTAAAAACAATACTGAAATCAACTTATCAGTTCCTTATTATGTGTAATGTCATTTTACATTCAAATCTAAGTAATTTTAATGAAAATTCATTGTGTAAGGATTCTCAATGAAATGATTTAATTTATACGTAAATCAAGATAAAGAAAAGCGGTGTGGACAATAATATGCGTCCACTTTACTGTCAATAAACACACTCAATCAAATCGAGCCTGCTACACTTCGAACTGTTCGGTGGCCTTTTTCATCTATTTATCTATTTATCGCTAACACAATAACAATATTTTTAAGGAAGCACGTTAATGCTTTACCCAGATCGTGTAGTTCAAGTGTCTAACATCTCGCTAAAGTTTATTTTTTTTTTGTATCAATTAACTGACAAATGTCCCCGATTTATGATAATTTGTCGCAATGAACCACATCAACCGTATTGTTTATTCCTTTTTTCGATTTTGTTTGGAACCATGATGCTTATGATAACAAAGATGTTGTGCTTCTTGACATTTTGACGGTTGTTATTGCTTTTTGACCATCTAGCAGCAACTCATTTGCAAGATAATATTTACATAATTGCCATATACGTAATTTAAGCATACAAAAAATGGCCAGCTTCCAGTCATTTGTTGGAAATTTCACCGTAACATCATTATCATAGATTATCTTATTAGGAGTGCGCGTCACGGGAAAGGGGACTTTGGAACTCAATTGTTGAAAAACCGTCAGATAAATGAGCAAAAGACAATGTTTATTATGCTTTTTGCGGTAAATTAACATTATGTAGTTAAAATGTGGTACAAAATCGCATACAATTGATGCAAAAAATAAAATTTCCAAATTAAGTGTAAAATAAAATTTCAAAAAATATCTCTGAAAAGACGTTCCCCCGTGAATCCCCCATTTCATATCCAACATGTTAAATCTATGTTTAGGTTCAAACTTTGTTGTTTAGATATTGATAACTGTTTTGTTATACAGCGCTATTATTTAGAATTGTATGCAGACAAATAACAAACCGATTTTTCGCTTGAACAGTAGTTTGCTTTTGTTGAGAATTTGTTCAGTTAGCAGTCATAACGAAATGTGAATACCTTATCTACATTGTTTGGATACTACTGTAGAAATCAACAAGGTTGTTCTTCTCTATTCCTTGAACTACATGTACGTCATTTAGACCAAATATGTGGTATAAATATGCTAAGATATAATAAGAGTGGCTCAATATGTGGTATAAATATGCTAAGAAATAATAAGAGTGGCTCAATATGTGGTATAAATATGCTAAGATATAATAAGAGTGGCTCAATATGTGGTATAAATATGCTAAGAAATAATAAGAGTGGCTCAATATGTGGTATAAATATGCTAAGATATAATAAGAGTGGCTCAATATGTGGTATAAATATGCTAAGAAATAATAAGAGTGGCTCAATATGTGGTATAAATATGCTAAGATATAATAAGAGTGGCTCAATATGTGGTATAAATATGCTAAGATATAATAAGAGTGGCTCAATATGTGGTATAAATATGCTAAGATATAATAAGAGTGGCTCAATATGTGGTATAAATATGCTAAGATATAATAAGAGTGGCTCAATATGTGGTATAAATATGCTAAGAAATAATAAGAGTGGCTCAATATGTGGTATAAATACGCTAAGATATAATAAGAGTGGCTCAATATGTGGTATAAATATGCTAAGATATAATAAGAGTGGCTCAATGTGACGGCCAAGCAATTGCTATAACATTATTATTAATTACACATTAAAAATCTTTTAATATAGGATTTTTTATAAATATACTTCAGTTTAAAATGAGATTATTTTAAAATAGCACGGAAAACAATATTGCCTGATTCCATAACCAGGAACATATACTATAAAACATACAACTATTTGAAGAAAGTAAGGGTCATTGATATCGGGTCACGTTTTCATTTTCAAGTACTTCTAAAGCATGTTAAATAGTGAAAGCCTTAGACCAATTTCCACTTAGACCAATCACAACATCGCTTTTGTTCTATTGCTTTCATTGAGGTTTTAAGAGCTGCAATCATGTTCTTTACTTTATCTGGAAAGCTTTGATCGTAAAAGTGATAATAGCGTGTTTACGGCTTTAAGTAAAACTATTTAGTTCCTTTGAAGTGGTCAAACGGGATTCAAATCTGACACCGTGATCTAAATGGACTAGGATATTCATCTAATGGTATAACGAAACTAGTGTCTAAAAGATACGATAACACATGTTTGCAAAGTAATTAAATACAATCAAGACAATAAAATGGAGATTGCAGATTGGTATATATCATTTGAGAGAACTTTCCAACAACGCACTTACACAAAAAACTATTTCAACAATTCTGTACAATAATAAGGGCAATTATGTACAATGAGTGGGGTCAAAAATGAAAATTTCATTTAGCTTTAACATTTAACAAAATTGGTATCGTTTATTATGGACACGTGTTTATTTCAGTAAAATGCCAATCCAAAGAAAGACACTAGCAGGGGCTTTTTCAGTTCGAATGACCGCTTATTTGTGGAACTTAAGAAAGAAATCTGATGATTCAGACAAACTCGTTTTAAACATGTAAATTGGTTGGGCCGGACTGAGTGACACCTTAAATGTTGAATCAGATTAATTAAGAATTATTCTGGAGAATAGGTCAAATCTGACACCGTGCCATAAATGTACTTGATTATTTCTGAATCAGTAAAATGCCATCCCAAAGTAAGAAGATAGCAGAGTTTTTCAGTTCAAATGACCGCAAATTTGTCGGTCTTGTTTCCAAATAGCAATCTGAAGATTGATTTAGACAAACTCGTTTTAAACATGCATTGAGTGACACCTTAAATGTTGAATCAGTTTAATTAGGAATTATTCTGGAGAATATGTAAACCCTGACACCGCGATCTAAATTTACTTGATTATTCCCTTAATGGTAGTTTTATGGCACTAAAATGCCATTCCAAAGTAAGACGCTAGCAAGATTATTCAGTTCAACTGACCACTAATTTGTTGGTCTTGTTCCCAAGTAGCAATCTTAAATTAATTCAGACAAACTCGTTTTAAACATGTAAATCTGTCAGACTGAGTGACACCTTAAATGTTGAATCAGTTTAATTAGGAATAATTCTGGAGAATAGGTCGATGATATAGGAATTGTTTTCGAGTGCATTCGCTCTTCACCATATTTACGAGCTCTATACGCGACAATAATTGCGCTGAAATATCAATGCACGCGTCGGGTTATTTTGATCACCAAAATAATTTAATAAACACATGTACATTTTGTTTTGTTTTATTTCTCATTATATAAATAGATGGCAAGGGAACATTGAAAGCACTAAACACGACAAATATACAAATATTGCAGGCTCGGTTTGATTTAGCCTGTTCATGTGCAGTAATGGAAATGCATATTACTGCCCGCGCCGCGATAACCCCCAGTTTTAATTATTATAAGCACGAATAATTAAGCTATCTATGGACCCTTATGCACCAGACTTTTCAAGGGAAGATCCTGAAATTTTTGGCACTGGGTGTTAATGGGGAGATAGTTCCGTAAGCACCGATATTTAGTTTGACAGATTACTATATTGGAGATAACTTGAGCATGATACATGTTATATGTGATCGCTTTATCACCTTAATGTATTTATTTGGACAACTGCGTGTTTATATGTTTAAGATTTGACTGCAACGACAGTTTTTACGTTTTCATTTAATGTGTAAGATTACAGCAGGGAGTTAAATTTAGACTCTAGCAATTCGTCTTTTAGGCTATTTATCTTGATTTTCCCTTGTTCAGATCCAGTAATGCATATTTATTGTTTTGGTATAGAGAGCTATTAATCTGGTTATTTAAGTTTGACTTCACTTGTTATCTGTCACAAAAATCAATTAGTATATAATATTAAACGCACATGATCTGTAATGCGATTGCAGTTTGGGAACGTTAGATAATTGACTGCAACTTTTGCCCCTTCGAGAATCTACCAATTTGAACAATTAATGTCATATTCAGCAATTAGATACGTAAAGTTAAAATTTACAAAATATGCAAATCCCAGAAACAACAACAATTAAAAAAATAAGATACACACATTTAGTATTTCTGTTATCAGTAAATAATGGGTTTCCGGTATCATGCAGTGATGATTTTGTTTATCAGGGTTATCCGATCTGTTTATTTTTGGTTGAGTGTGGGGTCGTCAGGTAAAGTGATCGGCATTGTATGTCTAGTCGCTGTCGCCGTACGGGTTCCCTCCCTACTAGGGTCTATATCATTTGAAATATTTGGAAAAATGTCATTCTCGTTTAGTCCAATATTTTCATTAATGCTTTGCTATAGGACAGATCAAGTAGACGATTGGCGGTAAAATAAACATCAGGGATTATTTTATTTAAGCGGGGCTTGGCATTTTAATGTTAAATGCCTCCGAAAATTTTATTTTGATGAAAACTGTCTCGACAACTGTTCTTAATAACACGTTTTCATGAATGGTTTTATTCAGAATTAAATTGAACATTGCGTCTGAAAAATATTGTATTGTAGTTTTTGCTCGTCTGTTTTGTTTCATTATGTAGAGGGATAATTTAAGATGGTAGTAAAATCATTTCATTTGAATTGATGTCTTGACATATTGCTTAAATAGGTTCATCGCAATTTCTTATAGGAGGCAAACCTTTTTTGTTTTGATGAAGATATGTAGTCGCTCATCATCGTAAATTAAAACTCTACGTTAGTGACGTCACGCATGAAAGACAGTGATGCCATTGGGATGGTTTGGAGGTTCTTAATTGGGGAAGTGTGACTTCCAAAACTTAATAATGAAAATAACGGTTTCTAATTCTATTGTTATTCTAAAGAGTTTTCATTAAAATAAAAACACTAGTGTAAGGGTTGTCGCAGGCGAGAGATAATATGACTACCAGGCAGTAAAGTATATTTTCATATACCCTGTCTCAAGATATTAATTAATATAACGTTATAATTTTATCCAACGGTATCTTTGCCACAATTTAAGCAAATGTGAATGCTATCGGTCAGGGTCTACTGGTATCTAGCACTTTCAGACATAAAAAAGACGTAATCCCTAAGGTGCTGTTCATCTGTCTCAGACCTTTTACTGTTTGCCCTTTCCTGATAAACGATTAAACGCCAGCTGCTGCTATATTTTTGTCTAGAAAAAGGCACAAAACATTGTCCCAAAACGCGAAATGAAAAGTGTTTGTCGTCCATTTGATTTAATGTTCTTGTTCAATAAAGTATGTAAACTCATAATAGTAAAACAACTCCTATAGCAACTATTACATAATGCATAATCAATTTAAAATGAAGTCGTCTCTGTCTCTAGAAATTACAATTAGGAAAGAGGAAGAACTATCTGACTGGTACAAAATGCTCTATATTAATTAAAAGCAATAAATATTACATTTTCTCTTGCAAATGTTTTAATAAGACTCATGGGCTTGTCTCTTATTAAATTATGACAGAACGAAGTAGATCTCTATACCATGTTATAAAAACAACATCGTATTGACAAAGCTTCTTTAAAACGTCATTTCCATTTAACTAGATCAAACAAATATTTTCTCTGTGGTTTCACAAAAGCGGCGTGGGCAGTAGTATGCATTCCCATTACTGCCAACAAAAATGCTCAATCGAACCGAGCCTGCAATATTGTGATATGTATCAAGTTCGGAGGCAATCAGAGTGCCATTTCCATTTGTCGTTATTACTTAATTTAACACTAGAACAGTATTTTAAAAGGAATCACATTAATACTTTACTCAGATCTTTAGAACAAACGTCTTGCATCGCGCTAAAGTTCTATATTTCTTGTATCAATTAACTGAAAAATGTCCCGTTTTATGATCATTTGTCGCCATTATCCGCATCAACCATATTGTTTTATCCCTTTTTTTTTCGATTTTCTTTGGAACCATGATGCTTATGATAACAAAGATGTTGTGCTTCTTGAAATTTCGACGGTTTTTATTGTTTCTTGACAATCTAGCAACAGCTCATTTGCAAGATGAAATTTACATAATTGCAATATACGTAATTTAAGCATACAAGAATGGCCAGATTCCAGTCATTTGTAGGAAATTTCACTGTTACATAATTATCATAGATTATCTTATTACATGTAGGAGAGCGCATCGCGGGAAATGTGACTTCGGAAAGCGTACGTCAATCGTTGAAAACCGAGTTCCTTTTTTCATTTGTATCTAGTACCTCTAAAGCATGTTAAACGGTGAAAGCCTTAGACCAATTTCCACTTAGACCAATCACAACATCGCTTTTGTTCTATTGCTTTCATTGAGGTTTTAAGAGTTGCAATCATGTTCTTTACTTTATCTGGAAAGCTTTGATCGTAAAAGTGATAATAGCGTGTTTACTGCTTTAAGTAAAACTATTTAGTTCCTTTGAAGTGGTCAAACGGGATTCAAATCTGACACGGTGATCTTAATGGACTAGGATATTCCTCTAATGGTATTTCTAAACTAGTGTCTAAAAGATACGGTGACACCTTTTTGCAAAGTAATTCAATACAATCAAGACAATATAATGGAGATTGCAGATTGGTATATATCATTTTAGAGAACTTTCAAAAGCACAAAACACTATTGCAACAATTCTGTACAATAATAAGGGCAATTATGTACAATGGGTGAGGTCTAAGAGAAACATTTCATTCAGCTTTTAAATAAACATTTTGAAAAGGGTATTTTTCTTACGGACACTTTTTATTTCAGTTTAATGCCAATCCAAAGTAAGACGCTAGCAGGGGCTTTTTCAGTTCAAACGCTTATTTGTGGAACTTGTTCCGAAAAAGAAATCTGATGATTCAGACAAATTCGTTTTAAAAATGTAAATTGGTTAGACCGGACTGAGTGACACCTTTAATGTTGAATCAGTTTAATCAGGAATTATTTCTGGAGAATAGGTCAAACCTGGCACTGTGATATAAATGTACTTTGTGTACCCTAATTGTAGTTTTATTTCTGAATCAGTAAACTGCCATTCCAAAGTAAGACGATTTTATTTAGCTCAAATGATCGCAGATTTGTTGGTCTTGTCTGAAGATTGATTTAGACAAACTCGTTTTAAACATGCAAATCTGTCGGACTGAGTGACACCTTAAATGTTGAATCAGTTTAATTAGGAATTATTCTGGAGAATAGGTCGATAATATAGGAATTATTTGGGCGTGCATTCGCCCTTCACGATATTTACGAGCTCCATACACGACAATAATTGCGCTGAAATATCAATGCACGCATCGGGCTATTTTTATCACAAAATAATTGAACAAACACTAACTGTCTTGCACAATTTGTTTTGTTTAGTTTTATTTCTGAATTTATAAAATAACGTTATAAGTGAGTAAAATGTCATGAAGTATATTTTATCTTAAAAGTACTGGGCAGTAAACAGTGTTTATACGTGTAGGTAATGGCTGTCATATATATGTACACGCGTTTAAGGAATAATTATAAGTATTAATTATCTTAAGCATGTATAAATTAATAAGTATAAATTTATGGATTCTAATGCACCTATCACATGATTTTTTCAACGGAAGATCCTGATATTATTGACACTGGGTGGTTAAAGAAAGAATTTTCCATAAGCGTTGATATTTAGCTTAAGTTGATGATTATTTTAAATTTGAGCATTATATACATTATGTATATGTATATGATCGCTTTATCACCAGCAATTATATATTTGAACAACGGCGTGTTAATATGTTTAAGACTTTACTGATTTTACTGCAAAGACATTTACGTTTCCATTTAATGAGTAAGATTACAACAGAGAGACTTCAGCAATTCGTCTTTTAGGCTATTTATCTTCTTTTTTTTCCTTGTTCGGATCAAGTAATGCATATTTATTGGCTTCGTATAGAGAGATTCTAACGAACTAATTTTGAAAGCACAATGCATAAACCAAAACTTCTCTGTTAATATTTATAGCCTGTTGGTCGGTCAGGGTTATTAATGGATTCTGTCAGTTGGCAGTAACAAGCTTCCGTAAGAATGTTCATATTGGAATCGAACTATTTTTTTGTGTTTGGTATTTGAGTTCAAACTGATGACATTCTTTTGCAATGATTGCACTTCTTTTGTGTCATCGACTGCGTGATAAGTCGTCAGTAGAAAGAGGAATCTCACTGTTATCTTGTTACTCTTTATAAAACCATATGAAGGTTGTTTAGCACGAAAAATTTCTGGGTTAATGCTGTGAGGCGCTCAAACCGGGCCTATGTGGCGTTATTTGATATTTTTTCGTGTTCGGTTGCGTTTAAAGTTCCCTTTTCATCTTTATAACATAGCATTTGACATAATATATTTTGTTTTCTTTTCTTTTTCATATCCGCTGTTGACTTGATGAAACTTTCAACTCCAGGTAAGTGTTCTTAGTCTTACTTTATTGGTAGACCACTGTTTAATGTGTTACTTAGATTTGGTAAGATTTATATATTACATTGTACATAGGTCTTGTACATTATTATCTGTTTTATATTATTATATTTGTTGATGCTATCGCCCTATCCGGAGGAATACACATCTGATTGTTCTATTTCGTACAAACACATATGTTGAACTTTGCTATGAAGTTCCTGTAACAAAGTAATTTGTCATTTTTACGTTACCTTGGAGAAGTCAGCATATCTTATATATCCTCACAGCCATAAGTTTACAATCAAATGTATATAATTATATACAATTTATTGCTACCAGCGTTTCATATTTGTATTTACACCACAAAATGTCTAATAACGTTAGGTATTAATACATTCGTCCACAATCATTCGATATGTGTGTAGTAAATGGAAATATAACGTGTGTGCATACACGCTGTATGTCTTAGCCAGTACTTCCAGTGAGCCGTTGGATGTAGTAATTTCCATTGCTTGAAATATGTTCTTTACATGTGAACGCAGACAAACCGCCGCCACTTTGCTTTGAGATTTTCCATTTATTTTTCCTTCAAAACTCATTGTATGTGAACAGAAATTTCTTGCACAAATCGTATTAGATTAATAGAAAAGTTTGATTATGTAGAGGAAACAGTTCAGTATAAGCTTGTGATTTCCCTCGAGGGTATATTCAATAAATATGTTAGCACTTTGCAGAGAAAAAGAGCAACAGTTTTGTCAACTATGAAGATAAGACATTTGATTAGAACACATTAGTTTAGTAGTTTTATCTCATCGAAATGAATCAATCTAGCCTAACAAATAGCAATCGTAAATTTATATTAATATAAATAGTAAGAAATTTTTTAATCATAAATAGACGAATATCCATAGGACAAGATAGAATAAGACTTTACATCTATTCTGCAACAAAATGCTTACATACCAGCATCCCATTTACTACTTAGTAAAAACCATGATCAAGTTGTTTCTGTTTACACAATACATATACTTA
The DNA here is from genome assembly GCA_038501625.1 of Corbicula japonica. Classification (NCBI taxonomy): domain Eukaryota; kingdom Metazoa; phylum Mollusca; class Bivalvia; order Venerida; family Cyrenidae; genus Corbicula; species Corbicula japonica. The sequence goes on from JAZAYU010000023.1 coordinate 6,829,855, forward strand.
ATTAATATGTTTCGGTTTCAAAAGCCAAAATCTTTGAATAACTATAAATACATGTACTGATTAAAAATCGCTCATCGCTCATCATATGGTGTACAAACTAGTTACCGTATAGCGGGTAATTTCTGCGGGTGCCAAATTTCTGCGTTTCTGCGGTCTTTGGATGAAATCGCAGAAATATGTCCAGCAGAAAAAAAACCAGCAGAAATTTAAATCGCAAAATATTATCTCATTTTATCATATAGGCATAGTATAAACGCGACATTTGCTCAAACATTTCTCAAACATTCAAATCAGTTGAATAGTTGTTTGAGAGTTGTTATTCATGAGATAATATCTTTTTGTTATGTTTTGATAAAATAAATTGAAAAACAGGTATTACCCATGAATAAAATATCAGTGAAAAACAAATAGAATGTGTACATATATCACAGTCGTGTTATTCTTACGACACCTTACCCAATATGAACCGCAGAAATTTATCCTTCATGGGAACCGAAAACGCAGAAATAAAAAACGCAGAAAATTTTGCGTCCATTTTTGATGGTAAAACGCAGAAATTTATGACCGCAGAAATAACCCGCTATACGGTATTTAACATGACGAAAACTTGCAGGCCTATTCCTCAATACAATGTCAAGGTTTATTTGATCACCAGTTAGTACAATTTCAGTATTTATTGTTTAAATGTAAGAACTAATTATAACTATGAGTTTACCAAAAGGACTTTACCGTTTTCGGCTTCATTAATAATTACGTCACGTGTATAATCCAAAGGCTGGTTAATGATGTTATGCAGTAACAATAAATATTCTGTACAGAGCCCCTAGTAACGAAGAATCAAAAAGCTTCATTTTGGCTTGTTTTATATTGCAGATATAACGAACGATTTTACAAACCAGCTTGTATAATTTTAATATACTATACTTTAGATAAGTGTCAACAGGATTTATATTCCATCCTGTCTTTTGCTACTAAGAGAGACAAACATGCCAGAAACATTTAACACACAGAATTCTTGAACCAATGGATATAAAATTACTGTATTTATTGAAACATCTTAAAAATTGAAATAATTATAAAACATAGATACTTGCTTATTTGCTAGAAAGAATTGATTTATATTTCAATGTTTATGAGACACGTTAAGTGAATAAGTCTGGAAAGCAGTTGTTCTCCTCTACAAAGTTTTATGTAAAACTTTACATACAGAATTCTTGAACGCATAGCAAAAAAAATTTCCGTATTTATTGAAACATCTGTATCTTCGATATTGTTATTAAACATAGATGAGAATGAAGTATTTTGTATTTCAATGTTTATGAGACACGTTAAGTGAATTAGTCTGCAAAATATTTGTACTCCTCTACAAAGTTTTCCGATCGTCAAGTGGTTCATTATGGACATCTTAATAGCCGACATCTGTCAATAACGACACTTCGGAGTTAATTTACGTCTCGATGGTGTTTTACAAGAGTATTCTGTATAAATCCAACACGATTTATTGCTGTAATTAAACCTCCATGTAAAAAAAAACTGGAATATGCGGCAATCTAGTATTGAAAATGGATAGTGGGTTTGTTTTGATTTATGTTACTAAGTAAACATGAATGGCACATTATTGCGCATATGTAATAGATTAACCTGAGATTTAAATCATATTTTAAATATAAAATGTTGTCAATGTGCAAATTTGACCTTCTGATGTTTTGAAAATCTGTGATAAGGGGTGTTTTAATAGTTTTTGACTATTGCTCTCTTTGAAAGACCCCTTTAGATTGGATCTGAATCATTTCCAACATTGGTAAGCAGAGACAGGCATAATACGTAACTATTCTCAATTCAGCGTGTACGTCGAGTTTATGTGTTAAGAATTTGCATATATATTGGTGCAAACGTTTTGTTAGCAGCCCCAAATTATGGTCTCCAGGAAGAACAGTGCTGTCCTATGATTTCGGCATTCTTAAAACCAATTGCATGAATCAAGGGAACTAAACGCAGTACTCGGCGAATGCGCTGAAGAGGCAGTTGCTGCCCTTGAATTAATCTTTTTTGCCGTTCATTTCATTCTGTGAGATTTAAAGTTTTCTTTTACTTGTTATTTCGCATTAAAAAAACATATTTGTATTTCAATGTTGGCGTTTTGAATTGAATAATATAACATTAAGCATTTGATCTTCATGAAGCAAATTGTAAGACGGTTTTGAGTTGGGTTTTTTTCGGCGTTAGCTGTCTTAGCTCACTTTTGTCCTAGTTTTTCGACCAATGAAATGTTGTAAATAATACTCGTATTCTCTTATTATGCAGAGGGAAAATGAAATAAACTATTTCGATTGGTAGCTATTTACACCAGAGAGGCATCTAGCAGGGTGGAGAGGTATCTAGTGGGATTTTTATTATTATGCAGCGGAAAAATCAAATAGATTATTTCGATTGGTTGTTAGTGGGTGTTGTATTGGAGAAAAAAACAACAACATATTTTCGATTTAAATAACCAGTTAAGTCAATATTGATAGCTTAAATACAATTTTATATGGAATATTCTTGGGTGTCAGGTAAACACTTGCATACAAGTTTACACAGTGTAAAACGAAAGAGAAGTGTAGATATTTCTAGTTCTTACTGGTTCTTTTCTAGTTCCTTTGATACTGATTGTTAATTTCAAGTACAAAATACAAGTTCATTGTAGTGTAGTGGATGACACTCTCGCCTCTCAAGCGGAGGCCCCGGGTTCAATACTCGGGATGGACACTTTTTTTAAAGTTTATTTACGTAAAAGTTGGTTGATTTCGCTCTTGTAACAGGCTGTTTGTATTTATTTTTATTAAATTTCAAGGACATTTATTCATCTTGAGTTCTAACTCTACAAGAGGTATTTTATTGAAACTGAATAAATGTAGATCAAGACTTAATGTAAGACATTGCTTCTTTAATCGAATTGTTATCACTGTATGAAATTGTTGCAACAGCTTGAACATTTTTTTTTGAAAGACACTTTCAATGAATTTGTGAGTTGTCATGATTCGGTCGCTTAATCTCTAGGTCATACTAAGAAGGCAGGGAGGGTTCGTCAACAGCTACAACAAGTAAAATAAAATAACTAAACTGTGTCTGCTTCGCCTCTCCGATTTCTTTCTTTCTTATATACGTGTATATACGAATATTTTCCATCAACTCCGTTTATCTTTTTTAAAGATATTTCTTGTTTGGTTTGTTTTGTTGTTGCTGTTTTTCTTGTTGTTTGTTGAATGAAGAGAACTTATTGTATTAAACACACACCGTTTGTATGAAAATTTATGATGTTCTTTAAAGAAAATAAAATTTCATGATATGAATTATTACATTAAAAGTTTATACGTAAACTAATCAACGAGTATATAAACTATTAGTAGTACAAGGGAGAGTATTTGTGTCTCGACAGTTTGTGGTTGAACACGAAGACTTTCGTCCCTTTCGTCAATGGACAATGATGTTCAGAACAGAAATATATGTTTTGTGTGCATATTTTACTTTCTTTCATTGAATAGTTAAGGTTTGCCTAATACGTTTTGTTGCAGTAATATTTCTGCCTTAAACTGCATTGAATTTCGTATTTGAAATGTGTATCGGTGATAAAACTTACAGAAGGTTTTCCTTTAAGTGTAGTGCCGATAGGCCTGTTACAAAAGTTTTGTTAAGCAAAGATTATGTTTATTAATCGTTGATAATATCATTTATTGAAATATTAACGTGTTTTTTATTGTTTTGTTGTGTTTTGTTGTTATTTTTGCTTGTTGTGCTTTTTGTTTGTTTGTTTTATTTTCGACGAAATGATGTTTATTTAATGATTGCATAGGGTATGATAAATGTAAAAACAATGGTAGTAAATATCGGTAGGTGACCGTTCCAAAGCAGTAACCCCGCTGGTTCTCATTTCCGTTTATTGTTTATGGTGTCTATTTAGAAAAGAATCACTTTTAATCCTGTTCTCTTTCCCTCTCCATTCTCTTTTTGGCTGTGAGCGGAGGCTGTGTTGCTTGAATCTGGTCATTCGTGATATGCGTATTTCACCTTATCAAAATTGTACTGTTTATTGATGTAAATATTGAGTTGCGCTCAACCCGGGGCTAGGCGGCGTGGGCAGTAATAAGCATTTCCAATACTGCCCATGAACAGGCTCAATCAAACCGAGACTGCAATATTTTCATATTTGTCGTGATCGAGGGTCTTCAAAGTTCCATTTTCATCTATTTCTATACGTTTTTGCATCTTTAGGCGGTATTCAGCAAGATTAAACTTGGATTGTTCAATAAGGTGACTCGTTGTCTGTCTTTAGGAAAAATGATTTCTTCTGCTCCAAGAAATTCTTCACTTGGGATTTACAAAATTGGTCAGATAGTTATTGTTAAGTATTTTATCTTGCAATGCTATATGGAATCACTTTAATTGTCGTTTGTCATCTACTTGAAGCAATATCTGTTGCCGAAATTACTTATTTTTAAATCTCCTCCTTTTCATTCAAAAAACACTTTTAGGTGTGTTATTGCAAAAAAAACTTATGGAAACTTCTTTTCACTTTTAGAAATTTGCTTTATTTTTCATTCGAATTCATGTCAGCAAACTGGGACTTGATGTTAGTTCGAACGTTATTTATGTGTTTAAACGTTCGAAGCTATCTCACAGGTCCTCTTCGTTAACTCTTTTTAGTCTCATAAACCCATTCTCTTCTTTTTCTCCTCTTCGGTTGTGTTTTCTTGGAGCGGATATATCTGATAGACTTATTTGACCCTTTTATTTATAAAGCAGTTACCTACATACCGAAAATAATATTGTGGACAAAAAAAATCGAAAATATAAACCGAAAAAAGAAAGGGAAAAAGATCATGGTTTATGACACTACAATAAAATAATCAATATCCGCAATATTGATAATTATAATAACGCTGTAGACAAACTAAGTGACTGTGTAGAAACTTACGGTCATCATCACAAAATGAATATAAATTCGTCCATACCCTTTAAATAAACCAGCTTCAGTCTACGGAATCAGTTCGATTCGGTGATGCCGCAATGATCCAATTGATAAAAAAGTAACATTATAGCAGGTATAGATATTAAATGTTTGGAAACTTGCGTTCATCGAAACTAAATAAAAACATAATTCGTCTATTGTCGCAAAACACTGCTGATGTTTTCTGGAACCCATGCCACTACGACGGTAACTGTCGATTTCAGTGAAAGAGTTTTGACCGAATGGAAATTAGTCTCGTAGTTCATTCAACATGGTAAAAGATGTCGTTAAAAGTCAGACTTAAGCACAGTATTCTCCCTTTGACGAAACGTTAGACAAATCACTTCCATCAAATCGTGATTAACGATGACGTTATGTAATCTTGAACGTAAGAGTTTTTTTCTGCTTTCAAAAACGGATTTTGGTAAAATAAAACTTGTTATTATAATGATTGTTTTCCTTTTTATTTGAAACCACAATTTTCTTTATTTCCTGGTTAGCATGCTATATTAAAATATACATGTATTCCCTGAGAAGAAAATATTTAAAACTAAAAAAAGGAAATTCGGTAAAAATCAGTCAGCTTTCGCTTTTGTCGGTAGTCTTTAGTTTAATTGTAAAGGGAAGAAACTGCTGAGTGTAGTTTGATTAAACTTTCTTTTTGTTAACGTTTATATACCACACGTTTCCAGCGACAAATTCCTAAAAAATAATTTCCATCCCAATGTTTTAGGTCAACGCTGATATATTCATCAAAAAGGCCTAATGATAAAAATGGTCTCCAATATCTAAGGTCTAACTCAGAGTAAGCTATCCCAGAGATGACTTAATACTAATAAGACATTCTACCGATATGTAAATTGATAAAGGATTTGATATTTATTAATGATATGCAAATAACCGGCGGAACATCAATGGGACCTTATTGATATTTTCTTGAACTAATATGAAAATAATTAATCAAGCTTAGAAAAACGAAAGACGAAGCAGAAAGCACTCATGGTCTGTTCTACATATTCGAACGAACCGGGACATAATTGTTTGAGATATTCAATACGTTGCAGGAATATTGATAACTGGGTTTAATTTCAATAATGTCTAAACGAAAAACCCTGGTTCTGTGGTACCCAGTTAAGAGATTTGGTTTGTCATAAACGGGAAAACAATCGGCGGAACCGAAGAAAAATGATTTTTGTCGGGTGATCATGCCTATCGCAGAAAAAGTCTAAGTATGACACCATAAGCCAATCAATCGGACGGACCACATTGAAACAGTAAGCGCAAAAATGATATTAAATGCAATCTATACGCATTGTGCACATGTTTTAATGTGTAAACAACAAAATGTATACGTGTTTCCCTTTGAATTCTCTTCAACAGATTATAATAAAGCTCCTACAAAATATATACTAACCATCTCGCATCATAACATTACCTCTGGGACCAGTAGAAAATGGTAAAAGTTCTCACGTGAAACAATCACAATTTCTTTTCTTAGTTATTTGCCAGGATAACTTAATAATTGTCGCCATATTGTGTACACGAGCCAATAAATGAGGAAATAAATACAAAGAGTTTTCATTCAAATCCCAAAACGAAACGTATTCGCAAACAAAACTCTTGTTGTCAGACTCCATACGCCAAACTCATTTTAGCAGATAGATGCATTCCAAAAAAAGGTCAAAACAAATCTCTGTTTTGTAGAATAACTTCTCTGTTTTTAGATGAGTGGGGAGGCTTTGTTTTCTGGTTGTGGCGATTCCTGTCATGTTTGCTTAAAGACGAATTATGTTACTTTTGCATGCCTTATAAGTGTTGGCAAATACTTATTCACACTGTATCACACAAATTGTGTCTAGGAGGGCACTCTTCATGCCATGTCTCTCTCCCTCTTTAGAGGCCCGGATAACTCGGTCGGGGAGGACTTCCCTTAAAGTCTGATAGTTCATTTAATTCCCAAAATGTCGAACACTAAAATTGTGAACTTAACGACCCTTTATTCATTTGCATGGCTCATTTGCAAAAATTCGACAGGCTAATATAGTCATATTGTTATGCCATATTTATAATAATTAGAAATAAAAATTAAGATGATATGTGGTCATTGGTAGAATGATGCTAACTGAATTTCTTACAAAATCAAACATAACATCAGGCAAATATCTGAAAGTTGACTTTATGTATTGATTAGAAACATGTTTCTCTCTTCTAGTTGGCTTGATGGTAAGGATGTTGTGTTATCTGAGTGGGACCATCTTGATAGCTTCAATTGTGTAGAATAGTCGGAGTCGCCTTCAAACATTTAATCCCACAGCGTCCTATATTTTCTTCCCACTGATGATTCCAGGCCGATGCCCTACCCATGTTCAGTTTTACCGTTTCATTCATGTATCGCTTAGGTTAATAGTTCAAATCTATACTATTAATTGCCTTCTTGCTTGTCTACGTGGAGTGGTCTGTGATTTTGTTTGTTCATCTAGTTACTTTTACACATTTTCCCCTAACATTTTAAAGGGTTTATTCAATATTCTTCACAGGCAAACTCTCTCTTTTTCATGCTAATTGTTCCCTGACAATGGTAAAGTGGTTTTATGATTGAACGTTTTGCCTTTTCGTTACCTAATCATTTTGCCGTTTCAACATTTACATCTTTACCCTATATCACATTTCCAAAATTACTTAAGTCCTCAGAGAACGTTTCTTGGTTTTTATTTCTCACAACTTGTTTCTCAGAGACTATGGTATGTCACAAATCTAATATTGATAATTACCGTAGGTTAAAAGACAAAACATTCCCATGAATTATACATCAGAATTCCATTTATTTGTTAGGAGCAATTTAAGGGTTTCCCAAAAGTGAAACTAAAAGCGTAAAATATCAATATAAATAATGTGGTTTTTCTATTTTCAAAAGACAGTCACACATCTGTCAGAAAAGATGGTTGAAAGAGGTATAATAAAACGTATTTTACTATCAGAAAGTAATCTCAGTTTATTCGTCTTTTGGCACTTCTTAATTTGAAGTTAGTTCAAAAATGATAGATCATAAATTATAGCTAAAATGAAATTATGAAAATAGTTTTTGGTTTTAATTTGAATGACCCATATTTTAGGCAGTAATAGAAGTGAATATTATTGCATTCACCGTCGCTCAACAAATAACAGTCAACATTTGGTTGTATCACAAACGATGATGTAATCAACATGGCTGCTTTTATTTATGAAACATTCTGGGGTGTTTTGAAACTCGTTCAGTCTCTAAACGCCATTCTAATTAGGAATAGTTTGTGCGTTCGGGAACCAACGTAGAAAAAAGTAAAACAATGATAACGAACAATTTGAAAACAGCGGAATATTACTTAAAATATCTGTATTTCACTAGAATTTAGTAAAAAAAAAAAGCTATCACAATATGGCGCGCGTGACGGAAAAGGTACATTCGGACAGTTAATGTCGATTCTTGATATGACGTCATAAAGTTGAGCACACGATATTTCTGCATTTCGCGGTGAAAATAACATTATGCTGTCAAAATATGTAGCAAAACCTCCAATATGTTATGGGAAAATAATAGATAATTGCTAGTTCTTTCAAAATACAGTCTCAACTGAAATGTCAAAAGATTCATGTATGGCCGAAAACACATTTTCCGTGACGTGCCCCATATAATCCTGAACTGTGACGTTAACTTTCTAAGTCTGTTTTCAGCGTGGTTATCGCTTGGAATGCTTAATATTTCTTAGACAGACAATCATTAATGTAAATTTCGACATATTGTAAATTGCTTTCGTGCACACAAAACAATGATTAACTTTTAAATAATATCTCATAGTCCAACAATATCTCAAGGTCTTGAGGTGTTTTTGTAATGACTGCTGAAATGCAAATTCTCTGAAGTTTTGTGAGGATTCCAAAGTATGAAAGAAGTATTATTAATTATAATGTTTACATATATATTTCAATCATCGGAAAGTAAAACTTATTTTGGTATCTACGCGTATGAGTAAATGCATGAATATTTAACCATATAAAAAGTCATCGGTGATTACTTTCAATAATATTTAAATAGTGATAACGTCATATTTTGCGGTGTTATTATTTTCGAGTATATCGCGCATGGGAGTTCGCGCGAATTCAATTCACTGTGAAATTCAAAAAACTTTATATCTAGTCATGAGAATTATACAAACTAATCCTATTTATTCTGCGTGAAATAAGATCCCCAGAATTTAATTTATACCACAGTAACGCAAAACATAAAAGTGGCATAGATATTTTCAATGCATTCAGTTATTATTCAAAAGTGTGTTTTTAAGTGATTTCTTCGGAACTATTTTCAATCCTCGAAATTTCAAGGTATTGCAAGAAGAGCAGCAAGTGAAATTTATTGGATATAACAAAATAAAATGTAATTGGGTTTGTTTCATTGAAAAAGGCATTTCTTTTATGGCGACGCCATTAGTAAAAACCATTTTGGAATTCTCTAAGAGGGGGATATAAAACCCGAGATTTCATTAAAACAAACAAATACATAGCTCTACATTTGAATGACAAAATGATCACAAAGGATAGTAAACAAGTGCCATAGCTCACCCTTGAAAGTAATACCATTAATTAACTCTTAACTGATTATTGATGTATTGACAGTACATGTAACATGTTACTCTCTTTATTTAACCAAGCATGCTCTTCTGGCATATATGCGCGAATAAACTTTTTTATTCACTATTCGATACTCATCAAAAAAAAATTGCGATATCATTTTCAAATATTTTTCAAAAAATATCCGGGTCGCGTCATAGGAAAAAGTACGTTAAAATATTTGACGTAAACTTTTGAAATGATGTCATGAAATTGAACAGACGTCATTAAAAATGTATGCATTTCCCAGTAAAATATCATAAAATTGTTAAAATTTGCAACAAATCACGCTTTAGTTATTAGAAAATAATAGGTTGTGGTTTTGTTTTGTTTTTCTAAATAAAGTAACAACTGAACTGTCAAATTACATTACCAACGACAAATTTTCCCCTATTTCACTCGCTTGTCTGTCTCGTTACTGTCTTTACTGAGCAAACATGAAAACTTGACACTGGTAAAATTAAGAAAAAACCGTTATGTGATGATTTATTTTTTCCTTTATTGAAATTAAGGTATTTTCACATATCTAGAAATTTGTTAAAGCGGGACGATGCTGTTATTTTTTCACAGAGGTCAAGGTAATATCCTCGATAACGATATTCTTTACATTAAACTCTCAAATGTTTTCATGTTATTTGATGGTCAAATTTAGAAGTTTGTGTGGTGTACTGAAGGAAAAACATAATAGTAATGCACATAAATAAGAAACAGTTACTTAAATATCTTATCTTGCAAATTACCTCCCGTTTGATATAAAAAGCCAAATTTTTATTGGCCAAAGCCATTTTATTTTTTATGTTGTTTATTTGTTGTTTATTTTTTAACTAATAGATATATGTTCTGATCCACAACTTCAGACAAACATATTTTTATCACATTCCTCCCGATATTTGCCTTCTCTGGCACCATCAATGGAAAAGGAATTTCCCATATTATTGTATCAAGTTTTCATTTTTGCTCAGTATATTTATCAATAAAGAACTTGATAAACTATGTTTGCATGATTATCAAAGAGACGATGCATGCCATATGAGACTATGCGACATTCTGATGAAGGGATTGATGCTATCGAGGAATAGAAAAAGTTACAAAGCTTAATTATTTTAGAAGAAAAAAGTATTGGGAAAGGAGAAAATTATAGAAAATTGCCAGTATAATTGGCTTGGGCGAGAAACTTTATATCTTTTCGTCGAATTATTTTGGTTAATGAGAAACATCATGGCGGAGCATGTGTCCACAAGCAATAAAAGACTGATTGAAGAATGAAAAAGAAACCAAAACCAAACCTTGTTCACTTACAATAGTAACCCAAAACGACCAGACAGAAAATAATTCAAGTTATGGACGAATTTTATAACAGAAATAGGAATGTTTTTTTTTTTGGTATTTTATGGGGAGGGTTGTTAATTGTGTATTGTTGTTTTTTTTTTGTTGTTTTAATTATTTTGGCAATTGACCAAAAATACTGACTTCTTTTTGCTTTTGATATCGACTTTGAACTTTTTCTGAAGGCTTTGTTTTCTCAATCTGGAATTGTTCTGATATGCAAACTAACGTCTGTGTATCTTAATCCATTAACAACAATTTACAGAACATACCGTCACATAAGTGCAAAAACAGTTTAAATACCATTAAAATAAGCAGCAGTTATACCGTTCTTGCACTAAGGTTGCGACTGGCACATCTTTTAAAAATATAACTTAACATAACGTATTATACCATTGTGAATTTGTACAATGTACTCGGGTTCAAATTATAACTTGGGCGTAATTGTAGTCGGTTGATTAATGCAGTGTTAATGGTAGGTCTATTGGAGATACGCGCATCCTGAAACAGAAACTGACCAGGCATGTTGACTGTAATTATGTAGCTAACAAAACGTATAATTTCTCATCGACGATGTATATATTATATACTTGTTGTTCATTTTCGACACAGACCTTATCACTTTGTAAACCATGCTTTCTTTTTCTCTGTTTTTGGCTGTGTGCGGAGGCTGTGTCTTCTGGAAGTGGTCACTTCGTATATGCATATTTTATGTACTGTTCTTCTTTTCAAAATGAACTTCCTAGTAACAATAATTGTATTTGTTGTTTTAAGCCAGCAAGCCTTATGCGCTTATTCTGGTTAAAATGGGTAGGATTTCACGCGTTCTATTTTTTCACTAGTGCGTTGCTCAACAAATATAAACATGTATCAGTAAACATATTGTGGGCTGAGACATTCCCGAAGTATTCAAAACCTCTAATACTATAAGTATTATTCACGTATGTTGGGTAAAGATCGAGTGATCCGGCCCGAGTGAAATCTTGCCTACCGTATTTATTTTGCGCATTTTTAGGTATTTTCCTGTAAAAATATGTTTGTACTACTTTTTTATAGTAGCGTAGTGATATACGAGACATTCCATCGTTCATTCATAACTGCGTAAGACGCCGTTACGTCATATAGGGCTTGTGACTTATTCTTCATGGGGGGTGTAGGATCGAAATTTCCTACACGGGTGATAACACCGGATGCCCTGATCTGGCATGCAAGAAATAAGTAATTCAAACCTCTGATCATGACGTTACTAGCGAAATCGCTGCGCTGCGAAACAGTGCCAATACATATAGTGCAACTTGTCACCAGCACAGGGGTGAGTTAAAAGTATGTCAGAGACTTTATGAATGTGAAACTCAAAAGCTCAAATAGATAAGGCGATGTGTTACTAGCGCTGTTTCATTAATGCTGGAAAAATGTTTAAGTTGCCATGTTTAATCCACTAATCCCACCTACTCAACAGAATTGCATACATGGCACACAAACACGCAAAAGCACACAGACACGCTAAACTAATCAGATAATCTCACACCAATGTTAAGAAATCATGACATTGACATTTATAAGAGGAATTTATTGAACGAACAATTTAAGCCTTGGAAACGGTAAAATCGCATAGGAGCGAAAATGGAACGCTGAGAACTCTATAAGCGGAATAAACGCCAGAAACGGAGCGTTTGAAGAAATTTCATCGAAATGGAAACTTAAAGGTAACGCGGTGGGAACTGAATGAAGCGGAACGGTAAACGTTGCCAATTCAAAAAGAAATGAAACGCAGCGGAAACGGAAAAACGTCAATTTCGTGATTTTCAGTACTGTACTTAATGTCTTTACTGAGAGCAGAGCACATGGCACACGGTGGTGGGAATAAAATCAATTAATCGAACTTCAAAATTACTAAAAACAAGCACGATTTAGCCTATGTGAAAGTCTTGCAAACAAGGAGGTTTGCGAAGACAATAAATATCGGCCTTAATCGAAGTATAGCTCATTAGTAGCGGAAAAAAGAAAAAAACGAGCAAGAAAAAAAGAACAAATAAAAATTTAGCATGTTTGCTTAGGCATTTACTTGTTGTAAAATATAAGTAATAAAATAACTTGCAGTCGTTGATGTGTATATTAAAGCATAGCTAAACAAAACAGGTAAGAATTGTATGTATTTATTGGATAGATGAAAGGGGAATTTTGAAAGCCACCGAACACGACAAATATGAAAATATTGCAGACTCGGTTTGAATGAGCCTGTTAATGGGGGCAATAATGGGAATATTACTTCCAACGCCATATGGCCCAGTGTTGAGTGTAACTCAATATTATCACCAGAAAACAGTTCAATATGGATCCTATTCAATTAATGGTATGCATATGGCAGTGACCAAATGTGAGTAAGCAGATTCTTTGCGGGATTTATTCCATTATTAGTTACTTTTGCTTAGCGTTAATATAATCTTCGAATCTCCTTACGAATTATTCTGTCTTGGCCAACTATCTAAGGTCATATTCCCTTAGGAGGATAACATGTCGTATATCTAAGATATATCTTGTGTTGATGTCAATATCGCCTGACTGGGGAATCTACGAATACTGCTTTCTCTTAATTTCTACTCGAAAATGTACGCCTTTAGACAGGTCTGTAGTGTAGTAGACGATGTTTTTGAAACAAATACTACGCAAATAAAAAGGGAGCAATGACTTTATTTGACTGAATAATAGATGAAAAGGGGACATTGATAGCCAAGACAGATATGATAATATGGCAGACTCTGTTTGATTGAGCCTGTTTATGGGCATGAATGGAAATGAATATTACTGCCCACGCAAAGAATGTTGTTTTTTTAAAGTTCGAAAACGAAAAAGGGAGATGAATCAATTAAGATTTATATAGAATAGATAACGAGGGAACTTTTAATGTCACTAAACACGACATTAAAATAGGCTCGGACGGTTTGAATTAGCCTGTTCATTGAAAAAAATGGTAACGCATAACACTGCCCACACCACCTTGATCGAGATTAAGCGCAAGTCGGTATTTACACCAGAAAACAGAACAATTTACATTGAATTTCATTCCATACGACGGTGTGCAATGTATGCTCAGAATAAAATCACTCCTTGTTCAGCATGGTCCCTATAAATTAATGAATCATTGTTTTTCCTAAGCGTGAAAACAATTAGATGAACAGTCAACTTCTAATTGGCAATAGCCTATTTCGTTGGTTTTTAAATATTAGATGAACTAAACAGAATAGAATTTTGATGGAGGATAGTGTTAGTATAAACGACATAGGCTGTAATTAAAACCAGTAATTATAAAATAAGGGTGTCTGAACACAGTTCAAATCGATAATGGCTTTAATATTTAAACCACGGATCACAAAATCGGCCAAAATATAACAAATAGAAGTAATTAATGAAGAACTATTAACAGAAGTATCGTTTACTGAGACCTTCAATGTATATAACTGATACATTAAACAGAAAAAAATATTAAATTTTATGAAATATCTTTTGTATATTTGTAAAAGATCAACAGTTTTGACAGTCTAAATACTGTTTACAAAGAACACTTTTCTGAAGTCTTTGTTGCGAATGTTATCAAACCAAACCGTTTTTATAACGCCGTAACATTTATATTTATATACATTTTATGTTTCTATTCAAGCATTATTATAATAAAATTGACATAAAATTGCAAAAAGAAACCAAGACATATCCGGAATCAATAATATTTTAGGGAGAAAGATACTGTTGCATATCCTCTGAAGTCTGCGAAACTCGTAGTAACTATGTACAAAAACTAAAAATCACTTCGATCCGTTAATGCTGATCTATGAAATGTCGTTATAAATTTGAGCAGACGACGTTACGTTCTTTGCATTTCGCATTAATATTAACATATCATAGTCATAATTTGTAGTTAAATTTGCATTTAGTGATAACATTAACATTATACATTCAAAATGTATAATAAAAGCACCGTTTCAGAGAAAAAAAGATACATTTAGATAATTTTAAAAAATTTCTTAAAAAAATACAACAAAAGTGTCAGAAGTATCACCGAAGACTAAATTTCCTGTGACGCGCCCTATTGGGATATAATTCAGCGACTTATAACATTGAGACAATATACGACCGATTTAATTGTCTCTGAAGTTAACGACCTTGAGGAAAGTCACATAGCTTATGGTTTCTTAATCTGAATCAAATATACATTACTTTTGTTTTCCCAAAACGTCTTTTGAAGGTCGTTGAGCACGATACTTAATAGTATGTATGTTAATGGTTCTTCTTAAATGGGGCACGTCACGGGAAAAAGTACATTCGGACAGTTGACGTCAATCGTTGAAATGACGTCATAAAGTTGAGCAGACGACATTAATTATTATGCATTTCGCGTTAAAAATATCCTTTTATTGTCAAAATGTGTTAGAAAAGCACTTGTTTGTTATGAGAAATTTGAAAATAGTTGTAAGTTCTGTCTAAATATAGTAACAACTAAAGCGTCACAAAATATGACCGAAGATACCTTTTCCCGTGGCGCGCCCCAAATAAAATTTAATTTTGTTTTAATATTTAGACCTATTATATATAGGTATATTTAGTTATATGGTTTCCATTATCCACGCGAAGAAAGATTTGGATATCGTTCAATCACCCCTAGGATAAATTGTATACTACGTGCTTTTTAATTTTTGACTTTTGCGTTCTCTGTGATATGAAGGGTTTCTGTTCTCAGATTCCCTGCCAGAATTCTATTGTGTTTAGTTTCGCTCATTGTTTTCTCGTTGAGGGCAAACAGTGTCTTTTATCTGGAGACCAAAGAAACTGATTATGGAATAGTACAAGTTTTAGCTTTCCAAAAAGCTAGTCGGTCATTGGCACAACCTTTTAACAAGACTGCAGAAAAGTTTGAATTTTAAGGCACTTTTATTGGATGCCATACAAAAATGTAAGTTTACTTATAGGTATTTCCTCTTTCGAATGATATGTATTTAATCTGGTGATAAATCTAACCATGTTTGCGAACAAGTAAATAATTTACTTGGAAGTAAACCAAAATGGAAAAGTTTGTCAAACAATATTTTTGTGTCAGAAAGTGTTAGAAAGCAACGATTATCAAGCTGTAAATATATATCAAAAGCTACAGAATATGTTAAAAACCAAAGTTTTTTCACAGTCATAGGGTGGGAGAGAAAAACGTGAACAGTCTGTCAGGGACTCACAGGTATGATAAAATTGTTTTTTCTGATCTTGAACATTATCGTTAGAATGTTGGTTCAATTCAATTCAATTCAATTATATTATTTATTAGAGTCTCATTCACATTACATATACACAACACAGTTTATACAATGAATTTATATAAATGAAGTATTACATGCATATGACCAATCATTATTGATTTATAAGAGACTATTCGATACTAAAAGACCTTTACACGTAAAACACTGAAAACATTCTATGATAAAACTAAGTAATGCACCTTAATTAAGACAAAGACATATATGGATCTTAAAACAATAGTGTACTCATAGTACGGCATATATCAGTTCTATTGGCAAAATTGTAAAACACAAAAAAATTGTTGTATTATTAAATTATTCTTATATACAGCTCTACATATTTACAGTTGTTATAAAACTGTCATTTATATAAGTGTTTTCTCCTTTCTTGGAGAATATTATAGCAGGTTTTGGCTGACAAATAAATCGAATTCTCTTTGGTGAAAATGTAAATACATTTCTCTAAATCTGACATGTTTTTACATTCATAATTTGTAGATAGAGTATCCAGTAATTGACTTCTAATATTGGCATAGATTGGGCAATGTAGAATTCACTTAGTATGTCTCATGTCTTCGAATAACAACCTAACGCATTGAATTCAAAACAAATTCGCAAAAAGTATGCACTACAGCGCCGTCTTTTTTTGTTAGAAGGTTATGCCAATGACCGACTAGCTTTTTGGAAAGCAAAATTTTGTATTGTCTATTATTGACAGTTTCTGCAAAAGTATGTGTGTTCGCATGTTCCAAAGATTACTTTGTTGATTCAAAACCAAATTACAACTAAGTAAAGCTTAGACTTGTAGTGTCTATTATTTTCAGTTTCATTACCCGATTTAAGATTTCTGCAAAACTGTGTGTTCTGGTGTTCCAAAGATAATTTTTACATTCAAAACCTTATAAAACTTTAGCAACCAGTTGATTAGTGGCAAAATGCAAGATAACAGTTAAGCAAAATTATCAAGAAAGTAACGACGGATTTATCCATATTGAGCTAGCTAAACCATGTAAAACATTCCCTGGGATACCTCTGATCCCCGAGTTTCACAAAATGCTGAAGTTCGTAGATTCGTGGTCAGCAAAATAAGTAGCTAATCTCTTTTCATTGTTCTCTACACATTGTATTTGCTTTGGTTTAAGAAATTTATAAGCTGTACATCTTTTGTTTATCATACACAGTGTACGTTTACTAGTCAAAATCCATGTACATGTATATGTTTATTGTTCGTTGTCGGAAATATCTTTATGAGTAATAAGCCTAGCTGATAAGAAGCTGGAGAGAGGATTTAAGAATAGGTACAGACTCAAAATGTGACGTCCTTCAACAGCCAAAACGAGGCCTCTATGTTTTTATAGATAACGACCGAGTAAGAGTCTATCCATAAATAACGACTGAATAAGAGTCTAATTATCTAAAGTGTCCGTTCCGTCTGGAACGTGATCTTTGCTTTACATCACTGTTAACCGGTGTTCAGGTAGAAAGCTCAAGTTTGGTCCATTATAATATGTCGGTCATCAGGATGACCGACAATTAAAGCCCCCGCCCTTAACTTAAGTAAGAATATAGTATTGAAAAATCATATTTGTCCATATAGACTCCAACATATAACTCTCTAACAGAACTCAAAAGGTCCGATCGAATTATTTCTTATAGACGTTATTTTCAATGATAATTTGTTAAGTTATCGTTAATGAACTTTTAAGAAGCTTGATATAGTGGAGGTATACTTAACAACCTATTTTTGACGAAGAGACCACTTCATGCGCGATCTCTATTTCTGTGACGTTTCGGAAATCCTACTTTCGCTTTTAGTCGCGCGGACCAAATTTATTTTAGTAAATAAAAATTTTATTAGCCCGAACTAATGCTGCAAATTTGTTCCTATAGTTCCAAATACATGTAATATTTCATACAAGAGTGGGTAAAATTGAAGTAATGCCGCTTTTAATCTGAAAAAAAACGCAATGAAAGCTCATGTTTTTGTTCACTTTTCATCTTTTCTATTGTTCTATGTCAGTTACCAGTTCAAAGAGATAGATACGATGCATGCCTATGTGCATATGTAGGTTTGATAGTTGGTATTAGACAAGCAAATTATGAAGAATAAAACGAATTATTTAGTACCGTGAACGCATGTATTTTCGTGGGCATACATCGTTCATGGTTTTTACGTAAAACTTTTTTCCTGGGTTCTTTAATTCAGGGTTTATCATTTTATCATTTTGCAAACAAACACAAATGTTTACTCACATTTTAATGCTGAAGTGGTATTATATTTCTTTATGGTTTAAAAAGTTCAATATTCAAATCAAGAATAGCCGCATCCAGTAGAAACAGCCTCTCCACAGAGCCAAAACAAGACATAAAGTGGAGAAAAGTGCAAGATTTTACAATGATCAGTTTTAATAAAGACGCCAAAAACAATAAAAGGAAATAAAAACCCGCTGGATAACCGCCTTAGAACGGTCAGTGGCGATCGGTCTACAAAATCCACGAAAAACGTACATCACAAAAAAATAATTAATTCCTGGTATAAGATAACTTAATAAAGGTTTTCTCTAATAAATCAATGAAGGACAAAGTCTTTACCATTTCAGGCTTTGTAACCCGAACAAATCGAAAAAAAGATTAATGAAAATTAAGGTGTTTAATTAAATGAGTAAAATTTGGTATTGAGAAAAGAAATCGTGATTATTTTTTGCATTGAACTGAAAAATTATTCGATTAAAACAGTCAAATAATTCAACTATTTTAAGAATAAGAAGGCATACACTACGTTTAATACAACAACTACTTAATCGATATTTATTCTTTAAAACTCCGAAATGATACGAGCAGTAAGCGTTTCACCAAGACAACTTGTACTTGTTTTGTGATATGAGAACCTGTTGGGGCAAGTGTGAGGTTGGTGCACCCTAGAACCTGGTTTAAACCCCCAGTGGCAATTTGATTTGCCACTGACCGTTCCAAGGCGGTAACCCCTCGGGTTCTCATTTTTGTTTATTGTTAGTGGTGTCTTTTTTGAAACTGATTATTTTATAAACCATGCTCTCTCCCCCTTTCTTCTTTTTGACTGTGTGGGGAGGCTGTTTTTTCTGAATGTGGCGATTCCTGATATGCATATTTCACCTTTTTAGTAAACATCCCCTGGGATATAAACTATGTTTCTAATCTCAGATTAATCTTTTAAAAATACTATACGACACCTTTTTGCGTTCTTTTATTGCTCGCTTTTTGTCACATTTTTTCTCGATCTGTTTTTTTTTTCTAGAAATAGTTTAAACTAAGCTACAGCTAATGCACTTAATATATCGCATGTTATAATCACGTAATCTAAGCTACTGCAAATATATAAAACCACAAAAAATAAAACTTTATGAGTATTGGTATATAGAAAATGTGTGCAGGTTTTTATACAGTTTGGATATCTAATTTTTGCAAACTAATAATTCGCCTTCATTATATTAAATTAAGGCGGTTCGGTTACACATTATTTGTAACTTTTGTATGCTATATTATATGGATTTTATCACTTTATAAGTACATGCTCGCTTTTCCTCTTTACTTTTTGGTTGCGTATTGTTGGGCAATGGCAATTTTCTGATATGGATTTTTCACATTTGTATATCTTATAAATTATTCAAAATAACAAATGTGCGTGTCCGCTTTTATGACGTCATTTCAAGGCGGCTCACTGTCACATGACGTTAAATTATAAATTATAATCGCAATGACCACATGGAATTCTGGTTTTGAATGATTTAGAACAGCCGGCGGCAATCTGAAATACGTACATCATCTCTATATTATAGACGAAACGTTAACACTATGTGGAGTCATATAGCTGGGCGCATTTTTGCAATTCAATCAATCATTCTACGTCATTTGTGCCAGACGTGTGGAATTACAATGAAACCGTTATCAATTTAGAGGAACTTGTCTGAAGTAATTGTTGCCTTGCTCTGAGGACTTGTATTTAGTCTAGAAGACATATGTTAAGCGTCGTGCTTGAAAATAAGTTAAGTAATTGAGATGCAGTTAGCGCGAATTTAGAACAGAAATGTCAATAGGTCTATTTTTTCTAGATTTAAATTCATGTGACAACTAACATCAGATGTAGTGAAATAAAAAAAGCCGTCACAAAAAGGGTCTATGTAACGACAGAGAAGGAAAAACGAGGGAGAGAGAGAGATAACGTGAGAAAGATAGATAGATAGAGGGGGAGAGAGAGAGAGAGAAAGAGAGAGAGAGAGAGAGAGATTTTGCAATAAGGCGATTACTTTGCTGTTTCAAAGATGATGTTTCAGTAATTTAAGCCCCCATGCTTCGATTTAATGCCCTTGGTTAACAAAGACGCGCAGGCATATTAATGGTCATTTTATAAAAGAAGTAATATTATTATCAGGTTAAAATATAAAGAGATTACTTCAATTCCATGAGGTGATATTATAATTTTATGATCGTTGTACATTTTGTTAGAACATTAGTAATGCGTAGAATACAACTCGTGCAATCCAGTCCCAGTGTTATCTGCCATAATTGGTTTGAATGTTTTCAAATTGACTGGTTTGAAATTTATATTGCTATAAACACTCTCTTCCTCTCTACTCTTTTGCTGCGTGATGAGGCTGTGCTTTCTGAGAGTGGCGATTCCTTATATGCATGTTTTCATTTGTTTTGGATAAGGTCAAATATAAAAAATGGTTACTTATGCTGACTTGTTTTGGCAACGTCAACACAAGTTCGTTTTTGACGGACTATGCTTAATGAAAATTAAGGTGTTAAATTAAATGAGACAAAGGTAAAATATCGCATGTTATAATCACGTAACCTAAGCTACTGCAAATATAAAAAAAAACACAAAAAATAAAACTTTATGAGTATTGGTATATAGAAAATGTGTGCAGGTTTTTATACAGTTTGGATATTTAATTTTTGCAAACTAATAATTCGCCTTCATTATATTTTATTAAACGTCAACACAAGTTCGTTTTTGACGGACTCTGCTTAAGACAAAGACTTTTACATATTTACTTATTTAAGGCTACATGTCAGCGACTTCTTAATACGTTTATACAAAAATGTAATCCTGAAATAAAGAAATCAAGCTGTCTTCACTCTTATTGACTGTCACAGAACGAATGCGATCAAACAAGTATTTTATATTATAAGTTATACTAGAAAACATCTAACGAATCGTTCTTAATCAGGGTAAGAATATCCTTACACACTATGCATTCAAACTGAAAATAACAATAACATGCCACCTTAAGCTAAAGAGTCACATACGTTATTTTGTACATATTACGGGGTATTTCTGTCGTTTTAATGATTATCACAAAAGATAAAATGGCGACCTCTGTCGTATAACCGGTTCTTGCTTTCAGTTCCGTAAATAGATTAATACCAAAAACAATAATTGCCTGGTAAAGCTAGGATCTGTCAATCCTTTGTAATATAACCTTTCATAAGCATAGAATTCTACCTTGATGTTCGGCTTAAAGAAAGGGAAGCTGTTACATGGTATGATTGATTAACAACAATAACTTGGCAGTGAAAAGAGCTTTTTGGGAATGATTTTTCTTAATTCTGTGAGCATGTGCTTTACAGTTATTTCGCCATCGAGTTTTTTTTTCTTATTGGAAACGCTTATAACTGAATAGTTGTCATTTAAAGTAGCAACAGGATAAACAAATCACTAAACGCTGATGACAGACTTGTAAATTGTTATTTTTTCGAACTTATGCAGAAGTGATATATCATGTTACATGTACAGTTGACATTAATTGTGCCAGGTATCGTATCAGAATGAAAATATATAATGTATTCAAATTTCAAATTTTATTATAACAACTGTAAAAGACATGTAAAAACGTTAATGTGGTGTCCTTTACAGACATGTAAAAACGTTAATGCGGTGTCCTTTACACACTAGTCAACGGACGGTGAATATATTTGAATCCTAAATTGTTACAGCGGTAAAATTTCACTCACAACAAACCCTATCATGTGATAATGGGTCCACAATGGCGATGCATTGTTTTTTACTTTTACTAATTGCGTCATTTCGTTGACTTATACTTATAATAATGATACACTTAGCTTACTAAAAGTAAAAAAATGTTGTTAAATACTAACTTTGGGATGGGCTGTCTCTAATGGTGGTATAACTTGTAGCCAAACCCATATGCTATTTGAATTTATTCATTTTTTTTAAACTTATTTATTTTACATCGATTGTGAAACAAGTTATTCCAACTTATATTAATCACGCTCGATTACTGCTTCCTGGGTTTCCAACCAGTACTCGCGCCGAATGTGGATTGAGGAAACTGCAGACGAACCTCATCCCTGGTGGGACTCGAACCCGCAGTCTCCGGATTAAGAGTCCGACGCTCTACCCCTAGACCAATTTATTCATTTAAATGTTAGTTTACATGGGTATGCTATATTTAAAAAAGAGCCATACAATATGTGTAAACTAATACTAATTATAAGTTCGCCTTTATATCATGTTCATATTAGTTGGCCTTTTTATGTGCCATGACAATATAGGAAGCCTTAGGGCAATAATTCCATTCATGGTTTTTTTATGTCTCAACAGCTTGGTCGCCTTAATTAGCGCTTGTGAAAAGTACAAGTTTATAGTGTACGTGTCAAAGTGTGATTCTGTGAACGGTGTTATCATATTATTTCGCGCCGACGAATTTTCGCGAAAGAACCGCGAGGGCATATTCGTATCGGCATAATTTCGCGTAATAGTAATATTCTTATAAGACACATTATATAACTGTTTATTTTGATAGAGTTTACATTGCTCAAATCCCACTTGCGCGAGATACGTGCTCGTGAATTTATTTGGTAATGCACCAAGCTTTCTGTGTCAAGAACTGCTTCAAACATATTCTAGAGCTGTTCGCCATTGATTTTGTGTGGTTGTTTGTTAGAGATAATTCCTGGCATTATATTAACTATCTATACAAATAAGTAACAATGTCCTGAAAGAAAATGGCTTTCAAGAATATCTCAGCACTGTTATATCATTACATTTCGCGAGAGTTTAATTTTCGAATATTCCGCAAGAGGGAAGGTGCGCGAAAAAAAAACTCAAGGGAAATTAAACCACTGAATATCTAATCTTATTAGAATCATAGAAGCGCGAGCATTTAAGCCCGCAGTGAAATGTCATTTATGTCTTCTGCGCGAAATCTGAACCCCGCGAAATTAAATGATATCACAGTAACGTGTAAGATAGCACAACATACAACTTTTTCTTATTAACCAAGTGAATCGCATCGGAGGAAACAGTGGTAGAACAGAAACACATTAACGCCAATAATTTAATTATTCTCGAATCTGGTCTGTGTTGAGAAGCCCGATAACCGAAAATTAATTTTGCAATCTATATATCTGGCAATCTCCCACAGGCTTGTCATCTCGGGTAATACTGGCCGTCTTGCTTTTGTCATTTCTAGACATTTCTGGTCACATATTATAGGGAAATCAGAGTATTGCTTTGCTAAAGGAAGTTAAAATGTAACATTGTAAATGTAAGCAATTGGTTACCAATGTGATTGACCATTAGAACTTCCGGTAAGGTTTTATTTGCTTTTCTAAAAACAGCGTGAAGTAAACAAAACCGGTGAAAATTAATGCTCCAGTAGTGTATTGGATACACGAACAGCTACATTCTTCCCTAGGACTTTAGCGAGAACATATCCATTTTCGACAGCTTTTTCAGATTATGTTCGGCATTCTTTATTTCGTAAGATACTGGAGACAACCCTTTTCAGCAAATACGGAGGGGAATGTAGTGTAGCGAATTTTTTTCGAGCTTCAAATGGGGCGCGTCACGGGGAAAGGTACCTTCGGACAGTTGACGTCAATAATTGAAATGGCGTCATAAATTTGAGCAGACGACATTATTTATTATGCATTTCGCAGTAAAAATATCATTTTATTGAAAAAAATGAGTAAGAAAATCACTTCCTAGTTATGAGAAACTAAAAGATAGTTGTAATTTCTTTCCAAATATAGTAACAGCTAAAATGTCACAACATATGACCGAAGGTACCTTTTCCCGTTACGCGCCCCAAATGAGAGAAAAATGGAAAGCGTACTTTGTCAAAACGTCACAATACATTGTATTTTGGCTTCTGGGTGAATAATGACTTAAGACAGATTCGTTTTTAGATCAGTGATATCTAATGGTTCTTCATACCACGGATGTCAAGCTACACTTAAACAAGTGATTCATATCTCGCTTTACCATTAGCACAGAATCTTAAATATCTTTAAAAACCAAAACAAAAATCATGTCGTTATACATGTGAAGTTATTTTTCATTAACATTTGTCTCTACACAATCACGCAACAAATCATTAATTCGTTGTTTTGTTATCAATTTGCAATCAATTAAAACTCGTGGTGGGTAATAAAAAGTTTAATGACAAAAAAAAAACTAACAAAAACTCGCTTGTAGTTGACTAGATCTCATTTTAACAAAACAAATTCAATTTCATTATTTTCAGATCATGTTTGTGTGTGATTGGTGAGATCTCACAAAAACAGTAATTATTTAAATCATCCGTCAAGCCCTGATAAGCTCTAAGCTAGATTAAAATTTGAACTTTATAAACCACTGAACACGAGAAATGTGAAAAATATTTCAGCCTTGGTTTGATTAAGCCTGTTCTCGGACAATAATGGAATATCATATTACTGCCACGCCTACCAATTCCGGTTGAGCTTAATATTTACAAGAGTAAACAGTACAATTATGATCGATTTTCAGATTTTAAGAGTCTGTGTATTCAAAATTTTATTTATATTGAACAACTTCCCTGGCACGTTCAATAAAGAACGTGGTGTAGTGGTGGTTAATTTGTGTTGCCTACCCTGTAGTAAAGATTTGGTGCTTCGTTGAATAGAGTGTCTGATTCATTAATTTTAATTCCTTTTCTTTAACTAGAAAACTTACATGTGTGTCTCTAATATAACAAGACACGAGTAATTTATCGATCGTATCACTGATAAAATGTGCATATTTTCTTCAAAAGAATATTTTAAAAGTTCTGACACATGCAAGACTGGCAGAGAAATCAGCATTAAATACTAGAGTCTTTTCATCTCAGATTTGGTTAAATCTATTATTTATGTTAAAATAGAAAGCAATACTGAAAACGAAACGATAGCACCATCTTTGAATAACATGTCAACGGAAGTCACCGCTGCGAGGAGTTAAAAGAACGACAACCTTGAATATAAAGCATAACCTAATTTAACGTAACGTAAAGTGCCGTGACGTGACATGATATGGCATCTCGTCATGTCGCGTCGAGTCACATAACAAATAGAGGATACTTGTTTTTACCAGTGTAAGATAGAAATATATTTCACCGAGTGAGCTCCGGAATTCGTATTTTCACGTGTGGCGAAGCCACGAGTGAAAATACATCATTCCGGAGTTCACGAGTGAAATATATTTCTATCTTTCACTGGTAAAAACAAATTTTATTTTTATTTTATGCTTTAAGTGCAAAATGTGGGTGAGTTTGACAGAAAAGTTGCAACGCTTGTTTATGACTTGAAGTCATGACGTCAAATATACAAATTTAAGCCCGTTTTCTAAACGTTATCATTCGGTATGTTATATACGTTTGGGTACAAACGTGAAAAAATCAGTGAAATAAAAATGATATTCCACTGTTTGAAAACCGAGAAATACCACTTTTATTTCACCGGGAAAATTCTATAATTCACTGAAAAGCATCAAATAAAACATAACATTACTTAAAAGTAACATAAAATAATTAAGGTTGGTTCGGCAAACAACATTTATTTCCATTTAAGTACACATACAATGTCAAAAATGTTTCCAAACTTGTTTGAAACCCGCAATAGATATTTATTTAATTATTTCTTTGTGGCCTCATTTCCCCATCTCACGATTAATTCAAAGATCTTCGTATGCAAACGTCCCCACAAGCTACGTTCATTAACGAATATTTAGCCATCTGTTTATCAAGTCAGTCGCTAAATTCGTTTAGCGGCGGGTCTTTACAGACATTCGTAAGCAACATACATCGTAAACATTCAATAACGGTTCTGAACTTATGTATGGAACAAGGATGAACAAGTGACGACACAAAAGCTATCAATTATTGCCAATGGGTCGATATGTTTCGTGATGAATAAGTTCCACATCGTGACAAAATGGAACTGATGGTTTACGTTGAAAGTGTAGGCACAGAATTATATGTGATGTTTCGCGATCAATAAGTACCGCATCGTGACCGATCGGAACTTATGGTTTATATCACCAGTGTAGACCCAGATTAATAGATGCATACTTAATCATGATAGTTGTCTTCTCTTTTTGCAAGTCCTTCAGAGAAGAATGTTTAAAGCATTTTAGAAACAGTTTAGGTTCTTTACGGACCATGAAGTTTTGCAATTGGATCTATGTATTCATTTGTCGCATGCTCAGTAAGCCTCATTTTGCCATATTGCGTCAGTAATGAAATCCCGTCAAGATAAATAACAAACAAGAAAAAGAGAAAGTGGGGGTACATTTATACTGTGCGATCATTCAGAATTGTTAAACAAGCAATAATCACAGAACAAACGCAGGGATTGCTGCCTCGAAATTCTGGTGAAATCGCGCTTAAGGGTTCGAACCAGTTTCAAACTTGAAACAAACTTATACAATTCGATGTACTGACTGGACTCGTCTGGTTATTATAAAATAGTATTGTCTTGTGAACCAATTCAACTCGCCCATTTACTCTATAATATAGCGTGCACAGTGTGCAAACACGGCAAAAGTGTACAAACACGCAAAACAAAGGCAGTAAATGGCATATTCAAGCAAAATTGGGTGGTATACGATTACCTTACCGGGAAAAGTTACAGAAGAGCGGTTTCGCACACGACGAATAATCGAAAACAGCTTCGGTGCCGTTCAAGTTCCTTTGTCGTCAGTTTAATAATCACAGAGTCATCGTTTGTGCCGTGTGTCGGGTAAATAAAAAGTAGCCAAGTACGAGTACATTCAATCAGGGCTGAAGGTTATAAAGCTGAGATTGGAAACGAGTCTCAAATCTCAAGCATCTGATTGGCTGAAATGGCGACCAGTCGCCATTTCAGCCAATCAGATGCTTGAGATTTGAGACTGGTTTCTATGATCAGTTTTCTAACCTTGGGCACAGTGCTCTAACCAAATTAGTCCTTTGGAAGCCGCTAAGCACGATAATTATATTCGTGTAAACATTGAATTGCGCTCAATCCGTTGCCAGTAATATGCAGTGTCTTTTGCTGCCCATGAACAGGCTTAATCACACCGAGCCTCTTATTATATGTCATGTACGGTGGCTTTCGAACTTCTTTTTTCATATGTTCCATATTAAATCGGCACAAATGTATGATTTATTCAAACCACGGTTTCAGTGATCGAAACTGTACCTTTTCCTGCGACATGCATCAAATGATACTGTTCCTTAGAATAAATGTCATCCAACAGACATATAACAGACAATGTAAAAATATTCCCACCAAAACAGTAAAACATCCAAGAGGGTGATCGTTCAAAGTATATATCTGTCTGGGGAATAAAAAAGATTTTTGCGGCAGAATGGCAGAATCCTTTATAATAGTAAAAACTTTGCTTTACGGTAATGTTAACACTGTAAATGTATCATTACGGGCAAGTGATGAATCTTTGAAAAACATTTTAAGAGACTTCCGGAAGCGTGAGAATGTAATGATCAGATTAAGATCTCACGAGAAGTTAAATGATTTATTGGACGCTTTGACATGGGAAGCATACAACAATTTCAGTTTACGTAAGGATTTAATTGGCTGATAACATACTGGGAATGAGTTGTTTATTTCTTAGTTTGTTGTCTTGCCCATTCTTGTGAATTTTTCATTATATCATGAGATTTGTTTTAACTTTACACGAATAGGTCAGTGGCATTATTTTACGTAACCAGCGTGAAAAGAAATATTTCATGTGGGTGAGGATAAACGTAAGTGGATATAAAAGTAACTTTGAAAGCAACTGAACACGACAAATAATCATAATCGGTCTCGGTTTGATTGAGCCTATTCCTGGGCAGTAATGTTTCTTGGGCATTATTATAAGCATTACTGCCCGCGCCGCCTAGCGGTAAGCGGTTCAGCAGCTACGGTTAATTTATTTACGAAATAGCTAACCAGTCTTACGATGTTATGTCGAAGTGAAAAATTTTAATCACAAATCACCATTCTGTCAACCTTCTGTCCACCTTAATACCATTTAATGTTCAGGTGTGTATGGTCACCAGATAAAAGAATGACTTTGTCCTTAATGAGAAAGCAATCAGCGGAACTAAACATCATAGAATGTTGACATGGAATTTGACCTTCAGAAAGCTGCATAAATCATAGATCGTCAAACTCAAATTTTAAAAGCAGAAACCCAAGCCTTGAGGTAATTGAACAATATTCAGTTATATACTGACTGTGATATTAAAATCACAATCTTTAAACTGACCGAAATATTAAAGCGATGGTAGTTTAAGAGGAAC
Source organism: Corbicula japonica (assembly GCA_038501625.1). Classification (NCBI taxonomy): domain Eukaryota; kingdom Metazoa; phylum Mollusca; class Bivalvia; order Venerida; family Cyrenidae; genus Corbicula; species Corbicula japonica. The sequence continues at coordinate 6,858,660 of JAZAYU010000023.1, forward strand.
TATTAACTTAAATATTAACTATCGTGCTCAACGACCTTAAACGTCGCTGATATCAGCTTTGAGTGTAGGCGATGACTTTTTTACAGACGCCACGCGGCACAAACAACGCTTTGTGATATTAACCCTTTCACTGCAATAAGGACGGCTTAAGCCGTCCCTGTTATTTTCGGCGTATTTTCCCTATGGACGGCTTTAGCCGTTTCTACCGTTTCTATATATATACCAGCATGCAAAGCGGGTGTTTTTATGCTGACGTAGTCAAATCATTCAAATATTGACCAATAATGTTATTGCTTTCGTTTTCACATGTAAACATAGTAATTATTTGATATATCTATAAATAACCAGCCTCATTCTGACCTTGGTATTGGTATTTGTTTATGTGGTTAAAAAGCTCTCGGCACTGACGACGTCAATTCGGGTTTTCAACGCTGGCAGCGAAAGGGCTAAAATAGACGAGAAGGGAACTTTAACAGTTACCTCATAACGCTGTCTTTGAAGTTATTTTATATGTTTATAATTAATTTTATTCTATTTAATTTTAGATGCATGTCGTTAAATCTATAATTGGCAGGCATTAAAGTAAATTTGGTTACACTTTGTATATCATATAAGGCTCTATAATAAAATTACATTGTAATCAAAAGTCACAAAACAGCTTATGGTATGTATTAGCGAGAAGTGTAAATAAATTGTAAATTGTAAATGCTAAGTAGAACCAAATCTGACAAAATGAGCTTTCAAGTAAACGTTTGGGTTGGAATAAAAATAAGTACATTGTATCCCTAGAAGTCTCGCATGTTTTACTGCTGTTACAATATAGGGGATTATAAAAGTGGCGCCTCACGAGAAAAGCTGTCTTTGGTAATATTTTATGACATTTTACAATGTAGTGATTAAGACAATACTCAAAGGTTTTTAGTGATCATCGTGAATGTTTTTCTAAGGTATAGGTTTGACCTTTTTCGTATATTGTAAATCACCACAGAGGCTTACCAATATTCTATTACATCACACAAACAAACTTACAAAATTGAATGTTCTAAAGACCATTAAAAATAATTACATTTTATCTCATTGGTACACCGAAAGCCATTCTTACGTGAATAACCATTGTGTTGGCCATCAGTTTGGATCATTGTTTCACCTTTGTAGCATTTACAGTTGATGCAATTCCAAGATAATCTCGTGGCTTGTCATTACATTTCTCTAAATAGCTAGCAATAGCTACATAATAGTCTTCTGGGCATAACGAGTCAACACACTCCTCTCTACTATTGACATAACGTGGTCCAATGGGTTTCAAGAATGCCATTTCATTCTTTCCCACTTAACTCTGTAACATTTTGAGTGGTCTTAGACTAGCAGTTTGGGAACTCACATTGCTCTCTTACGCATCATTTAAACGGGGATATTTTTTTCTCTTTTAGATATTCAAAAACTGAGAAGTGCACTATGAACTTTTGACTTAAGAAGTTAATTTGGGCAGAATAAACCGTTTTTCCCTATTTCTTCATAATTAAAAATGATCAAGTTACAGATTTTGACGATGCAGTGTTAAATTTAACGCGAAATATATACAAAAATATAACTTTCACTCAACTTTATGACGTCATTTCATAGATTGACGTCAGCTGTCCGTCAGCACCATTTCCTGTGACGTGCTAAATTGAATACCAATATGTTACGCGTACATGTAATATTTTATTGTTTACTAAGCAATGCAGTTTGCTGAACTTATATAGTCATTTCAAGGAGAAACATCAACTTGAAGAGGGCATCGTTTCCTGTCACGCGTCTCACATAAGAATTGATATGCTTCACGTACCTGTGATATCCTAATTAGGATTGACGTCAGCGTTGGCACCGTACCCCTTGACGCTTCCAAAAAAAGAATTTTTATGCGTCATTTACATTAAATATCTTAAAACGTATTGACTTCTACGTAGGCACGGTTTCCCGTGATGCGCCCCGAATAAGAATGAACATTGTTCTTTATGTACATGTAATTTCTAAAGACGAATTTTTTTCCACGTAATTGTACGATTAGCATCTTCCCGTGAGCTTTATGATTTATTGGAGAGTTTGACACGGCTAGTCATACACTGTTGACAGTTTTTCTATACGTTATTTAATGTATTGTCGAAATTATCTGGACTGTGAGTAGGACAAGGAAATTCAGCCAATATTTGTTGTGTCTCGTTGTCAATGCAGAGGAGAATTAAAAACTTATCGTATTGTTGTTTTGAAAGTGGTTTTCTTTAAATCTATCGGATATCTTTATTGACTTAAAGTGAAGAAATTTCTGTACGTGTGGAAATATGTTTAATAATTATTAAGACGTCATTTTTCATTTTCCACAAATTGTGCTGTGTATACTATCTTAATTAGTAAACGGCTTGCTTACAAAGGGGAAAGATCATTTTGCTATAACCAAAAATGTTATTTTTGTGTATATGTGTAAAAATTAGAATTATTTTTAAAATATAATCTGTTTAGAAGGCATAAAACAACGAAAAAGTGCTTCAATTCATTATAAAATTCAGTACGCTGTTTAGAGTGAATATTCCCCAATTAATGGTTAGATAATGGTATTGAAACGTTCTAATTGGATGTTGAAGTTTTAGAAATCGCTGGAAATATTCCTGGAGTTGTGATAGCATACGTCTTGATTAAATATATATTAACATACATTCCAATGTCACAAATAGAAACAGTGGTACCATTTAATTTCTGGAGAAGATATTTCACTCAATCGTCGTAAAAATGAATTATTCACTGACGTTTAAATGCACGCAGTCGTCTAACTATATTAAGATACGCTTAAATATCGTTTAATTTCGCTGGGGTTTAAATTCGCTCCTTTATCCCAGTGCAAAGTGAAACTGTTGATGTAATGCCAAATCATTGCAACATCTTATTCAGAATTTAGATTCTAAGAGAAGATTTGACTATTTAAAACTCATATTTCAAACGTCCGTGCTTCTTAAAGTTATTGCCTTCCTATAGATTTTCATTTAAACATCCCTAATGATTCTTATAAATGTCAAATTTAAATGAAATCCGCATGAACACGATTATCATTTAAACCTTTGGAAACAGAACTGGCCATGTTCGTGTCTTGTACTGTACTATTCTATTCGCATTATTTCTCTTTGAATGTTTAGTTTCAAACGTTTAAAATCAAAATAAAATAAAAACAGATACGTGCAATTTGTAAAGAAAACAGAAATTAACATAAAAGATTCCTTTCAATTATTAATTTAAAGAAGACCTATTTGCAAAACTTAATGTAACGGAATAGATGAAGTTCTTCTCGATGTCATCTAACCTTATACTATTCAATAAGAAAGTACTTTTATTCGCAAGTTCATTCCCTTAATTGATAGAAAAAAGAGTTATTTTACAAACGCCATTGATTTTAGTTTATTAACGGAGAAAATTAACTGAAAAGAAGAGAAAAATAATGAATGCGTGATACGTTAGACGTCTCCCAAGTAAGGTTAACAATGCGAAAGAAGAATTTGAATTAATTTACATGTTATTAATAGGAAATTTACGGGCTTGGACTTAAATTCCAGTAGATATAATGGTTAAATTGTAATACTGTATAAGCAGAGCCTTCAATTAGGCATTTACATAGGAACTTTAGTAAGGAAACGAGCGGATAAGGAAAATGAATTAAATCCTTTTCATAGGATTGAAATATGTAAATTTGCCTAAACTGTTGTGTGAAAATGTTCAGTTACAAGATCGATTGTGAAAAATTATCGAACAATTTATGTACATTTTATCTGACATCTTCTCGTATACATTCTTGAGTTATTCCGTATACAAATAAGATGGATGTAAAATAAGACAAACGGAATGGATCTTATAGCGATTTCAGATATTTGTATATATTTATTTATCGTTATGTTTAAATCGTGTTTTTCTGTTGAAATCAAACTTGGGGTGATATTACCTGCAGATGAAAGTTATTCCTGGAGCCTTAAAAGAGTGATGCCAGCAATAGATTATGCAATTGAAAATTTAAACAAATACAACCTATTAGTTGGTCATACGGTGACGACGGAGGTGAAAGACTCACAATGCTCAGAGACTATGGGGCCACTTGCAGCTATTGATTTTCATGTTAACAAAAATGCTCACGTATTTATTGGCCCTGTATGCGATTACGCCGTGGCCCCTGTTGCAAGATTTACACCTCACTGGAACGTGCCCCTGTTAAGTGCCGGTGCAATGGTAGCCGATTTTGACAACAAAACTGAATATAAGCTTTTGACTAGAGTTCATGGGGCATATTCGAATGGCGCCGATTTCTTCTTAGAAATTGCAAGAACTTTTAATTGGACAAGGTTGGGGCTGTTCTACCATGATAATTCAGTAGTAGGAAAAGGGAAATCTAGCTGCTACTTTCAACTGGAACCTGTTTTCCATAAGTTAAAAAAAACATTCGGAACAACACCTTGGTATATATCATTTGACGAAAATGTTCCGTCCAAAGCCAACTATGAGGAATATTTAAAAACTGCCTCATTAAATGCCAGAAGTAAGTCGTTTTTTTTATTTTTTTTATTTTTTATTTTATTTTTTGTTCTGATGATCAGTATATGACGTCATCACGTAATGATTACATTTGGCGTCAAAAAGGTTACTATAGTCTTGTATTTTCTGTTGGTATAGTTTCATTAATATACATCAAGAGGTTTAACGTTTACAAACCTTTTTTTTTTCATTATATACTCGTATCTGTAAAAAAGCCATTTTTGCTAGATATATTAATTTAACTGACACGTATTGTAATAGACAAAAAGCAACATGATACGCGCTGGCACAAATTATTGCAGTTGTATTTTTATCATGATAGTATTTGTTCATTGGTTTAATATTGCTGGAATTATAATTAAGCGCACATTCCCAAACGCAATATACACGAAAATTAAACACCCGCAAAAAACTTATGATACCACAGTAGCGTGTTGTTATTCGACAATATGTTTTGTGTTCAACATGAAAATTCATTTTAAGATGCATATTCAAAATTCATGGTGGAATATGTCAATGTCTTAGTTGTGGTTAATATTAAATATTTACATTCCTATTGATTTCTTCGTTTAAAAAAATTCGGTTCATTTTGCATGAATCGCATGACCCGTAATGACGTCAGTAACGTCATGGCTGTTACTATTGAAAACTCCCACGTACGTGTATTACTCACCCTTTTCACTTAATACTATTTTTTGAAAGCGTTCGACTTAAGTTTATTTAAAGAAAAAAATGAATAAAATGTAAATATGAGTAATGATTCTTATTTTGGTGCGGTTCATGCAGATTGGACGTGCACGCGAGAGCTGGCAAATTTACCATAAAGCGCTAGCGCGCTTTATGGATTTGCCAGCTCTCGCGTGCACGTCCAATCTGCATGAACCGCACCAAAATAAGAATCATTCCTTAAATGGGGCACGCCACGGGAAAAGGTACCTTCGGTCATATTTTGTGACATTTTAGTTGTTACTATATTTAGAAAGAACTTACAACAATATATTATTATCGCATCACTAAAAAGTGGTTTTGTTACACATTTTGTTAATAAAAAGATTTTTTACCGCGAAATGCATAATAATGAATGTCGTCTGCTCAACTTGATGACGTCATTTCAAGAATGTATCTTTTCCCGTGACGCGACCCAAATGTACTACTCTTTAGAGCCTATCAATGACATCACAGGAGCTTTTTAATCTCGCCGAAAGTTTGGACTTATCAGTACATTTTAGGACCTGTTGTGGGTGAATTTTGTTGGGTATGTTACGTTTTAAAAACTTTTAAACTTTAAAAAGTAAAGTATGTTTACCTGTACGTTGACAGCGTGAGAATATTATATCACATTTAGGTTTTCTACAGTTTATATTATGAATGTTTATATTTGAAAAAAAAAACAGTGAAAAGTTGTCGTCCTAATACGTGATAAGGAACCTTTAAACAATTTATTTAAATTGATTTATCCAGGTTTAACAACCAGGAAAAATCGAAATATCATTTCCTTAGAGTTAATGGAAGACTTATGATAATTTAACGTAATTTGAATATTTAATGTCATTGATTAAAAGATAGACTGCAATTTACATCCATGTCGCAGAAGCTTTCCTAAGGGTAGCATTTACAAATTCCATCGTTAAATCAAAATTGAAGGTTTTATGTTGTAATGGTGACGAATGCTGTAGACGTGGCATAGACAGTGAATAGGGCATAGGAAGAAATTATCAGATCGACATGACAGATCACCTTTTTATTAATTCCGCTGCAAGAGAGAAATTATGCAGATTGTGGCGTGTTTAACTGATATGCACGTCGTCTTATTATTTAAGTTTTCTTTGAAAATATTAGGTATCTTGTATCTTTTAATGAAACGTTACAATTGTATATTAATAGTAGTTATACGACATGTACATGTTGAAACATGTTTTCCTATACGGCAACGATAGAATGAAAATGAAATTATTGTGCTCCCTTTTGAAGAAGCGGGGGTATATTGCTAAGCACATGCCCGTCCGTCCATCTGTAAGCAGAGTTGTCTGAATAATAACTAGACAACAGTTTCACCCACGATTCTCATATTTGCCCACAATATTGAAGCGGAATTTTCATGAAATGCATAACAAGTAATCAAAAATCACAGACATGATTTTTGTTAGCTATAAAGAAATGCTCGTATGTGATTCTGCATAAATCTAATATATATTTTTATGCGCAATGAAATAATTACATTTTATACGTATTTTTTACTCGCAAACGAAATAGAGGACGAAATTTGTCTTGTGTGTTAGATTGTTAGATGTACAGGTTTGCAACTTGGTGTTTGTGCTGATTCCTTAACAAACTATTTGCCATTTTGATTCTTCATAAAACTTGAAGGTTGATGTTGGCAAAACTTAACATGACTTATGGAATTAAGAGTTTTATTTCTATGAATAGCGTACCTTAAGTCGATGTTCTTGATTTATGACGTAGATTAGTCCTGTTAATTAATTTAGGGCACGTAATTGGAAAAACAGGTGATATGTTTTGACACTTAAGTTGTAACCTACTTTATTTAGAAAGAACATGCTATGCTATACGGGAGATTACCCTCTTAGAACGGTCGTAAATGGCAGTAAATACCACAGAGGCTTCGAAACAAGAGTATTGTCATTTCCTGAGAAATTTTGTGCCAATTATAGGGTACAGATATTTAGTTTTATACTTATTTAGGCTTCTTCATCCACTGAAGTATAACAAACAAAATCAAACAAGACAAAAGTAGTGTAATAGAACATATATGGCTTTGCAAACGGATTTCATTCCTGATGGAAATTACAAGTGACATCTGAAAAGTCCAGGCTTATAGGAAATCGCTGTTTCTTGCAAACCAGATCAGGTCATCCGGTGTTTTCACCCGTGTAGGAAATTGCGATCCTCCTACACCCCCCATGTAGAATGAGTCACGTGAGTGACGTCACGTCTTCAAGTATCTGACATAATATATTCAAGTTAGTGACGTCATTTCTAAAAAAAAGTTTGCGTTAACGTCAATATTTCAGCATAATGAAAATAAATAAGTTTGTATACTTACACAGAAATGTTATAAATAATAAAAGGTATGCAAGAAAAAGTATCTTGCATGAGACATTCGGTAAAGATAGAAAATCTGTCACCTCGGGTGAACTGTTTTGGCGGGAACTCGGCAGAGCCTCGTTCCCGCAAAACAGTTAACCCTCGGTGACAGATTTTTCCATCTTCACCTCACACTCATGCATGATATTTATATACTGTATCATTAATTTTGTCGATGGACTTATATTCATGGCCATAAAAGTAATGGTTTTCCTATAGATGCCATTTTCGTTGGTTCTTGATTTTTTGTAACTGCATTTACTGAACTTCGCGTGTGTTCAATTCCTTACTGTAAAACTGATTTAATTCGCGTTAGTTTGATTTTCGCTTATATTCGCGAATCGCTTACCTTGCGAATTCATAAATACCGCGAATATATTAAGAGTTTCCATATATCCGAATATAAGATTATCCGAAAATATGCAACTTAAAATAGAACTGATGAAATCGCGAATTCATAAATTCGCGAATAAAAAACTAGCTGATTTTTTGACAAACGTCGCGAAATTTTGACCACGCGAAATAAATGCGTTTTACAGTATTTCTTGGTGGCCCTTAATTTGTGGATCAATCTGCGCACAAAATCGTCAAAAATTAGTATCTCGCGAAATCTGATGTTTTTACACTCGTTTTATCTTAATACATTTTGATCTTCAGCATACGTTATTATGTGTACAAACAACATAAATTTTTACGAATAATTGCGGCTCATAACTGTCAACGAAAATTAGTGACATCGAAATTAGATAAAACAACCTCATACAACAGACTACTTCAGCGTGTGACGGTGGATGAATTATTAAAATACACATAAAAGGTCTGTCACTACCCTCCATATCAGTAATGTCTTTGCATAATAAAAGCATAATTTTATCTCTAATTTTAACATTCATATTGGCAGGCAAAGCATAGACTAAATCGGTTTTGATTAATTACTGATGAAGTTTCTGCCAAATAAAACATGGAAAGCTCCTAGTGAGTTATTTATGTCCGTCGTTGTAGACGTATAGAGGAATTTGATCATCATAGTTTTTATGAAACAAACATCTTGAGATGCAGATGCGGATCCAGAAGCGATTCACTGGGGTTGCTTTAGCCTCCTACTGTTAAATCATTTTATTTCGCGCGGGTTTAATTTTTACGTATTTCGGCAAAACCGCGAAATTCAACCCCAGCGAAATTTAACCATTTAACAGTGTTTCTTTACAAGAAAATACAGTTGCGCGAATTTATTCACCCGCGAGTTTGTAAATTATCGGGTGTTGTGCGAAATTTCATCCCCGCGAAATTAAATGATACTATAGTATTTTTAATGGATAAAAAGGGATCTTTGAAAATCACCGAGCACGACAGATATGATGCTTTTGCAGGCTCGGTTTGATTGAACCTGTTCATGGGTAGTTATGGAACAGTATTACAGATCTTCGTTTGTTAAGTTCCTGGACTAATTCGTAAATTCAAAACTCCAGCAAAACGCTATTCAGTCTATCAATAACATAAACTTCTACGAATAATTTCGGCTCATAACTGTCAGCGACAATTAGTGACATCGAAATTTAATTTAAAAAAAAACATATTCATACAAGAAACAACTTCAACGTGTAATGGTGGATGAATTATTAAAACACACATAAAAGGTGTCACTAGCATCCATATCAGTAATGGCTTCGCATAATAAAAAAAGAATTGTATCCCAAATTTTTAAATGAATACTGACAGGCTACGCATAGTTTATATCGGTTGATAAATTACAGATGAAGGTTCTGCTAAATAAAACATGGAAAGCTCCTAGGGAGTTATTTGTCGTTTTAGATTTAGAAATATAAAGGAATTTGATCATCATAACATTTTAATGAAACAACAATCTTAAGATGCAAGAGTGGATCCAATGGCGGTTCAGAGGGGTTGATCAAACCTCCTATTTGAAATTGTAGAAAAATGAACCTAGAAAGCCACCGAACACGACAAATATAAAAAATGCTGCAGGGTCGGTTTGATTGAGTCTGTTCACGGACAGTAATGTAAATGCATATTACTAATGACGCCGCAATATTAAATTATCATCGGGATTTAGTCCAGAAAGTACGAAATTGTCATGTTACTACCTTAAGACTGCCCTGGACGAATCCATTTCCTTCAAATCTAGCATAGGGCCTGAGATGATTAGTAAAAAGGTGAAATATGCATATCAGGGATGGCCACATCCAGCAGACACAGCCTCCCGACACAGCCAAACAGTAGAGAGGAAAAGAAAACATGGTATTACAATAATCAATTTCAATATGGACGCCACAAACAATTAATAAAAGTGAAAACCCATGAGGTTACCGCCTTGGAACGGTCAGTGGCAAAACAATTTGCCACTGGGGGTTTAAACCAGGTTCTAGGGTACACCAACCTCACACTTGCACCAACAGGTTCTCGTATCACAAAACAAGCACAAGTTGTCTTAGTGAAATAACTCCAACCCACCAATCGGCTCAACAATGTTGCATGCAAAAGCACACAAACATATAAAACATAAGAAGCTAATAGCATTGCAAAGCCAAAGGGCGGGTATTCAATGATCTTATCGAGACCAGAGCTCCTGGAGTACAATCAGCAAGGACACGATGACAGGGATAAAAGAAACGAATCGCGCTTCTAGGTTCTTTTAAGAAAAGCTTCTTTGTTATAAATCTTCGTATATTAAGTTCCTGGAATAACTCGCAAATTCAAGTCTCCAACAAAAAACCTTTATGCCGCTTACAAATAGCATTTATTTCTACGAATAATTTGCCCCATCATATCTGCCAACGAAAATTAGTGACATTTTAATTCAATAATCAACTTCTTACACTGAACAACCTCATCGTGTGACGATGAATGAATTATTAAAACATACATAAAAGGTCTGTCACCAGCTTCCATATCAATAATGGCTTTGTATAATAAAAACAAAATTTTATCCCTAATTTGAAAATGCACACTGACAGGCTACGCATAGACTAAAATCGGTTTTGATAAATTACAGAAGAAGGTTCTGCTAAATAAAGCATGGACAGCTCCTAGTGAGTTGTTTATATCCTTACTTCAAGAGATATACATGAAACAACAATCTTAAGATGCAGGGGTTGATCAAGATGCGATTTAGTTGGGTTGCTTGAACTTTCTACATTGTATTAAAAAATGAAAAGGGAACCTTGAAAGCCAACGAACACGACAAATATGAAAATATTTCAGGCTCGGTTTGATCGAGCCTGTTCATGGCTAGTAATGGAAATGCATATTACTGCCCACCCCGCAAAATTTAAATTTCATCGGCATTTTGACCATACAGTTGGCAATTATCATGCACTATCACAAAACTGCTCTGGACGACGAAATCCCCCTCCCTGAAAATCTAGCATCCGACACAGAGATGATTAGTAAAGCTACCTTTTTTATAGATCTGATTTCTTTCCTAAGGGAAATTACTTTCGACGTCGGCTGATATTTCAGCTCCACTAGTGAAAACTCCAATTAGCGAGAAACCCCAGATATTAAAAAAATAATTACCAACAAGAAAAATAATTACCAACAAGATCATTTCATTCCCCGAAGCAAACGCTAAACGTGAGCTTCACAGTACACTTATCCGCTCGTTATAAATCAGTTATAAGTCAGTGGGTGCAGATAAGCGTTTCCTCTGGAGATTTATTAATCCACAAGGGAAAGAATTCGTAAAGGCGCTAATATGATAATTGAAACTGAAGACTGTTTAAATCATGTAATATCCATAAATTTAATAGTCGCATATTTCGTAAATTTCCAGGGAAAGTTATTAATTTATAAATATTTACGCTCGTCTAGAAATTGGCTACAGTGAAGTTCTTTCGAACTATTCTGTTTTCAATTAGCGGTGAAAATTATTTGCTGCAAGGTTGGTTAAAATTAACCATCGACTGCTAATACTGTGACATGCGACCTCGATTCGCTTCCGCGCACGTATTGCCACGGGTTACTGCGAATAAGCGCCATCAACTTGGCTGTAAACAACAACAACTATTTAAACAATCCGTTTTATCGAAATTCTTTTCAATATTTTATTAAGATTTGAATATATACAGAAGTGATAATAAAGAGTGTGAATGGAAGAAAGAATTTAATCGAATTCAGGTTTCACGCACGTAGCCATAATGTTTTTTTTGGTGAAAAAATTAAATACCTTATTACTTAACATAAATATCTTCAAAAGGCCCCGGTATGTCCATGTGTAACTGTTTTTGTGATTAATGTCCATTTGCAACATTTTTGTTTCATTTTCATTTTGCAACAACCATTTTAACAGCTTCGACTTTCTGCATAAATAATAAGTTAGAGCGAGTTAAACAAAAGCATTTTGCTAGATTTGATCATAGGGACCCTGTTTTAGCGAAAAAATACCTTTAAATAGTGAAATTGAACAAATTTGACTTGGTACAAATATTACTGAAAGGATGTTCAGCCGCCATTAAACCAATGGAAGTACTGTAAATTGACTGGTTTTGGGGTTATATGTATATATGTACTGACTGTGATTACGAATACAATGCATCCTTAAAACCAGTCAATTTACCGTACTTACGTTGGTTCAATGGCGGCTGCGCACCCTTTCAGTAAATTAGATATAAGTACTAATTTAAAATCAAAATTTTCAACTTTACTATTTAGAGGTATTTCTCGCTGAAACCGGGTTCCTATGGATTTGATTACTTGAATTTTCGAAAATTTGAAACCCGTAAACATCAATAAATTGCAGCAACAATTAACAGTAATTTTGCAATTATGATTATCGGCAAATAATATTGATGTTTTGTGTCATTAATTGGCGTTCACTGAAAACATGCAAGCAGTTTCAAACACTGCATGATTATGCTTAATTTGCCATTAATCAGTTCTAAGAAAATGTGCATGCTTCAGCGTTAAAACTGTAGAAATAAATATTCAAATGATAAAAAAGAAGAGTAACTGAGATTTGTTTCTTTACTCTATGTCTTTGGTAGCAAACGAACTCATTAAAGTATAAGATACTGTACAGACACTACGGTATTTAAAATCATTGACATTTTTTTTCCGTTTACTCTTAATACCCTTTCCATTCTAATAGGAAGCGATAAGAGCTCCGCATCCAATTTGCTTCCGTCATGTTTGCATTCCGTTTCAATCTCGATTGTTTGCGTCGAAAAAAAAACAACAAATAACAGTAATTTTTATTTCAAACAATCGTTTATCTGTATCTTTGAAAAGTATTGTGGTAGACTATCCTAGTTGAATTGTTTTTTCTATTGAAAGGTTTTTAAATGTGTGCACTCGGTAGCTTCTTTATACCGAACTACTTTCGTGATGAAATAATACATAAGGGAAATAATCACCAACAGTTAAGTGTCTGACAGAGTTAAATTTCTTGCAAACATTCCCATCTAGGCTAATTGAATGTTCATTAAAAACCAATAGGACGTTCGCAGCCGAACGCTCAAAGACAGTAGACTTTCTCGTAGTTCAGTAATTGATAGGTTGGTGTCCGTTATTAAATGTCTGACCGAGAACTGTAGTACTATATTCGATTATTTCGCTGGATGAATAAACTACATATCATAAATAAATAGGTCGCGCCATGGGAAAGAATAATCATGTCATGTTTTGTATGTTTTGACCTGAAATATATTTTTCTTCATAACTAATATATGTTATCTTGTTTACATACATTTCGACTTGACCGTGAACTGCATAAAAGGCAATGTCGTTCGCTCAACCTAATGACGTCATTTTATAGATTGACGTCAGCTGTTTGAGTGCACAATTTCCGATGACGTACTTAAAATTTGTCCAGTATGACTTAAAGATACATAACTGCCAAAGCGCCAAAAGTAAAAGTGATTTCCCAATATAATAAAGAGATATGTTATATTTATTCAAAAGATAACTGTATAATACTAGTGTTATAATATTTTTCAACGTAATCACATATTTTGTGATCTGCTAAGAATTGAGTACAGTCAACCCTGTCTTTAGCAGCCACCCAAGGAAGTGACAAAACGTGACTGCCGAAGACAGGTGGCTGTTAAAGACAGTATAAATTAGAACAACTAGAATGTTGTGTTCCGCGGAACACATGTGTCGCCTGCATGGACACAGTTGAAATGTGGGCCTATGTTTAATCATATATAATAAAAATATTTCATTTAAGTTGATTTCAATACTTCACCACAGAACGCATGTGTCATCTTAATTGCATTTAAAAGGGGAATAACTAAAATAATGGTGAAAACTGAGTTATCACCTTCAAAAATTGGTTTGTAAATGCAGATGAGTTATTCAAAGTATTAAGTGAATTAATTGAACAAGTACTTTCCATTTTACAGGCAACACTAAGTTTCATGTTAAAGTTGCATTTGAAAGGGACATAACTCATAAAATATTGAAACTGGAGTTATCATTCTTGTCGTCACAGATGGCATTGTTCATGCTGATAATATATTCCAAGTATGAAGTGAATAGGACAAGTACTTTCAAAGTAATAGGCAACATTAAGTTTCATGTTAAAGTTGAATTTGAAAAGGGCATGACTCAAAAATATTGAAACTGGAGTTATCATTCTTGTTGTCACAGATGGCATTGTTCATGCTGATGATATATTCCAAGTATGAAGTGAATAGGACAAGTACTTTCAAAGTTAAAGTCAACATTAAGTTTCATGTTAAAGTTGCATTTGTAAGGGGCATAACTCAAAAAAATTTTAAACTTGAGTTATCATTCTTGTCGTCACAGATGTCATTGTCCGTGCTGATGATATATTCTAAGTATGAAGTGAAAAGGACAAGTACTTTCAAAGTAATAGGCAACATTAAGTTTCAGGTTAAAGTTGCATTTGAAAGGGGCATAACTCAAAAACTATTGAAACTGGAGTTATCATTCTTGTCATCACAGATGGCATTGTTCATGCTGATGATATATTCCAAGTATGAAGCGAATAGGACAAGTACTTTCAAAGTTATAGGCAACATTAAGTTTCATGTTAAAGTTGCATTTGAAAGGGGCATAACTCAAAAAAATGAAACTGGAGTTATCATTCTTGTCGTCACATATGGCATCGTTCGTGCTGATGATATATTCCAAGTGTGAAGTGAATAGGACAAGAACTTTCAAAGTTATAGGCAACATTAAGTTTCAGGTTAAAGTTGCATTTGAAAGGGGCATAACTCAAAAAAATATTGGAACTGGAGTTATCATTCTTGTCGTCACAGATGGCATTGTTCGTGCTGATGATATATTTCAAGTATGAAGCGAATAGGACAAGTACTTTCAAAGGTATAGGCAACATTAAGTTTCAGGTTAAAGTTGGGGGACTACCGGACGATGCCGACGACGACGACGACGCCGACGCCGCCTGACAATAGAATCCCTATGTGTCTACCTGCTATCGCAGGCGACGCAAAAATGTCAGTTATGGTCATATTCAAACTGACTGTTTAAGACAGACGGTTGTTATTCGCAGGTGACTGCTGAGGCAGGTTTCACAGTAAGAGCAATCTGTTTCCGCGTCTTATTGAAATAAGATGCTGCCCTTAATGGAAACTCGTTTCGTAACAGCGACTATCCATGTAACTCCGAGCACGCTATCCCCAAAAAGAAAAAAAATATAAACGTAATAATAATTGCATGAAATCGGTAACCAATTACTAATCGACTTACTAATAACTTTACCCTGTCTTTGTACGGGGAACTTTTAACCACGGTCACTCTGCATACAATGGTTATTTTGTAATTGGCATCATACAGTCAGAATAAAATTTTGTGTTTTGAGTGTTTTGAGTGTTTGATAGTTGTTGATTTAGTTACATAAATTCCCAATGAAGGTCAAAACCTCAGCATTGAAATATAACGACATTTTGGTGTTTTTACGTTTGTTTGTCAAAAGAAGTTATTTATGAAATATGAAGGATCTCTATACTGATATAATGCGAAATGTAAGCTTGGTAGAAATAAGACAAACTACGGCATAAAGAGACAGGGCGGGCTAAGTATGAAGATATTAGATACTTGATAATTAAGAATTCTTACGATAGGGGGGAAATGCAATATCTTGTCTGTTGCCAGAAGTCAGTTTTAAACGAAACTCTTTACTTGTTGTCCCAAAGTAAAGGAAGGTCAAGACACGGTCGTCTTCAATTTGTCACCAAATATTGGAATAAATTCTTCGTACTAATCCCTCGATCACATTGGTCATCTTTCTGTCCACGCCGGACAGTTGGGTCTTATTGCTAGTATTGATCTACGCAATGCATTCAACGCAATATTTAGGAGATATATATAGGCCAATAAAACTGATGTACGAGGCGATATCAATTTGGATAATAGTTCCATGCAAGTCGTTGACAGATTTATTTGTATGTAGTCATATCCGATGTACTTATAGTATTGAATGCATTAATAATACTGTTTTATTGGTTTTTTTGGAAATATCTATTATTTGCGACATCTTTCTTTGCGACATCCGCCGTATTGAACATAATTGTTCTAGATTGCGGAAATAACCTGTATCATGTTTTTAAAATTGGTTCAACACAGCTGATTGGCTTTTCGGATATATCTTACTTTGCGACATCTTATTTGCGACATCCTCAGTATTGAACATGACTTTTCTAGATTGCGGCAAGAAAATGTATCATTTTAAAAATGGTATCATTTAACCAGCTGTTTCAGTTATGTTTTCATATTAAGTGTTAAACTTAACTTAATATTATTTAATATATGTGCCACGCAATATTGCCCAGAAACTAATAAATAATCATTTTATACAGACGACAATATGTCGTTTTATGACTGTTGTTTGCGCGCTGTTTTGTTTGTGATATACATGGAATTTTTAAAATTCAGTGCTTCAAATAAAACCGAAATTAAACTTGGAATAATTCTTCCTGAGGATAATAAATATGATTGGAGTATAAGATACGTCTTACCTGCAATCGAATATGCAATTGACAACATTAATAAACGAGAACTCTTACCTGGGCATACATTGGTCCCAAAATTCAAAGACTCAATGTGTTCCGAAACGATTGGACCACTGGCGGCTTTTGACTTCTATGTTAAAAAGGAGGCCCATGTATTTATAGGCCCCGTGTGCGAGTATGCAATAGCACCCGTGGCACGTTTTAGCCCACATTGGAACATACCTGTTTTGACAGCAGGGGCATTTGTGGCGGCTTTCAATGATAAACAGCAGTACAAACTTTTAACTAGAGTTCTCGGTGCTTATTCTGGTAGTGCAAACTTGTTCTTGAAGATAGCAAATAATTTTAATTGGACAACCATAGCGCTCATATACCACGAGTTCAACAAACGCAGCGGTGGTAATTCGGACTGCTACTTCCAGCTCCAGCCAATATTTCACATCTTTAAAGAAAAATACCGAAATCAAAAAGATCCTTGGAATAAAAACTTTCACGAATCTTTACCTGAAAAACCAAAGTTTGAAGAATTTCTGAAAGAGGCGTCATTGCATGCAAGAAGTAAGTACCTTTATCTATATATCTCCATTCATCTCAAGCCTATATCTCTTCTGTTTCCTTCTCAAAAATAAAATTAGTCATTGTATATTTAAAACTATAACCTGTGGATAAAGCTAAAGAAAACATACCGATAAAAAATCATAATTGGTTTATTCATAATTAGCTTAATGATCATGTATCAAATGCAAGAAATAAATGGATTTCAAGTAACGAAAAATTTACTCGCATACATGTACAAATTACATTTGATGGCTTGATTTTGGAAAAAAAAACGGCATATGTATATCAGATTCGAAAAGAAAAAAACATTACTGAACTAGTACTAAAACAAAGTTTCTTTTTTAAGTTTGCTCAAGGAGGAATTATTTTCTTTGTCTTAATTGCGGTTAATATTTACTATCGGCTCATTATATTCACCTCTGTTATAGGTTGGGACTACTTTCAACTACTTTTACTTTAACTCAAAGAAATAGTTACATTTACAAGGGTTTGGGTTTCTTCTGTTTTAATGAAAGATAGTGAAGTTTCTGACATTTGTTTTACCTCAAACTTTCAAATTCATAATTATGACTGTATAAAAAAAGGCTGTCGAGATGTAAAGTGAGTGTAAGGAACGACAACTCTGCGAAGGAGATTGCCACAATATAATGTCTATAAATGATTTGATAGAAACGAATTTCGACGAAATTTCGGACTAGACCTGTACATGTTAGGATCTGTTTTAAGTGAATTTTACTAAAGCTTATAACCTGGGCTTTAAATATACTCACTCGGATGTTCATTGTGTACGAATATTACACATTTACTTTGTTTACAGTTTTCTACAGTATATACATGTACATATTATAAATTTTGATATTTGAAAACATTTGTTCATTGTTTGGTATCCTAAAATGCTTGTTTTAAAACAAATCAGTCACTAGACACAGCCAGCCCCTTCCCCATCCAACCCCATCCTTACCCCAGCCCCTAATAAATCTCTCTATTCAGACGGTTACATAAGATCCCTAATTAGGGACAGGTCCCTTTACGCGTATTGTCCGCTTTTCAATAGTCACTATATCATACATTGATAGGTGAGATAAAGGGAGTAACTATCGATAATTGGCGATGAAAACTGATTTTACCCTCTATAATGCCTAGAATTCAGAACTTGTTTGAGAATGCATTATCCTTGTTTTTTACTTTTAAATGCGTATCTTTTCTTTTTCTGAAGCTAAGATTTGAAAAAAAACATATCAGTTAAATGTTAGATTAGCAACATTTCAATATTGCGTCAGAGCGACCTCTTACCCCATAAACATGCAATAGAGCGACCTCTTACCCCATAAACATGCAATAGAGCGACCTCTTACCCCATAAACATGCAATAGAGCGACATCTTATCCCATAAATATGCAACAGAGCCACCTCTTACCCCATAAACATGCAACAGAGCGACCTCTTACCCTATAACTATGCAATAGAGCGACATCTTATCCCATTAATATGCAATAGAGCGACCTCTTACCACATGAGCATGCAATAGAGCGACCTCTTACCCCATAAACATGAAATAGAGCGAACTCTTCCCCCATAAACATGTAATTGTAACATGTATTGCTTTCATAATGTTACGACCTAAAAACTTCTACAAAAAAATCAATAATTTAATAAAATTCAAATCAAACACGACAAGTATAAATTTACTTCTGCCAAGGTTTATGTGCGCCTACTCCTAGGGAGCAATGAAAATGGACTAAAACCCGAGCCTTTAGCCCGAGCTCAGCGGAAATCAATTTCAACATTAAAAACAGTAATACCATTTTGATAAATCCCATAGGATGGAGCATTGTCAGTGCTTTAACAACCATCAGAGCAATATTTCCATTAAAATCACTCAATGAGTGATCCCTAGATGCCGTGAACGAGAAACAATAGGCGGAAATAAAAGAATTAGATAGTTTGAAAAAAGCTTTAAAAAACGGTGTATTACAGGAAATGACAACGGCAAACTTTAAAAAAAACAACAGAAAGTATGTTAAAGAAAAAGTGAAATATGCATATCAGGAATTGCCACACTCAAAAATACAGCCTCCCCACGCAGCGAAAAAGAAGTGAGGGAAAGAGAGCATGTTGTTATAACTATGTCAATTCAAATAAAAAAACCACTATCAATTAACGACATAGAGAAGGAGTGATTAGATAACAACCAAACATATAATAAATGAGGTACTGAAATCATCCCAATGAAAATAGTCAAAATTTTGAAACACATATCTTTGAAATTACCACTAATTAATAATGATAGTGTAATAAGAGTTTATATAAAATTGGTTAATGAAACCATATTTTTCAAAGTACCTAAGAAAGATTCTTACTTAGGTACTTTGAAAATTATGTTTTCATTAACTAATTTTATATAAACGAATATGGCGTAAAGGAAGCAGTCAAAATGTTAAATACTGACAATATAAAAACAAATACGTTTAACTTAAAGCCAAACCTTAAAAAAAACGTTCAAATTCTTAAATTTCTAAACAAAAGGAATAAAAACAAAACACATAAACAAATAAACACATTGAAATACATGATATGTATGACAGACTAGGGAAGTAAAGGTCACAATGTGACCTAAACGTTGTTTTTTAGCATTTCTGTATTAGTTACTGCCTTGGACTATTAAGCAATTTTAACGGAAGCTGTCGATCAAACTGGCAATAGCTTCGTATCAATGGTAAAACAAGGATGAGAACTTTGCAAAATAAATAGATCGTCTAGATATTGATAACGCGCTGCCGAAAATAATAACAATCAAACTAACCGTCAATGCATTACCACAGCATCTTTGCAAAGAAGCGTGTTAAAATAATCGATAAGATGAGACCAGGTGTTGTACAATTAACGGCTCACTGTCCATTTGTTATGAAACACAAAACCTAGACTGAGAAATATTTTAATTGGAAGCGAATTCGAACAATGTCGTTAGAGTAAGAAGTGTTACGATACGATTGTTGACATGTTATTCAAAGCTAATGAACGCATAACTATTCGTCACCAACAACATCCAATTCAAATTAGGAACTGTGAAAGCAAATACTGGGAATTCGTTTATATTCATGGTGTAGTAATACTTCGCAGATTTCGTAGGCGGACTCATTTTCGTTACATTCTTGTTTTGTCCTTTTTTGAAATTGTTTATATTATAAACCCTAAGGCGTGCTCTTTTTTCATTTTGGCTTTCTGTCTGGGTTGGATGATGCTTTCTGAATGTGGCTATTATTGATATGAATATTTCATTTTTATCTAAGAAATCGATCAGTGAAAATCTTAAGTTTGGAAACTTGCTTCCAATTTAAGTTTTATGGTCTAGGTATAAGACCTGTAAATAGACTTCCCATGGCAATATAAACTATAGTAAGCATGACATGTTTTAAAAGGCTGGCAATCATAGCTGATTGATAAAGGGCTATTTGATAGGGGCTAACTTACATGCTTTTGAAGCTAAATTGTTCTTTTGTCGATTTCCACCAAGAAAAGTAGAGGTCATGTATCAATTAACAGAGATTTGACACCTTGAAACCGGTGGTCTTTTTTCACTTCTGTGTGAATTTCAAAACTGTTTTACATATGACATCCTAAAACCAGGGCCTTTTTTTCATATACCGCATTTCCAAACATAAATTTGCTATCAGTTTGTCAGCAAAAGCATGCCATTTACTAAACATGTTCCTTTCAGGCCATACTATCCATTTAACGCCCCCAAAAGGCAAAAAGGGACTATTTATTGTCAGTCATTGCCTGACTAGTCGAAGTGGAAACTTTCGGTAGACTATTTACAGGTAATTAGCCTCTAAGACCCTTACATCGTTACACTATATGTCCAATTTCGCAGCTGTTGATAGTATATCGGTATTACATTCCTTTAAATTATATTTTATTGATTATAACTTGCAACATGCATATCTTGTAAAATGGCAAAATGCAAAGATAACATGTTATTAATAGAAACTTTGTCATTCAGGGGTTTCATGTATACTCAACAAAAATAAAAAGTATCCACTTTCCTATTTTAAATTTTGTAAAATTTGAAAACGAAAACTCAAAATTCTATATGTGTACACATTTGCTTTACTGTTATCATTGCAAAGGGATAAAGTGTTCTTGAAAATCTGCAGCCCCAGCTTAGTTATCTTTCCTTTTGTTATAATTGAGGTTTCAGTAAAATGTCAGTGATTCTATGAATTATTCGCAATAATTTGAATTAAATCACTTTCTCTACCTCTTGTAATCAATAAAATCACAAAATATTCATCAATAACACAACTGGTCCTCGATAAACAACGCTAGAAGTTCCAACCATTTCCAATTAGCTCCCTTTAAATTGAATATGTAGTGTTTTATTATCCACGAATAATTGTTATTCGATAGGCAGTTCCTCAGGTCTTGGTGTGGAAGTTTTTATTCATGAACGATTTAACTTAAAAACAACTGAGATTTACTAACATAACACCATTCATAGCGTTCAAGATTAATTGAACAATTGTTAATGAGAATTTAAGCATAAAAAGTGGATACTTTTTATTTTTGTTCAGTATATATTGATTCACACTTGTTTATGATAACATGCATGAGCGCGAAACAAACGGTGTCAAAAACGATTTGTCTTCATTCAACACAAAAAAATATGGTGACATGAAGGTAAAAATGTCGTGTGAACAGACATAATCAAACCGAGCCTGCAATATATGTCGTGTTCGGTGGCTTTTAACGTTCCCTTTACATCTTTGTTAATGTGCATAAGAAACATTTTGTATGGCATGTACCTAGTAGAAAAAATATAAAGCTCAAATATTTCTCAGGGAGTCAGTGTTTGTTGTACAATAAATTAAGCTAGAACAAGTCTTTATTCTCTATGCCTCTGCATAATTATATAAATAACCGCAAAAAAATCGCATTACGTTAACATGTAATCCCATATTTAAACGGGTACTTATTCGTTTATATTCTTCAAAATCGTCCATTGGCCGGAAATAATAGTTTATCCTCCTTGTTTAACCATGCCCGTTCCACCCTACCAGCAATCCTACCAACAACCCTTTCCCGCCTAAAAATGTAAATCGGGAACTTTATCATTCTGTTTGGGATTAGTATACATTATATATAATTAACCAGTGTAATATAATAGAATAGGCATGCATGTTGATTAATGTTAGTTCACATTTTCCCGTGTATATTCTGTATTTAACCGAGCCTGCAATATTTTCACATTTGTCATGATCGGTGGCTTTCGAAGTTCCTTTTTCATCTATTTATACAATATTGATGATAACTTTTTTACATGGAAAACACATCATTATCTATTATTACACCTCACGTGATTAGTTTACTATATAGCGTAATGTGACGTCAGAGGGAGATAATTTCTACTGTCACATATGCGACAGTATACTGTCACCCTCGCGTGGATCTAAAAATAAATATCTTGGAAATCCGATTACAAATTAACTTCTACGCATGCGTAATTGACCAAGGGTGATAAGCAATTAATTTGGTCATAGTCAAGATCTCTAAAAAAAAAAACAAATGTTCGGATGTTCGGTGTAATAAAATAAATATCACATCCCATTGGGGGAGACAGTACGAAATGTTAACCCTTGAGAATGTAATGTCAACCTCGGCTAACGCCTCGGTTGACATTACTTCTCTCGGGTTAACATTTCGTACTGTCTCCCCCAATGGGATGTGATATTTATATATTACAACGTCAGATATCATGATATCTGTACGTAATGAAGTAGAAGACACCTGTTTTATGGTGATCGCTACATAGAGATAAAGCAGCTTGTCCGATAAGAGAGGAACACTAATTTATCTTAATATAATCGATGTTAGAAATACGCAGAGGCTGATCCAGAGGGGGTTTCAGTGAGGTTGCTTTAACTTTTTTCTTTTCTGTTTTCCTTTTTGGTGGGGGTAGCAATATTTACCTTTTATGGGGATTTTTACCAGAGCAAGGGAACTAATGATGTAACTACCATAAAAATGCTCAAACGAACCCCCTGTCTGGAAATCTTTCGTCCGATCCTGCGTTTAAACCACACTCACGATAATTAAAAGAGAACTTTCAAAGGCACCAAAGAAACAGGAAATATACTCTGAAATAATAAATATTTGTGAGGTACTTAGTTTCGTGTATTTCATGGCGAGATTGATCCACAAATTTTACACCACGACGAAATAAGACATCGACATTGTTTTCTCGTTTAGAGCAAACCCATTCTTTTATCTGGGGACCATACGCCGCAGAAAATGGAAGGGCCTTTATCTGAAAATACCACATTAACGGTTCCATGTTCAGCGCCATATGCATGCCATCGTTTGGATGAATCAAAATTGTACTGTTTATTAGTGTAAATATTGAGTTGCACTCAACCCGGGCTAGACGGCGTGTGCTGTAAAATGCATTTTCATTACTGCCCATGAACAGGCTCAATCAAACCGAGCCTGTAATATTTTCATATTTGTCGTGTTCGGTGCCTTGCAAAGTTCCCTTTTCATGTAATTGAAGATCCATGAATTAAAGTACCCATGCAAATTGTGTCAAACGGATAACCAAGACATTTTATGCCCTCGAATAGAAGTGCACCCACAGAGAATGTAAGCTGATTTGATCGGTTAGTTAGCCCTTATTGCAAGTTTCTGTTTACGGATAACTGTAGAATCATTTAATTTCGCGGGGATGAATTTTCGCGCAAAACCCGTTAATAACATAGTCGCTGGGGCATAAATTCGCGCAACTTATTTTCCTACAAAGAAAAAATGTTAAATGGTTTAAGAAAAGAAGAATCAATTTTATGGCATGTACTTGGTAGAGAAACGCACTCTTCAGATATTTCATAGAATGTCGGTGTTTTGCTCTGCAACAAAATAGCAACGAAGATTCATACCCTAGGGATAAAGCAATGCAGGGTAAAGACGATGATGAATGAGTAGTGTTTCCCACTTCACGCATTCCCCGGGAGACAATGTTAAGCAACCCCATTATTCAAAATGTGATGCAGTATCGCGTGCAATATTACCTAGAGAGTTTCTAAGTTGGCAAATTGTCTTTGCTTTTTTTATTAACGCGTTCGCAAGATGTTTCAAATAATGTCAACCTGTATTTCTACATCCCTTGAGTATATTTTATCTCTTAATACATATATGCATGCATAATTAACATTTTTGATTAGATCACCTAAAATCACCGATCAAAACGGGTACATCTCCATTTAAACTATTCTTTAAATTGACCAATGGCTGGACATAATACTCTTGATTTGTATAATTATATAAAAAAACATTTAAAATAAGATCGTTAATAATCCGTGAGGGAAAGGAGTATTCCTCCATTTATATTTATTTAAAATCGACAAAAGGCTGGAAATAATAGTTTATTTAACTGTTTCACAATCCCCATACCCATCCTCCGCCTACTAACTCCAACCTGTGTACATATGATAATCAGGAACTTTCTAGAGTTATTTTTTACTCATATTCCTTTTTGGTGAATAATTCTGTATATGAAACAGTGTAATGTAACGGAATATGCATCATGCGTGTTGAATATTTATAACTGGTTATTAATTTCACCAGCCTATACCGAAATGCAGTTTAAGGTAGAGTATGCCTAAAAAATTCCCGCGTTTTTTGGCCGATTTCGGATTATTACGTCACACAACTTTCGGTTTATAAATTTTATTATTTTTTTACTCTGTTTAGTTTAACTATTTGAAAAGGCATTCTACGTAATGGAAATTCAATAATAATAAAGAAATTTTCACCTCTTTTTAAAAAATAGAACGTTTTTACAAGAAATGTGATTATTGACGGATGGTACCGAATAGTTTACGTCATTACGGAAATTGTACGGAAATTGCCGAAATGGGCCGAAATCGGCCAAAAAACGCGGGAATTTTTTAGAAATCCTCTACCTTAACTCGGCTCTATTTATTATAATAGAGGAAACACATTGTAAGACGTAGATCCAATGTTTCATTAACACGTGTTTGTATGCGCGATTAAATAAATGATTTTGTCTCCGGCCGGAAATCGAAACGACAGTTTTGATAATTACAAAGGATCCCCCCTTACATCTACACAATCTGCATACTAATGGGTCCGGAATTTTAACACGACACAAACAATAAAACAACTAAATACGCATGCACGCGTTTGACATAACACGGTCTTGCCATAACAGTGTGTATTAATTATTTTGATATGGAATGACTATGTATTTAATGTATACGTCAATAAATTATCAATTTTTATCAGTCTATCTATGAGAGATATCAGTAATGACTTTTACGTGGTCTGTCTTCGTTCCTGACCATTCCGGGGCGGGGACTTAAACGTACCAAAAATTACCTTAGTTTTTGACATAACACGGTCTTTTTTGTTTGATGAAAGTAATGACTTTCTGTTTAAAGTTGTTAAGCTTAATTCTAAGCCAGAATTAGTTTTATCGGTCTATCTATGAAAGATATAAGTAATGGCTTTTTACGTAGTCTGGCTTCGTTCCTGACCATTCTGGTGTGACAACCGCGCAGGGTTTAAATCCTACAATAAAAATTTAAATAAATAAATGTTGTTTTTTTTTACATATTACGGTCGTGCTTTAGTTTTCATAAATGGTTTTTGGTAATGACTTTCTTTTTTTAAGTTGTCTAGCATAATTGCTGACCATTCCCGGACGATAACCCTACGGGGTTTCAATCGTACCATAAAATTGTCTTCTATTTTTGGCTTCTTAATTGGGCTGTAGGAGTCAGTGTTTACGGAATAAATCTGTTAATAGCATGTCTATTTCAATTTCTGTCAGAAAAAAAGAAAATTTAAGCTCTAGGTCTCAAAAGTCTTCCATATTAGCTTAATAAACCTGACGTGACAGGCGACAATTGCGAAGACATTATTATACATCTCCGTGGTTATAACATGTACTAATTAGTCTATCAACAAGTCATGAAAAGTATTGTGGTCGAGAATCAATAAATCTATGAAGAGTCTTAGGTGTTCATAATCCGGCTATTTAGGTTGGACATTGCAAAGCTAGGATGAGGGTTCCATTGTTCTGTTAAAGCAGCCTTTTCACAGTTCAGGGTGGAATACTTCGTTATCCCAGATGCGGTTACATTTTAATATTTGATATTTACACTTCAACTTCATTGTCTACGATGAAGTCTTATTCACCTAACGAATCATAATTTCTAATGGTAAAGAGTGTGACGTAATAGTTTAAAGGCGTGGCTCCTGAAGAACCGTTCACAGTTTATTGGACGTTGCGCAATGTTTTGACGTGTGACGTCGCCGAGCACGCACGTTTTGCTACGAGTTGTTGCGGAAAAGCGTGCCGTCATTCACTTTGTCGTGAACGTGGCTATTCCAACAGCCATAAGAAAAAGCCGTTATATAAAGAATTCTTCTGATAATTTCTGTATTAATGAGAGTATTTATGTGTGTAAATATAAGGATTGAATCGATATTTGATGTTTTTCATTTGGGTATGAAAAACAGTTGGATTGTTTAAAGTACAGGTGAAGCTTCGGGCTTCACGCACTTTAAACAACCCAAATGAAAACCATCAAATTTTGATTCAATCCTTAATTGAATTATTATGTGAAGCCTATAAATTACTGAACACATGCGAGTTTCGGCCAGATTTAAGACTAATCTGTACATTGTAAGACCTGTCGCGAATGAGTTTTAATGCGTTAGTAACGCTAAAAAAAACATCGACATTAAATATATTAACTTATATTTTAACTGTGTTAGAGTTTTTACTGTCGATAAGTGACACAATAATACTTTAGCTTTACTGGGTATCATTATATTTCGGGCGGGTTTAAATTTCGCGAATTTCGCCTAAAAGTTAATACGCGACGTTAAACCCTTGCGAAATAACACCATCCAATATTATTATGTCTTATATAAAAATACAATTGCGCCGATTTATGTCTGCGAAAATATATCATTTGCGTTTTATGCGTGAACATTCG
Organism: Corbicula japonica; assembly: GCA_038501625.1. Lineage (NCBI taxonomy): Eukaryota > Metazoa > Mollusca > Bivalvia > Venerida > Cyrenidae > Corbicula > Corbicula japonica. Next base: position 6,885,844 of record JAZAYU010000023.1, read on the forward strand.
TCCCGCGAAATTAAATCATACTACAGTATTCGAATAAAGAAGTCATTTAAAGTGAGAACATATCTTAATTCTATAGGAACATTGCGGATGTACTTACATTCATGGGAATAAAATTTCATGGGTTTCCGTGAATTTCGTGGATCTCAATTTTCTGAATATACGTTTATGTTCAATTATTTATTTCGTGATGGTCTAAAATTCGCGGATTGATCTTCCAACGAAATCCAGGAAAAATAGTAATCCGCGAATATTAATGGCATTACGGTATAATGGTATATTTTTAGTTTTATTTTGAATATTTACATTCCTATTGATTTCTTCGTTTAAAAAAAATTCGGTTCATTTTGCATGAATCGCATGACCCGTAATGACGTCAGTAACGTCATGGCTGTTACTATTGAAAACTCCCACGTATTACTCCCCCTTTTCACTTAATACTAATTTTTGAAAGCGTTCGACTAAAGTTTATTTAAAGAAAAAAATGAATAAAATGTAAATATAAGTAATGATTTTTATTTTGGTGCGCTTTATGGATTTGCCAGCTTTAGCGTGCACGTCCAATCTGCATGAACCGCACCAAAATAAGAATCATTCCTTAATTAAACACTTTTCACTAGAATTTGATTTTGAATTTGTATTGCTTCCCATAGGAAATATAATGCATGCAATGCATAAAAATGATCCATCTCTAGTTATTAAAACGAAATTAGATTACATTCAGTTGAAAACCACGTTATAAATCAAAAACAAATAGCACCGTTTTACCGGAAACTAAATTCTCACGAATATGTTTTAAATTCTCAGTTGCTCATTAATTATGCTTGCCTTAAGTAGTACTTACCTACTACAAATGAAATAACTCTAATCGAAAAATTATAGACATCTACTCTTCTTAATTGTAACAAAAATGTAACATTTAAGTAAATATTATAGAAGTTTTCTTAAGTTTTTTTTTCAGACATTAAACTAATGATCTCGGTTAAAAGCACTTGAACATTTTAACACGAGAACTAGCATTAACCTAGCTACATTCATTAAAATATGGGCTAGTTGTTTATCATTATTCGTTAACCATATTCTCCATAGATACACCTTTATTGCATGTGCGAACAGTTTAGATCTGGATCATCCGGCACATCCGTGCCATCTGATCAGGATCTAAACTGTTCGCCTTTTGATTTGTTAGGTTATTTCTGACCAAAATGCGACCAGTGCAGATCCTGATCAGACGGCACGGATGTGCCGGCTGATCTAGATCTACACTGGTCGCACATGCATAAAAATGCGTATATATGGAGGAAAGGGTTAAGGAAACACAATTAACCATTTACTGTAGTTTACCATGGCGCGAAATACCGAAATTTACACCCGCGCGAAAAAATAAATGATACGCGTCTACCGTCGTTTTGTTTGATGTTCAAGAGAAGGTTTTTCTATTGGCTTTTATGAAAGTTTTACCGCTTTGGTTCCTAACGATCTTTGTAATGACATGTCAATTGTCAATTGCAATTTACCAAATACGTTACAAAACAATCTCTATTACATCTTTTAGATATAATTAAGATATAAACACACAGATGCATCTTTGTTCTCCACGTGTTGCATTCATCAAAAGATGTTATCATTCTATTTCGCGCGGTTTTAAATTTCGCGTATTTCGCGCTTGAGTAACTGCGCGAATTTATTCCTGAATGAAATCGTTTCCACAGAAAAATACTATCGCGCAAATATATCATTTCTGGCTTTTGTCGCGAAAATGCGTTTCTTCGAAATGAAATTATACCTAAGAAACGGCTCTGATGTGGTCACACGATTAAAATTGCTAACAATTAGAAAAAAAATTAAAAAGCTGACTGGAAAAGAGTAACTAATTTTTGACAGGCGGTGACGATCGCTGACCTGATATCTAATGGATTCGGTTATTCATTATGTGCTTAAGTCATAGTTCGATAATTCAAGATTCCCGTTTTAAGTCGATATACGCTCACGGGAAGTAACTCGTACACGAATGCAAAACTGTTTATTGGAAATTGTTTATAAATCACGCGTAGTTAGATATGGTAAAATATTCATTCATTCCATTTCTTACAAATACTGGTAACGAATTGCAAATATTGATTGGTTATCTTTTACATCAAAAATAGTGTAACAGATACTGGATAAGAAGACAGCCACGTGATATTTGTTCATATAATTAAGAATGATCTTTAGGGAGATTGGGACGAATACGATATTTTTTCCGAGATAAGTGCCCAAGGTTATAAAGCTGCGATTGGAAACCAGTCTCAAATCTCAAGCATCTGATTGGCTGAAATGACGACTGGTCGCCATTTCAGCCAATCAGATGCTTGAGATTTGAGACTGGTTTCCATGCTCAGTTTTATAACCTTGGGATCAGTACCCATTTAAAGAACATGGTCATATCTTGCCTGACATCCGGCCAGATGGTTCTATTTTAAATACGTTTAATAATATTGTTTACATTTTTTTCAGTTTTTTCTTTCTTTTTCTGATTTCTGCCGAATCATATATGTTCTGATGCTATGAGCTAAGAGAAAGATCAAACAGAAGCATGTGCCCAAGGTTATAAAACTGAGAATGGAAACCAGATGTTTGAGATTTGAGACTGGTTTCCATTCTCAGTTTTATAACCTTCAGACATGAAGTGCCTGGCCGAGCTAATTTTCTTGGTAATGGTTTTGGATAACAGAGGGACATTTAACAAAACAAAGGGACGGAAGACAGTCTAGGGAACATCAAAAAAGATTTTTTTTCTTAAAAAACAACAACAACAACATAATAATAACGATAGTAGTGTACTTGTTTGTCACGTGACTGTCTAGTTATCGATAACGAACAATATTCAAGATTAGCCTCCTTGCACTACTTTGCTAACAAAGAACAAGTTTAAGCTTTTTTGCAACAAAGACATTTTGACAGAACTTACATATCGAAAATAAAATGCAGAAATAATTTTTCAAAAAAAAACACGAAATAATTAGATAACCATAATGATAAGAATGGATCGAACTTTTTTTCGCGTTGATGCAAATCACAGATTTAAGCAAGCGTTTGACTAAAGTGTTGATTTTAACATCGTTATATTCGGTATACAATGTATGAATGTCTATGAAAAAACAACAACAATTTTTTTCGTATGTTAAATTGCTCGACTATACGACAAAAAAACTGTGTAGATTATATTTATATGCATGTATCAGTACATTCAATCCAAAATCAAGTTTAGATTACTTAGGTTTGACAGATTGCAGTTAAAAGAGAAAAGATCAATCGCTTGATTGAACAATATAGGAATATACACAAACGTTTTGAATTTCAAAAATTTGAAACATGCGCGATTTGTTATACCAAGATTGTTTTTAAATGACATCATTTGTTTCTTGTGGTCGTAATATCGATCAAGAATTATTATAACTGCTATATCAAATACAGTTGTTGACACATCCAGTAATTAAAGGACCCTATATACTTAACAACTGAAGGAGGAGGTACCAAGCAAATATTTATTATCCGGTCAACGCCTATCTGTCCCTTTCCGTAATTGACAGGTGACCCCCCTGTGCGCGCGATTTGACATTTTTATGGCATGCCGCTTCTAAATAAATCGCCGCCGGCCTTTTTGATGATTGATAAGACCCGCTTAGCCGGAAAAACAAAGATTTTAGCACTGGAAAGAGGCACTTTCTGTTAATTAGAGATCAAGATAATTGAAGAATGATAACTTGACACATTTAGTCAAAGAAGCCGGTTTGTTTTATAAATAATTCTTTCAATAAGAATATAATATGACGCTAATATAAAATTAGTAATTCAAACGATAAACGAGACATGATATTTTCACAAAAAATTAACGATTCAAAACCTAATGGTGTAGATACATGTTAGCATGCGGTCGTTTTTTTTTTCGAGTATATGTTTCAAGAGAATGAACAGCGGATGTAACCGAAAATTTCACCGAATATTGGATAGGCTTGTCCAATAGAAATAATAAAATAAAAACAATTAGATAGGCGGCGTGAATAATTGCATGTTGACTATTTTTCCATGCTATAAACATGTAATAGTTTTTCGCAATAAAAGTGTTGTATTGCGTATAAATTTTCCTTTGCCATCTGTTTAAAGACTGGCGATTTGCTATAGTGTTATTTAGATTACATAATTATCTGTTCTGTGACACCTCGTATTGTCACTTGTTAAATTATAACCTGTTAAGCATTCCGGTCAATGAACATTGAATAAACGGTTTGAAAATCTACCACTTAGATGCAAATAAAGCGGATAATATGAGGCACGTCACGGGAAACAGGTACATTCGGACAGTTGGTATAAATTTTTGAGAAGAAGTCATAAAGTTGCAGCAGACGACATTTCTTGTTATGCATTTCGTAGTAAAATTAACATTTAAATGTATGTGGTAGAAAAGTGTAACATAATTTTCCATTTAGGTACGAGAAAATAATAGATAACTTTAAGTTCTTTAAAAAAAAAAACAGCAACGACGAAAACATCAAAACAATATTACTGAAGACATTTTTTCCCCGTGGCGAGCACCATATTTCATCAGTCCAGCCGATGATAACTTGATAGAGTCTTATTTTCACAAAATTGCTCCTGTTATGAAATAGATGAAACAAGAACTTTGAAAGCTATCGAACACAACAAATATGAAAATCGTTTTGATGTAGCCTGTTCATTAATGCACATTTCTGCCCACGTCGCCTAGCCCCGAGTTGAGCGCAACTCCATATTTACACCAGCAAACTGTGCAATTTTGATCCATCCTAAACGATGGTATGCATATGACGATGAGCATGGAACCTTCCATAAGGTTTTTTAATATGTAAAGGGAAGCAAACAGTACAAGGCAGATCATTTAAGAATCAGAGTGCGTGTTTTTTGTCACGGCAACTTTCAAACTGTCTTGAATCGTTTACATTATTATCATCGTCTGGGAAAATTGTACTGATTGATCTTAGTGAAAAAAAGTTGTAGCAATTTGTCCCAGATGCCTTTGGAAGACTGAACTAGTATTATAGTAGATGTTATATGCGTTCGTTTGAAGTAAATGTGTTCTTAAATTCTAAAATTATTCCGGTACGTTAGGACTCAATGGTCCAAAGACATATATATTACATATATAAAGGTCTTCGAACGGTCGTTAAATTTACCGGATGGTCGACCCCAGCAGCCTGGTATATGTGTACGTCTAATAATTAATATATTATACTAATATCTCTCACTGAATACATTTCTTGGATAATGTAAAATTGCCTGCTGACCTACAAAATGTACCATGTACAATTATATTAGACAATTATATTAGTTAAATTAGCGCTCATTAGTAAATATCCGTAGAGATGTGTATGAAAATGTATATTTATGGAATGAAAGAAAATTTGGTAGGTGACTAAATCAGGGTCTACTGTTATCGCGAAGTCATTGTGCGTGATATAAAATGAAATGAAGAAAACTTGTCTAGAAGACTTTATCAGGGTGTACAATAATCGCGAGGTCATTGTGCGTCATGTAATTATGAAATGAAGGATACATTTATAGATGACTTAATCAGGGTCTACAATTATCGCGAAGTCATCGTGCGTCATATAATTATGGAATACATGATACTTGTGTGGATGACTTAATCGGGGTCTACTTTTACCGCGAAGTCATAGTGCGTCATTTAATTATGGAATGATACTTGTGTAGTTGATTTAATCAGGGTCAACATTTATCGCAGACTGAAAGTGTCATTTTATTATGGGGCGTCATATGATTATGAAAGGAATGACTTTAATATGCATTTATTTATGTAAAAGAAAACACGAGAATATCTTGAATAGTGGAAGTAAAGTACGTTTAAGACAACTTGACAGATAAAAATTATTATGTAAATATGGTTTGCAAACAAAAAGATTTACAAATCTGATATTTCCATGTTTTTGAGTATTGACAAAAGTATCTGGAAAAAATTAATTCGCCTTACTGCCGAAATATCATTCTCGGTGATATACATTGCGTATCACGTGACTGTCTACTTTATCAACTCCCCAAGCGCTTTTCATGAGAGTAATATAATTATTGTCATATGACTCCTAAGCAATATTCATTTAGAAATAACAAAATTTATCATTTGATACTTATTTTAAACCAGGCACTTACCGTTTGATACTGACATGTAAGTTTTCAGAGCTACGTGTAAGTGATATTAAATGCCCACAACAGAACTATTTAAATGTTCAATGATCGTAATAATTCTTATCGGTACAAGTAATTTTCATTAGTCAGTTTCAAACATGACGTTTTATGTGCGTTTTGTATGCACAGATGTTTGATTCGAACATTTTATTGCCTCTAAATGGGTTGAGCCACACGTTTTCACCACATTACATGTAGTATAAGCCCTTCCCGTAACGTAATTTACAAATATTTCTAGGCATATAGTAAATATACAATTTAGTTATTTATGCTTTTACCAACAAATCTTATGTTTTTTACTATGTATAGGTTATAGTTCAGAATTTGAAAATTTAACAAAATAAATTCGACCGAACGAAGTGAGGTCAGATTTAACAGGATGTAATGGAAACCCCAAATTATGACATTAAATTTCTTGGATTTGATTGAAATGAAGGCTTTTGATTGACTGAGTTAGTAGGTTGAACTGTAAGAACTATGAATTAACTCTGCATGTCGACCGACAAGGTGACGAATAATCTCAGATAATATAGCGGAAGAATCTTTAAGTGTCCTTAATAAATAATTGAACAGCTTTACTATCAGATAGCTGCATTTCCAGATTATGTGTTAAGATTTAGTGTGTAAAAGCTACGTGTGACACACAAAAAAAAACAATGCTCCGATTTACATAGTAACAAACTGCTTCAGCGCATTAATTACCCTCCCCATACAGCGAATTTACAAATATTTCTAGGCATAAATTACCTATAGATGTTTCTAGGCATATAATAAGTATACATTAAAATTATCTATAGCTTTTTTATTTCCAGACAATAATTTGTTAAGATTTAGCGTGTAAAAGCGACTAGTGGCACGTAAAGGAACAATTCTCTGATTTACATACAAACTACTTGACCACATCAAACACGACCGTCTTCATACAACGAACTTATTGTTCTAGGCATACAGAAAGTATAACATTTTCTATAGCTGTTTTCTTCCAGACGATAATGTGTTAAGTTTAAGCGTGTAAAAGCGACTAGTGGCACGAAAAAGAACAATTATCCGATTTGCATACAAACAACACTTACAGAAATAATGTTGGAGATTTCCTTTTTTGTTTCTACAAGCACAGATGTTTAAGATCAATGAAGACATGGCTGAAGGTTATAAAGCTGAGATTGGAAACCAGTCTCAAATCTCAAGCATTTGATTGGCTGAAGTGGCGATTGGTCGCCATTTCAGCCAATCAGATGCTTGAGATTTGAGACTGGTTTCTATGCTCAGTTTTTATAACCTTGGGCATTGATATGAAACAACACTGTTATTGCAGATTTAATTTTTGCTAGACTAGCCACTAGTCTGATAATAAGTTTGTTTGCCTTTTTATATTTTTTATGAAAGAGAGAGAGAGAGAGAGAGAGAGAGAGAGAGAGAGAGAGAGATGTCTGTAGGGATGTAGACTGGCTTTAGAGGTAAAGTTGGAAATAAAATAAAACAAAATACGTCTGCGCCTAAAAATAAAGTTTCAAACTACTTCGCCAGAATAATCACGGCCCCATACAGTATATTTACAAATATTTCTAGGCAAATAGTAACTAAATTATCCATAGCTAATTCCAGATTATAATGCGTTAATATTTAGCGGGTAAAATCTACGCGTGGCACGAAAAAAACAATTCTCCGATTTGCATCCAAACAACACTTACAGAAATAATGTTTGAGATTTACTTTTTTGTGTCTACCAGCAAAGTTGTTTACGATCGATGAAGACAGACATGAAACAACCTTGTTAGCGCAGGATTAATTTTTGCGGAATCAAAAACTGTCAGCCAAACTGAAAAATGCACTATGTTTTTATACAATTAAATGACTTCAAATAAATACCTTTTTCGAATAATACCCATTCATTTTCGAATCATTCTGCGTGCAAAAAATGATAATTACATGCCTAAAGTAATTCGGAACCATCCTTCTCTGCAAAATGAGGCTAAGCAATACAGAAAGATCACGGAACCATCCTTCCCATGCAAAATGAGACTAAGGAATACAAAAAGATCACGGAACCATCCTTCCCATGCAAAATGAGGCTAAGCAATACAAAAAGATCACGGAACCATCCTTCCCATGCAAAATGAGGCTAAGCAATACAGAAAGATCACGGAACCATCCTTCCCATGCAAAATGAGGCTAAGCAATACAAAAAGATCACGGAACCATCCTTCCCATGCAAAATGAGGCTAAGCAATACAGAAAGATCACGGAACCATCCATCCTATGCAAAATGAGGCTAAGCAATACAAAAAGATCACGGAGAAAGGAACAGTTGTTGTATGCCTATAAACCCAATAACGGGGATAAAATATGTAAATGAAGATTATAACGACTTCTAGAAACCGTCACCTTGTTGCAAAAACGCTTTATCTCCTTTATTTTTCAATAATAATTATACTGTTTTTGCCCTAAATTGACGAAACGTCTTAAGTCATATGCGGTTAGTTTTATTGGTTCGTTTGACAAGAGAAAAAAATGGTAAAATCGAGAGGGATCTATCACATTGCCTTAGCTCTTGTAAGACAGAAATAATTGCTGGATGCATTGTGAATTTTCCGTTGTAATTGGAAATGATTTTCTTTGTTAATTGAGTTTCACTAGCGTTAGAATCACTTGAGGATACGCCAAGATATTGCAGTGAAGTGGACATGTAATGGACATATATGTGAATTTATTTAATAGGGACCTTAACAATAACTGTGTATATTAAGTTTGAGCGGGTACGCGATCAAGTATTTGTCATTTAAACGCATCAAGTTTAAGTGCGTTAATTATAAGATGAAATTTTAAACGCGTCAAGTTTAAGTGTGTTAATTATAAGTTGTACTTTTAATGCATCGTATTTAAGTGTGTAAATAATAAGTAGATCAGTTAAAAATGTTAAATGCACCAAGTATGTGTGTATTTATTATAAGTTTTACTTTTAAACCCATCACATTAAATGCGTTAATTATAAGTAGTACGTCAAAACGTATCAATTATAAGTGTGTTAATTATTAAGTAATTCATTAAAATTCATTAACCTTAATTGTTTAAATTATTAATACTTTTAAGATGAAGTAAAAAATATAACTAGTTCATTTAAATGCATCATATTTAAGTAATTATGTAAATTATAAGTTGTATATTTTTTTAACGCACTAAGTAAAGAGTGTGTTAATTATAAGTTTTAATTTAAACGCATCAAATCAGGTATGTTAAATTTACGATGAACAGATGTCGTCAATACGAGCACAATCTATTTGTTAATGTGCTTAATACATCTCTTGAAGAAAGTTACTTTCTTAAACGAATCTTCGCAACTGATGTGCTCATTCAAAAACTTTTCTCATGAAAGATAAACGTTGTTTTTTGTTAATGAAAAACAACATTTTATGGAGTAAAACAACTGTTAACATAACTTTTAGAAAATAATACGCGACCGGGAAGAGCATTGAAATAAGAAATAAGAAAGGAGGCAAATTTTCAGTGCTTGCGTAAGCCTTACCGTAAGTAAAGTGAAATGGAGTGTAGCCGATGAAAATCAGAGCGCGTGCGGTAGCCGTTAAGATACCAGTGTTAAATCAGTGTGCGCTTAGTAATAGCTTCATATTTCAATAAACTCACAACCGATTACAGGTTTTAAGAGTTTAAATCTCGTATCACTGAAATGTTCATTCTAAAGACGCAGTCTTACCGAGGTAAATGTAACCCAAATATTCAACTAATACAATTTTCCAAATTAAATCAACACTAAAATCAAAAATGTAACTTTAATTCAAAAACTGATTTCTTTTTTCGTTTGTTTTAAATTTCTTCAGTGAATAGCGCTTAACGTTATTTGTTTTTGTTTTTTTTTTGTTAAAGCTTAGCTGCCTAATCACTGTTAAGGGTGAAATACTTTATGACTCAAATAATTATGGTTAATATCCATTGTTCTCTTATAATATCTATGAACGATTATGTCGAAATTGTGCACTAATCAGTACATTTTAAGATCGATTCGGGTGAATTATACGCTATAACAACTTCGGATTCAATTATATCCACCTGTAGGTTGATTGTGCACGAATACTACATCAAATCTACACCATCTTCTGGGTCTCCTGCAGTTTGTATTACAAATTTGAATATAATATACTCGAACTCTGTACATCGACGCATCTCTATTACCGACGTAAATAAGTTATGTAGTCATGCATTTCCATATTTGATAGCTTTCACCTAGATATTCCGAACTATATCATTTTTTGGTAAATGTTACGTTGAAGTGTTAGTTATTTTCACCAAAATACAAAAGTAATGAACTTATATTGAATTCTCCAAGAATCATTGACAATTTTAACAAGTACTCGAAATATAGCGTTCCAGACTATTGTATTTAAATATTTCAAAACACTTTAAATTTTCGTCTTAATACGTGACCATGCACCTTTAAATGTACATTTAACATTATTGTCAATAAATCGCTCAATTACATAATTATTATACCATTTGTGTCCCCGCGATACAAAGCTTTGCTAAGGCTGACTTGAAGTGCTCTCCAGTCAAATGATAAAAGGATCAGATAGGATTAAGTTGATGATGTTATTGGCATCTGTTTAGATTGTTATCGGTATTATACGGAGTTAAAAATAGCATCATTTCTTTACGATCAATCATACTTAATCAACCGTTTAAATGATTGTTTTCATTTTGACGCTAGTCGGTGTTAAACAAAGCTAATTATAGGAACATTTCTATACGACCAATCATACTCTAACTACCGTTTAGAATACTGTGGTATCATTATAGTTCTCGGTGGTTTAATTTTCGCGTATTTCGCGCTGGGGTAAATGCGCGAAATCAAACCCTTTCGAAATCAAACCATTGAATACCTAGTCTCATAAGGATAATACAAGTTCGCGATTTTAAGCCCTCGCGAAAATGCCAATTATTTCATTTGCGCGAAACTTGATCCCCGCAAAATTAAATGATACTACAGTATATGTTGTTTTTTTTTTTGTCGATTCTAACGCAAATCGGTATAAGAGTGGCTATACTTTGTCACTTTAAGAATGTCCTGCACACACAAAATTACTCGCTTCTGGTCGGGTTTTTTGGCTTATTTCGCAGTAATTTATGGACCGATTTTGATCAGATAAAAAGCACTGTACTCCTGTAAAAAGCATTTTTCATCGACATTTAACCTCCAATATCAATCTGCTGCCTTTTTTTCAAAAAATCAAAAAAAAAATGTTTGAAATGACTTATTTGTGCGAAATTTAACACCCGCGAATATTATTTTTGTTCCGTTCTGTTGTTGTTAGATATGATTAATTTTACAAATTGAAAAAAAAACAACACGAATTTAAAAAAAACTCGAAAACACAATTTTACCAAAAACTACGAAATTGTATAGCCGCAAACTTAACGGATGTACAGTAAAAAATAATGGATTTACAGTTACTTCTTTCGTTCATTCAAATTATCGTTGACGCAAATAAAAACGCTTTATTAGTTTCAATTAACACTAATTGAAAGTGCGACTTGTGCCTCTAGCATCAACTTAAGTGACACTCTATTAAAATGGCCCGTGGGCATAATGATCTTGATACATTGTAGTTCTGTTATAAGATTCTTATGGAATTTAGTGATCGTTCTGTAGAATTGCTGTTACATTTATCAAATATTTGAGAAACGTATTTCTATAAACCATGATTTTTACCCAGTAATAAATTTAATTGTTGAAATGATTTTCGTTAATGGAATCACGGTGTTTTTTTTTATTTTTTTTCCGAAATTTATTTCTGTAAACCATGATTTTTACTCAGTAAGACATTAAGTGGTTAACATGATGTTTAGTCCGATGGTGTTGCGGTATTTTTTTAAATTGTTTCAAAGTTTTACCTCTTATATGTTAAATTTTCAATTTAAGTAGTAACGACTTTAGTCGTTAAAGTATAGGTACAGATTCTTTATTACTTGCACAGGTATATCGGTCGCTAACTGGCATGTAAATTTTATATCCGTAAATGTACAATAGCTGGATTATATTCCCGCATCGTTGCATTTTATAGTTTACAATCGATACTGTTCAAGGTTTTATATCATTTGCGATATACATATACTTGTTTAACACAAAGTTTGTTTTAAAGTGGTTGTTTCACATTGGTTACAAAATCTATCCATTTGCAAATCCTGTGTTCTCTTCTGTCAATTTTTACCAACTGACCACTTTTTCAGACACGCTAATGCAGGTTATTTTTGTTGAGACTGGTCTTAACCCTCGGACTCTAGGGAAAAGTTTACTTTCACCATCTTCGTCAATAGTTGAAACAATTTCATTATGAATTAGCGTAGCTTACAGATAATAAACGTTTTCTGTTTTGTGATAAGTCAGGTTGTTTTACAAAAGCAATACGACAAGGAAGCTTATTTTCAGTATAACCTGTTTTATTAGTTTATCTAGACATTAAAGCACTTCGTAAGATTGTTTCTGCTAATTGACAGAAAAGGTACACTAACGGATTTCAAATGTTAGTTAAATTTTATATGTAACCGATTGAACAGTCTGGTTTCAACAATGGATTTCATTTAGTTAAAACTGGAAATATACATGTACCACTTTGGACTGGATTTCAAATAAAACGCGTATTAGTTAAAATTTTCACCTATTGGACAGTTCGGTTTCAACAATGGTGTCATTAGTTAAAACTGGAAATACTTTACCTCGGACAATGTCAACAAAGAAGCGCATTGGAAGTATTAGTTAACATATTCAAATATATGTTCAAGTTTTTTTTCACCGATGGAAAAGTTTTGTTTTAAAAATGGATTTCGTTAGTTAACACTGGAAATATACGACATCTGAGTAACGCATTTCAATTTTAAGGCAAACTCGTATTTATTATTATTTTTAATTCATCGCTGAAAATATACAACTTTAGACCATTTAAACGAAAAGAGCTTTTCAAATCTTAGGTTACTGATTTTACATATATATTTTAAACTTTTATCTCACCGATTGAAAACTCTGGTTTAACAATAAATTTCGTAAAAGATCAAAGGGGAACTGAAAGCAACCGAACACGGAAAATATGAAAATATTGTAGGCTCGGTGTGATTAATCCTGTTTATGGGCAGTTCATGTCATAAGTTAAAACTGGAACTGTACAACTTCGGACCATTTTAACGAACACGCGCATTTTAAATATTGAACATGAAGGTTTTAGCAATGGTTTTAACAATGGATTTCATAAGTTAAAACTGGAAAAATACAATTTCGGACAAATTTAAGAAACAATCGCATTTCCAATATTTGCTAAATGTTGATTTTGTTGACCGAACAATATGCTTTCAAGACATAGTTAAAACTGGAAATACACAACTTCGGACCATTTAAACGACAAGCGCATTTCAAATATTAGGTAAATGTTAATCTCACTCACTAAACATTCTGCTTTCGAGACGTGTATTTTCTCAATGGACTCTTTACGTTGAGAAACGTTATTGGAATACTTATTAATGTAATGACTCTAATGGAAGAATATTTCGATGCCAGGAGGCCATTCTAAAGTTTTTTCTTGAGCTTGAATCTGCGTCTTGCGATTTGTTGAACTGAAGAATTTTTTCTTTCTTTATATTGAAGGTACCTATCTATTTACAGTTCTGGATGGAATACTTCAATTTCTCAGTTGTGGTTAATATTAATGCACAACAATGTAATGCCTATAAATGACTGAAAAAGGCGAATTTCGCCAAAATTTTGGACTAGTCAGTACATTTTAGGATCCGTTGGGAATAAATTATACTGTGTTGACAAAATGTGATCGAACTGTTAGGCGCGGGCACTAATCGAGGATTAATCTTCTGTTTAATTAATTAGTTCGCGTGAAGCACCTGCATCATTTGTAACTGTTTGAGTTAGCAGAATACCTGTTAGATTCACTGAAAGGGAAAATATTGTTTTTCATTTAGCAACGTTTGCTACAGCTTGCTTCTCAATTGTGTCATTTGCAGATTGATAAGCATTGGGAAATTCTTTTTCCAGAGATATGATTTAAAGATTGGAACTTGCGGTGCTTTTATGGAAAATGAAAATGATCGAACTTTTTAATAATTCAACTCGCCAATGACGAGTGCCTTGGGCAGTTTTTCAGCACATCAAACGGTCCATCAATAGCTTAAGTCTCGTCTAAATCTCTAAAATGAATATATTTTTACTGTATGATATTTCCATATATTTCACAATGGTGCTTTTGCAACGATGCTTACAGAACTGTGTTTGTGTGGAAATAAGGTTAGGGATAATATTACCCGAAAATCCGAACTACCCATGGTCATTAAAACGAGTTATGCCTGCTATAGATTTCGCCATTGAGAATTTAAACAAAAGTGACTTATTACCCGGATACACACTGATTCCGTATATGAAGGATTCTCAATGTTCGGAGACAATGGGGCCTTTAGCGGCGGTTGATTTGCACATGAATGAACATGTGCACGTGTTTTTCGGGCCAGTTTGTGATTATGCCGTTGCGCCGGTGGCGAGATTTAGTCCACATTGGAATATACCATTATTAAGCGCTGGTGCTTTAGTTACAGACTTTGATAACAAATCCGAGTACAAACTCTTAACTCGAGTACATGGTGCATACTCCAACGGCGCCGACTTCTTTCTTGACATCGCTAGGAATTTCAACTGGACAAATTTAGGACTTATTTATCATGACAACAAAGAACCGGGGAAGGGAAAGTCGGACTGTTATTTTAAATTAGAGGCCTTATTTTTTAAGCTTAAAGGTGTGTTTTGGACAGAACCTTGGCATAAAAGCTATGATGAGAGATATCCTAAAGCAGTAGATTTTGGACAAATACTGAGAGATGCATCCTTGCACACAAGAAGTAAGTTCACTTTAAAACCTTTTTTAAACCAATTTGTT
The DNA here is from genome assembly GCA_038501625.1 of Corbicula japonica. NCBI lineage: Eukaryota > Metazoa > Mollusca > Bivalvia > Venerida > Cyrenidae > Corbicula > Corbicula japonica. Next base: position 6,900,999 of record JAZAYU010000023.1, read on the forward strand.
GTTTTAATGAAACTATGAGAGTGTTACTGATTCGTTATTTTGTTATCCAGAATACTCTTAATTTTCTTAGGATCGCTAATGATCCCATAAGCTAATCAACATGTACAATCATCTAAACTAGAGTCCGCTTTTGACTCATGAACCTTGATATTTCGGAATCGGCTGTTATGTGGTAAAAACGGTAAAAACACAACTGCGACACCTTAAAAATATCAGTTAATTAGCTCTGATTGTACACGTAATTAGTTAATTTACTTAGTATGTGGATAAGTAACCTTTCTGGATACAGAAGTGATTCACGACTTCTTTGGTTAAAGCGGACAATAAGACACATAGGGCCATTGACTACGTACACTATTAAATATTTCATGATTTTTGCGGGTAACACGAAACACAATGCCTTTAGTTTAAAGTTGAACCGCTTATCAGACTAGGTACCGTCGACAATGAATTTCAGCCGAAGCACTGTCAAAAACACAACTTAGAAAGTATAATATATTATCAAAATTGCTAATAAGTAGTTTATAAACATAATTTAATTATAAAATTTCATATTTGTTTGTAACCCAGTCTGCATAAAAGCGAAATATCATGAATATAAATTACAACTTTACCCGTTTTATACAATCATCAATCTGTTTTTGTCAAGTGTTCATAACAGAGATGTTAAGTTGTTTTACATATATTTACATTACTAGAACAAAAAAAATCGACATAATTATGTTTACAATGCATGAAATTGCAGCTCTATTTGCATGTGTAATAGTTTCCCTCATTCTTTTTTATCTTAATGCAAGCAAAAACTAAGTGATAATAATGTAAAGTCTGGGAACTAAATGGGCCATGACAGGTGAGGATCCAATATAGCTTTTGAGAAGATAAAGTTTTATGAAAGCCAAAGTACTTGTACATCCTATCATTTCTACTCCTTCTCTTCTTTATCATCAAACGAAGTTTTGACGGTTTTTATTTTCCTTCTTAACGTGGTTGTGTGATGTTTGTTCGATCTCCTCATTCATTATTCCACTTAGTTGTATACATTATTAATTTAACCCTTTCCTCCATATACATGTATACGCATTTTTACACATGTGCGACCAGTGTAGATCCAGATCAGCCAGCATATCCATGCCGTCTGATCAGGATCTGCACCTAATAAATCAAACAGCAAACAGTGCAGATCCTAATCAGACTGCACGGATGTGCCGGCTGATCTGGATCTACACTGTTGGCCCACGCAATTAAGGTGTGTCTATAGAAGAAATGGTTAAAAATAACACTGGTTAAAGATGCTCATTCACAGTTCATGGTGAAATACTTTAATGTCTCACTTGCGGATAATTAATGTTGTCTCTATATGATGCCTATAAATGATTTAGAGCCAACTTTTTGGACTAATCAGTACATTTTAGAATCCGTTGTTAGTGACTTTTACTGCGTTTGTTACGCTAAACATATTCACTCGTACGTTGACGACTTTTACTGCGCAAGTTAACTTACGCTAAACATATTCACTCGTACGTTGACGACTTTTACTGCGTAAGTTACGCTAAACATATGCACTCGTACGTTGACGACTTTTACTGCGTAAGTTACGCTAAACATATTCACTCGTACGTTGACGACTTTTACTGCGCTAGTTACGCTAAACATATTCACTCGTACGTTGACGACTTTTACTGCGTAAGTTACGCTAAACATATTCACTCGTACGTTAACGACTTTTACTACGTTTGTTACTCTAAACATATTCACTCGTACGTTGACGACTTTTACTGCGTAAGTTACGCTAAACATATTCACTCGTACGTTAACGACTTTTACTGCGTTTGTTACGCTAAACATATTCACTCGTACGTTGACGACATTTACTGCGTAAGTTACGCTAAACATATTCACTCGTACGTTGACGACTTTTACTGCGTAAGTTACGCAGGCCTGCCAAATCTCCGGATTTATTCCGAAATCTCAGCATTTGAAGTTAATTCTCCGGATCTCCGGATTTTAAGTAAAAATATCCGGATTTCTATAAAATTGCAAAAAATATAGATTTATTAAACCTTATTTAAAAGTAGTGCAATGAACGCAATAGTTATTCTGCTGCAGTCACACATTTCCTGTTTATTGCGAAATAACGAGATAACGAGGACGTGGTCAGTGGCATGCTGTCTCAGTGCCTCTGGCACAACTATACAATAATCATGTGTCATAAACTAAACCAGGGCCTCGATGTTACACCTGCTTTTATCTTTTTTTCATTGCTTGTTCATTCTAATATTGTCAAACAGTCACACACAGGTTTAACAGAAAGTTTAAAAATGAATGATAAAAATAGACAAAAGTCATTTTAAAACAAGTTCTTTAACTATTTCTAACAAAATCGGCAAAATTCATTAAAGAAAATTCTTTGAAGAATATAATTATAAAGAAGAATATAAGAAAAATATCATCATCATTATCATCATCGTCATCATCATTTTTGATCAGTCACAGTAATAGTTAACACCAACATGACACTAATACAACAACAACAACATTATCATCATCGTCGTCGTCGTCGTCGTCATCATGATTGACATATTTAGACAAAATCTCCGGATTTTTAATGAAGAAGATTTGGCAGGCCTGGTTACGCTAAACAAATTCACTCGTACGTTGACGACATTTACTGCGTTTGTTACGCTAAACATATGCACTCGTACGTTGACGACTTTTACTGCGTAAGTTACGCTAAACATATTCACTCGTACGTTGACGACTTTTACTGCGCTAGTTACGCTAAACATATTCACTCGTACGTTAACGACTTTTACTGCGCTAGTTACGCTAAACATATTCACTCGTACGTTGACGACTTTTACTGCGTAAGTTACGCTTAACATATTCACTCGTACGTTGACGACTTTTACTGCGTAAGTTACGCTAAACATATGCACTCGTACGTTGACGACTTTTACTGCGTAAGTTACGCTAAACATATTCACTAGTACGTTAACGACTTTTACTGCGTAAGTTACGCTAAACATATTCACTCGTACGTTGACGACTTTTACTGCGTAAGTTACGCTAAACATATTAACTCGTACGTTGACGACTTTTACTGCGTAAGTTACGCTTAACATATTCACTCGTACGTTGACTGTGTAAGACTATCACATTACGTATACTTTCTTTACACTTCTTCTTCAATTTATATTTGCACATTAGGATATTAAAAAGCCTACTATTTTCGTTTTTATATTATTGACGTACGCTTCCATATACCTTTTCACGTGATGTGCCCCAAAATACAAAGCTAATGCATACATCACACCAGTACTTTGATCCCATAGAACTACGTGCATTATTTACAGCTTACATAAAAGCTCTCACGTAAAGTGAGAAATTAAATTGATACTATATAGAATTAGCTAAGTAAGAAACTTAAAGAAGTTTGCAACATTTAAAACAAACAACAACATTATGTGAAGATAAAGATGCACAGTTCGTGAAGACATTATCCGGATTTTAAAACAAAAAGCTTTTAGTAAACATTTAGAACATATAAACCACATTTGTGATCAGTGAAAACAAAACTAAGTCTTGCAGTTTGTTACTTAAAACTCTCCAGAATAGCCTTCGGGCATTTTAGTCTCATTTTTCTAATTTTTCTTTTAGTCTTTAATTAAGCCTAATGTAGGCAGGAAGACTGTAACAAAGGTTTCATGCCTTAAGTGTTTATTAGGAAAAGAAAAGTACACACATTAAACCACACACAGCCTTTAGCCTCAACACAAACTCTTTGTAGTGTGTCTAATGTTTTTCTAAGGATACCACGGATTGTACTTATTTTCAACAAACTATATTCTATTGTTCGATTGTGTGCACTAATGGGTACTGCTGACACATTGCTGTTAATATTCTTTCAAATGTAAGAAAACCGCTCTGTTATACAGATCACTGCCGAATATGGTATTTACGAACCATACCGATCACAGCCGAATTATGTATTTACGGAACATACCGAATACTGTCGAATATGGTTTTGTGGGACATGCTTTTATATCGCGCATCTTAGCTAATCGCGTTTATTGGTGGCCAGTACGTATTTAACGCGGCAAAGTTGAACTCGATAAAATTTTATTATTGCTTTCAATAAATTGTGTGAAGGGTGATTGATAAACTCTGAATTTTCGCTTTGTCAGTGATATTTTGTAGCTCATTCCATCTGTTATACACGTACATAAAGAAAACCTAAAATAATGTGAAGTTTAATATGCAATGCGCGACTTAAACACTCTCAGTCCTTTGATTATGTGATGCATCTATGTTTATTTTAAGAGTTTGCATGCTAGATTACATTTAGTTTGCTTAATAAAACAATTTACCACAAAATCAATGAATTCGTAAGCAATATGTAGATGCGATTTTAATGTCAAACTACCTAGGGCCCAAATAGTGTTAGTTTGATTTGCATGGAAAACAAATTATCAGAAAACAGTTATAACTAAAGTATATTTCGATAACAAAAGAAAATAGCAAATTTATGAAGAAACAATGTATAACAAAAGGCATAACGAATCACATAAAAGTGGCAAACTTTACAATCATTAAAGTAAGAAGAAGTTATGGATACCGTTTTTGCACTGAGGTGACTGTATTTTACAACAATAAATACAGACTGAAAGAATCTAATTGAGATCTAATCAATTCACGCAAACACAAAAATATAAGGACAACTCTTTGTTATGGTCATTCGTTGTGCGTGGATTTATTGCATCTAATAAACCCGAACTAAATGTTCGTACGTACGCTTTATTAGCTTTCAAACACGCCGAGATCAGCATCATTAAAAATAACGCGACAAGTGCCAAAGTGTACTATCTTCTTTATAATTCTTTATGAGTTACACCAGTATTGCGCTGGGTCCTCGTTTTGTTCAATAAATTTTGTTGTAACAGATGTGGCCACTGAATGTAAATCCGTTGTAAGAATGTGATTTCATATTACCTTAGCTTAATGTAAACTGATTACTGGTATTTTACGTCGCTTGTGAAACAAGTTATATTAATCACGCTAAGTGACTGCTTTCTGGGTTGAAACCAGTACTTGCGTCAAATGTGGATTTTGGAAACTGCAGACGAATCTCATCCTTGGGTGGATTCTAACCAGCCATGTCCGGATTGGGAGTTCGACGTTTTAGAAAAGTATTATTTAATAAAACATATTAATCGTAAGTGCCACTAAACATTAAACAATAAGAAGTAAATACACTTGGCCATGCTTTTTTTAAATTAAAAAACAGGGCATTATAATTTAATTGTGTGTGTTATTTTTATTATAAATCACGCATTTCTTTGTATAAAATAAGGGCATTATAATTTAGTTGTTTTGTGTTATATTCATTATAGTTATAGACTATCTGCATGTATATCAGGATAACTTGTGTATTTGTGCAAGAATCAGGCTTGTTTCGTATTGAAATTTGAAATGCAGCTAAGTTTACTCATTTATTTTTACATGTAAGCAATTATCCATTTATTATTACATGTAAGCAACTACCCCATTTTACATTGTACTATGAAAGCAATTACCCATTATTATTATATTTAAGCAATTATATAATTTCTGTTACATGTAAGCAATTACCCATTTATAACATATAAGCAATTACCCATTTTATTACATGTAAGCAATGACCCATGATTGGACATAACGTTTTTCTTTAATTCTGAAGTATTTATCTTTGTCGAGCATCTAGGATACGTGCATTGTGACCTAATACATAATTCTCATCGTTTAACGGGCGTTTTAAAGTTATCTTTTGTATAAATGGAGACAGAAATTGCTTGCGAACACGCATAAGATCTATTAAGCAACTGACATTGGTAAACTGTTGATGATGACAACAATAATAAAAGCGCTGACGTTATGTTTGTATTTTATGGGTGTTTCCACAATTCATACAGATCTAACTGCACGCTATTCTTCTTGAGAAAGGGCAATTCGTACAGCATTCATCATTAACAGTATTTTGTTTTTACTTTGGGCAATCGGTTAATCAAACAAAAAACATGCTATTCGTTTGCACGAAGCTCTATATATTCGAGCACATAGTTGATATCATTTTATGTTTTTCGATTCACGTCATCAGTAATTGTAAAGCCACGTTATATGTACAATGTCCTGTGGTTAGTTTTAACACTTTAAGAGACATTCACTGTAAATTTAAATAAATAAAGCAAGTCTTTGAAAAAATGACCTTCATCACATTCTTAAAAATGTAAGTTGCTCACTCCCCACTATGCTACATGTACCTTCATCTTATGCTTGTTATAATATTAGTTATAATTTGAATGATACCTGTTTTGATTATAAAAATAAATTATTATCTTAATGAAATGTTAGCAAGTTCTATACTGAACATTTAAATAATTAATTTAATGTTAATGGGATGTAATTTTAAACAGCATTTTTTTCATCGACATCTAACCACCAATATTAATCAACTGCAGTTTTCTTAAATATTCAAAGACAACTTTCGTTTAAAATGTCTTTGAATGTTAGATAAAACGACAGCCGACTGATAATGATGGTTAAATGTCGATGAAAATGCGTTTTAACAGGAGTACGGTGTTTTATCCGATAAAAATTGGTCCAGAAATTACTTAGAATAAGCAAAATAACGTACTTGAAGCAAGATACTTTTTCTGATATAAATGTGTGCACGACATTCTAAGTCACGTAGTAAAGCCACCCTGATAATGGCGGGTGATCAAGTTTATCAGGACGAAGGTTAATTTATTATGATCTCACAATTTGATCAGACGATATGTTTTATTGTCTGCACACTGTGAGATCCATTAACGCCATGATGTTCTTAACAGTTGTAAGATATTACTTTGATGATATTATGATAGACGGAAATTCGATCTAGGTATTTTCATATTGCCTGAAATAATACGTAATGATATAACACGTGTTGAAGTGTTTTATGTCAGACTAGGTTTGACACGTGTAAAAATCGTTACAACGTATCGGCTGTAGAGATTTCTTTCTGTTTTGGCAGGTTATGTATTTGAAGTTATTGATAGCAAGACGTTGAGGGAAATAGAGACGCTAGAAGCTCATAAAACGTTCTGAAGATTCTTTTTGCATGATTTATTGCACTTATTTCTAGAGAGGAAAAGATATATCCTCTTCAGCATCGCAAGCACTATTGAGATTAACTCGTTTACATGATTTTGGAGGACGATAATGTAGTGAATGCAAATTTGACCCCATAGAGATCTGAGAAGAAAATTTCCTCGTGACACGCTTGTATACTCAACAAATTAAGAGGCATAAACGCTGTGTTACTTAATTTAAGCCACAGATAAGTTATAGTTAGTGTATATTAAGTGAAGTTCTAAAAATTAAGAAACCTTAAGGGAACGGAACGTAGCGAAGTGACCGTGGTTTCTTAATTGTTTAACCTTCACGTAATATACAGTAATTATAACTAAGTGATCGCCAAATTTTACCTAACAACTATCAGAGATGACGCCATAATCTTATGAATATTCAGTTCTTAATTGACAATAACTAATTAAGTGGTTGAAACGTGAAGTTTTAACTGATTAGAGGTACAGAATATTTTAAATTGTGACTCTGTGATTGGATGGAAAAAAATGTGGTGAACACTAAATAAGCATGAACGAAGATTAAAAAAATACAACTTGAACATTTCAATATTTATTTTCAATACAACTTATTACATAATTTATTAAAGTATTATATGAACACATGTACACGCCAGAAATAAATAGTTTTGCAGATGACCCTTTAATGTGCCCGGTCACCTATCTGGACAAACATATTAACTGTGCCCAAGGTTATAAAACTGAGCATGGAAACCAGTCTCAAATCTCAAGAATATGATTGGCTGAAATAGCGACCAGTCGCCATTTCAGCCAATCAGATGCTTGAGATTTGAGACTGGTTTCCATGCTCAGTTTTATAACCTTCAGTCCAGTTGTCTGTTATCGAAAATAATACATGTAATTTAAAGTGTAGAAGACATGTTAACATTGACAAGTGGTACAATTAATACATTGTATTAGCACAAGTGAGACATGGCAGTATTCCACCCTGAACTAAGAATATGCAGCTTAAAACATTTATCCTCATATTTTTATTCGAATTACCATGAATCCACAAATATTCGTGGGTAGAAAACAACAAATGATGAGTACACTATTATTTCAGATCTTATAGAACTAATAAACTATATCTTTCCTATGGCATTATACTCGGTGTATTTTATATCATTATATGAATTCTTCAAAGAGAATGTGATATCGGTGAGTGTGATTGTCAAGTTTTATTAGGGTGAGATACAATTTTTCTTCGTTCTATGTGAAGAAAGCAATTATTGTGATTTCTTTTTATGACAATCCTGCGGGGCAGTAATAACAAATGGTTATGCTACAATGCTGGATAAATTTCGCAGTTTAGCTTAAGGTGGTTTATAATTTTGTTTTATTTTATGAAGCTACTTGAAGCTGTTTTTTTTCACGGTTTAGAGTAGAATACTTCAATATCCCAGTTGTTGTTGTTAGTTATTAAATGGACCACTATGTAAAGCAAATAGAAGCGAATTTCGTTGAACTTCTGTACTAATCAGTACATTTTAGGACCTGTTGTGGGTACATGTTGCTGCATTAGTAACGTTATAAAACCTTAGGCTTCAAATATATTCACTCGTATTTTGAATGTGCAAGAATATAACTTCATTTCTACTTTGAATACATGACTTCTATAGTTTATATTATAAAATTTGATATTTGAAAACACTTAATAATTTCGTCGGAATAGCTGACCACGCATCCTTAATGATAAACTAATTGGAATGCCACGGAATCGCCGTTCTGTTTTTAAATAATTTAAAAAAAAAATTATTATAACATGCAGTCACAAACTCTTTACAGCGCAGCGGACATCCTTAAGGGTAAATCAATTGCTGTATAACGGAATTGTCGTTCTGTTTTTCAATAAATAAATAAAAGCATCATTATTAAAGCATGCAATCACAAACAACGCAGTGGACATCCTTAAAGGTAAATCAGTTGCTGTACCACGGAAATCGTTGTTCTGTTTTTCAATAAATAAATAAAAACATCATTATTAAAGCATGCAATCACTCATTCAGTCTTATCATTCTTTTATGTCTGCTTTATATCAGAAAAAATGAACAACAATTAGATGGCCTTAACGATAGCGTGTCAGTTGCCAAGAGAGTCGAAACATTTAATCAAATATTTATGATAGCTGAAGACTGTTCGACCACACTGTAATCGAGATAAGACGTTAGAAAGAAATATCAAGGGTTGTGTACAAGACTGTTTTAAGTGTTTTAAAATAAAGAAGGAGATACAGCTGTTTTGCATGCAGCGCTCGAAATGAGTATCGATGCTAGGTTTATTGATTGGTATTGATTTTGAAGTAAATACTTCAAATGGAAATATTATCATTGAAGTCTAAGATGCGAGTTTAAATGTAATGCAAATCGTTTTGAAATTAAATAGCCACGACAAATTTCCTTTAAAACTTTGTTTGATACGTGCATCTAAATACATTTTTGCGCTTTATTTATTTGGTCCAATGTCAGATTTTTGTAAACATAAATGGGCGGTGCTCAGCTGTCTCTGAAAGAAAAAAGTAAATGCGATTTAATGATGTAGTTTTAGAGATGAAAGATACGCTTTATGCTGATGTGGGTTTTGTATCATGTCTCAGTCGGCACTGATTGGTATCAGAAAGCTTATCATCAGAATGATTCGCTAGAGTAAGGTGTAATGTACGTAAGAGAATTTAAATTGTTTCGGTTACTTTTTGCTTGATGTACTTTTATTAATGCAAATGTTTTAACTGATTCACTATTACATTCAGTTATCAAAGTCAAACCAAAGTTCAAAATAATGTCGTTGAATTTGAAACGAATTTAATTAAGTTTGTATCAATTATCCGGATTATAGATGGAGCAGAAATGATTCTACTTTTAGTGGTTGAAATTATTGTTGTGCAATGGAATACTAGTACTTGTCAAATTAAAAGAACATTAATTTCTATAGTGCATCGCATAATGATACACAGTTATCGACGTGATTTACTAAATCAGACAGTTACTGATAAAATGACATTTTGTTTTCATGCTGAAAGTTGTTGGGTGCTTAGTCCCTACTATCCTAATTTTCATGACATGCTTGTTAATTTTAATTTGAATCATACCTGTTCTGATTACAAAAATAAAGGTTATTCTTTATGAAGAAGTTTGCTTATTCCATTCTCAATTTATAAATAATGAAAAATTTGCTGTTAAGGGGATGTTAAAAACAAACATTTTACTGTGACCTAAGAGTCATTTTGTCACAGACAGGCCCAAATAATATTTCATTCATTAAATATTTGAATGCAGTTAATGTACTTTTAAAATTTAAATCGGTCGCGCGACTGCGCCGCTAGAGACCGATTTAATTTTGTAAATGTTCAATAATAAACAATAACCTATACAAAGATGAAGTAGAAATGTGTATACTTTGTAAGATTTCTTTAATATAGAAAACATCAGAAACACCGTCAACAAGTCGAATATACAAAAAAAGCATCCGTTTGATGTCTCACAAAGAGTTCTAATTCAATTTAACATTAAAAAATACCGATAACAGTTTAAGGGCATTAAACTTACCGACATTAGATTTAGAAGTATATATTATTTGTTAAATTTTTCGAAAGCTACTGTTGCCTTATAATTATTTCTGTGTGGTTTTACTAAATGTTTTAGAGTCTGTAAAAATCGTTTAACGGTGTCATGCATTGATGATTGCGTTCAAAAGGCTTATACGATCAACCATATTTGGGGGTTGTCCCGGCTAGCTATTTAGATGGCATAACTGGAGTTGCATGAGTACGGGTTCGCTCACCAGTAGAGGGCAATATCATTTCAAATCATCATAATGGAGTTCATTTCTTTGATCAATTAAATATCGACCGTGAAATCGCAATTTTCAAGATAAAGCGCATTCGTGTTGATTGAATGCTACTATACACTGTAATTGTTTTCTCTTTTATCAGCTTTATTAAATGATTTTATCATCGTATACAAAAAAAACTTTTCTTTACAATTTCTCGCATTTCTAATTTTATATTAATAGAGAACTTGCGTGTTTTTTTCTTTCTTAATTAATCAAATGAGCCATCTTTTTTATTATCAGTTGTTATTACTTTTAAAACGAACACAACTTCATATTTCATTTTTCATCTAGATATGCTAGAAATTGTTACCATTTTTGAATAGATTTTACCTTTTTTCATGCAAAATGCGCTGTTATCGATGTCATCTATTCCATTTGTTGACGTAATTACAACGAATGACGTCACGTTTTGGCATAGTGCGGCTAAAACAATTTAATAATGGAGTCATTCCTACAGTTTATAATGCCTTCTCAAAATTGTATTCAATGTTAATTTAAGCACCGCAACGTATATGGATTAAGGGCCTTATGCAGTCGTTTGTTGCACTGTCATCTATAAAAATGAACATTTTCTCAATCTCTCAAACGACAAAATGCAGCCGAATACATGTGTGAACGAAATATTTATGTACCCAAACACAAAAGCTGAACAACACAAATCATCGTTTTAAATGCCCATTTGACTTCATGTACATGTATGATGATAAAAATGTGGAAAATGTCATTCTATAGTGAGTGTACATTCAGTTCATTTGCTTCGTTGTCTCTCTCTCTCTCTCTCTCTCTCTCTCTCTCTCTCTCTCTCTCTCTCTCTCTCTCCATCGTTCATTCGCTCAAATATAGTACAGTTTATGAATAAGCTTGTAAATACTTCAATTACCACATACATGTATATTATTATTAACCATTACATGATCGCCATTTATATCCGATTCCACAGGGAAAGAGTGATTTGCTAACGTTGAAAAAAACTTGTGGTTCAACCTTTTTGCTGTTTGTTTCTTATTAAGTTTGTACTTGTCAGCTTCTATCATTAATGAACATGCATGCAAACATTATTCAATTTAACTTAGAGGTCTTCGTATTCTTTGGAAAAAATACAGACTAACCCGTATATTTATATTTAACAAAAAAACACGTCATAGCTGTTGTGAAGCAACTTAAAGGCGTTAGAAACATGTTAACAAGAAACTTTACTAATAAAATATCAGAATGTCTTGATCTCATGATGAAAAAAAAAAAACACGGTAACAGAAGTGTCAATTTTTTATCGAGCCCCTGGCATTATTAATAAACACATTTTCAGGATGAATTTAATATATTTCTATGAAATGACAACGAGTGTCAGATTCGTTTTATCACTTGCCTTAGAATGAAGATAAAGCGTTAAAAAGAACTAGATTCGCGAGGAACTGTGCGTGGCAACAAGGTGGCGCTTTCGTGATGTAATCAAACAAGTTGCGTTTTTCCCTTATATTGCCTTAATTACCGGTTCTTTGTGAAAATAGTGTGCTAAAGCGGCATTACTTCAATTTAACTCGCTTTTTTATGAAATACTACATGTATTTGGAACTATAGGGATAAATTAGCAGCATTAATTCAGGCTAATAAAATTTTAATTTACTAAAATAAATTTGGCCCGCGCGACTAAAACGAAAGTAGGATTTCCGAAACGTCACAGAAATCGAGATCGCGCATGAAGTGGTTTCTTCGTCGGTGCTAAATATAGCTCCATTAGGCCTATATTTAGCTTCTTAAAAGTTAGTTAACGATAATTTAACAATATCATTGAAAATCCCGTCTATAAGAAAGAATTCGATAGGACCTTTTGTGTTCTGTTAGAGAGTTTATATATTGGAGTCTATATGGACAAATATGATTTTTCAATAGTATATTCTTACTTAAGTTTAGGGCAAGGGCTATAAATGATCAATGTATTTGAATGGCAACCCAATTGTTTATCAGGGGACCATACGCCGCTGATGATGGAAAGATATTTATCTAAAAATTCCTCTTAAGGAAGTTCCATGTTCACAGCCTTATGCATACCATTGTTTGGGATGGATCAAAAGTGTACAGTGGCTGTTTATTTGTGTAAATATTAAGTTGCGCGCAACACGGGGCTAGGCGGCGAATGCAGTTATATGCATTTCCATTACTGCCAACGAAGAGGCTCAATCAAACCGAGCCTTCAATGTTTCCTCATTTGTCATGTTCGATGTCTTTCGAAGTTCCCCTTTTCATCTATAAGAAAAGTTCTCTATTATGCTTGTTAGCAATCATGAACAATGGAAATGTCAAAGAAGGGCAAAAAACTCCACTTAATTAACCAATGTTCTAACTAAGCTGATCATATTATTTTAATTTCTGAGCAGTTCTCTCACAACAGGCCCTTAATTGTACTGATTAGTCCTTTATTTAGGAGAAATTCGCTCCATATCAGCCATTTAAAGGTTTTACATATTAGTGTAATAAATTTCTGAGACAATGAAGTATTCCATACTGAACTGTGAATAGCAGCTTTAATTCAAATAGGGCAGAGTTTTTTTTACTAGTCTTGAAAGCTTCACAAAGGGCGTGTTTTTCTTGCCCATACCATATACTCAAATTCTGTGTAGAAATTAAAATAATGTGCTCGATTCAGTTAGATCATCGGTTACAGTCAATGTAACACAAACACGGCAAGGTTATAAAACATGTGCGAAATGCAAGGATATAATTTAATTATTTATGTGAGTGATTTATTTAATTGTCAACATGGGATGGCATATGATAGATGTAATCAAGTGTTATATGTTTGCACAAAACACGAAATAAAATAAGCGGGAGAAATTGATACACGTTTAAATGAATGAATTCATTAAAATATTATGAGAATTATGAATAGTTTAGGGAATATGCAAATTGCTCTCGTTAGTGATAAATCACATAGGCTTTCACAGCTACATGTTACCCTGGCCCAAAACATAAAACTAAGAATGGAGACCAGCCTCAAAACTCAAGATTCAGATTGGCTGAAACCTCAAACATTTTCATTGTTTTGTATGTGTCTAAGCAGGACTTGGTAACATTTGAAATATTTCCAGATTTAATTTCATTTTTGTAAAGTAGTCGAAGTAAATATCTAACACTTAATCAGAATTCGAATAAATATGTGTGTTGAACATTGAGTTTTAGCATAAGGTTGTTTGTAATATTAGGGCCAGATTTTCATCTAACAAAATGCGTCTGTTGCATTTCTTACGCTTTGAGACGGCAAATACAATTAATGTCCCAAAAAGTGTTCAATTTCCCGGTTATTTTCTGAGCATGACATGGTTAATTAGATCTAACCACTGGTAACAGGATGCCGCTTGTGTAGCACTGTGCGTGTGCTAGCGCGAGGCAATTAAGAAATTTGAGAGTTGCATGAAAAACTTAAGTAGTACTTCTCTATTATGCAATGTAGGTACGACACTTTTGAATGCATCCATCCAGTTGTATTTGGAACAGTTTCCTCAACAGTCGGAAACAGGCATTCGTTTTTGAAATACCGGTAGTAGAAATAGAGATAATATAATTAAGGGGTTACGGTACAATGTTAAGGCCACAACTTTCGATTTTCTGTTTAATTCGACAGAGCAGTGCGCAATTAATTCCAGCCTTATCCCCCACAATTTCAATATGCATTTTTATAGCGCAAACAATAATGTTTACATATCAGATAGATATGTAAACACTATTGTTTCCTCGATATAATATATGGTAAAGGGTTAACTTATTGACATGTTCTCAAGAAACGTGCCAAAGGATGTGTCTTATCTTGAATATTTTTGTTAGACAACAAATGCTAAGATTCATAACATTAAAACTGACAATCGTTATTAAACAAATGCTAAGATTTGTAACAAAAAGCTAACAATCAAACGGTGATTGAGGAGTGTATTTAAAGAAGAGAATAAGGTAACATCAGGCCACAGTATCACGAACAACTGTATGATTCCAGTTTAACATATAATATTATTTATTCCGTAAATATTCTATTGGAAAAGTTTATATAAATTAAACAAAAATAGTTAAAATAACAGTATGTCTGCTGAGATATTATAGAATTCATGAGATCAAAGTTTTGATTTTCTACTTATAAAGTTCCTTTTAATTTTTAATTCAAATAATATTATACAGATAACATATTTTTAAAAGTGCATTGAAAACATGAATTAAAGTTTTTTCTTAAAACATAACTGAATCAATTAAGCTCTGTATCTTCTGTGCCCAAGGTTATAAAACTGAGCATAGAAACCAGTCTCAAATCTCAAGCATCTGATTGGCTGAAATGGCGACTGGTCGCCATTTCAGCCAATCAGATGCTTGAGATTTGAGACTGATCTCCAGATTTAGTTTTATGATCTTGGGCACAGGCCCATACATCACGAAACATACAAATTTTTCATTTTTAAACTAAGCTCAAAGTGGTATTTTAACAAATTCTTACCTTAATAATCTATTTGAAAGATTAAGGTTTAATGAATAAATTATATGTTTTTTTGTTTGAAATGTAATTTTGACAATGTGTCTTTCAAGAATTGGTTACACGTACAGTTATGATTATTTACTTCAACAAATACAAAATTAACAAAATGTTGTCACCCTTTAATTATTTTGTAACTATGAAACTTTCTTCGAATTTTCTGCGATGAAACTACCAAGAACAATCCTAGCGTAGTTGTATTCGGGCTAGTCTTATCACGTTCTAAAGCGATAATTGCTATGTTTCCTGTAGCATTGCATTGACAAATTCTATTAGTTTGCTAATAAAAACCATACCCAAGAGTGTCTATATTAGTTTTTGAAAGAATGCATCATGCATTCAAATTATGCGGTCCAAATGTCGCAGTTGGATAAGCGTAAATCGGTTAAAAGATGAGTATGGGGTAGGGACTAGAAGCTTTGAAAGCCTAGCTTTTTGTATAACTTTTAAATAAATCAACAAATACAACTTGATTTGATTTAATAATGCCTGTAAACAGTTGAGGGTGGAATAAATAATTCTATGTCATAGACGTAGTTTATATTAATTTAATTACTAAGTAGCTAATACCTATTAATGACTGAACATAAGCGAATTTGGCCGAAATGTTTGACTAGATATCTAATCAGTACAATAAAGGACCTGTTGTGAGTAGATTTTAATGCGTATTGAACGCTTTGACATCGTCGACTTCAAACTGTTTCACTCATACAAAATGTACGATGAGCATGTGAGAATATAACATCGTTGTGACGGGTATGCGATCGTATGGTGGAAATGTGTAGATACAAAACAGTACTTCTGGTTCGACCTTTTATTTTTGAACTGATATGTAATAACGTCAACATACGTAAGTGACGTCACATCAAAAGTACGTCAAAAGGCCTAACGACGTTACGTTCATAACAATCATATTTAATTTTTCTTTACATGCACTAGGTTATCTAAAGTTTACATAATAAAGTTTGATATTTAAACAATACATTATTTTCGTCTTGATATGTGATCATGCACTTTAAAGAATATCTACAACTGACCTGGATCGAAAGTGGTAATCGTCCAGTAATACGTCCAGTAAGTGCTGTTATTTATTAAGACCTATTAGAAACCGTTTAGCAGGCCGCATTTCTTGGCTAATAGTGCTCAAATAAAACTACATTAACTAATGGAAATAAATGATTTGTTTGTCTGATCTTTTAGAAAAAGGGAGACAAGTACGTTGTCAATATGAATTTCGTTCGTGTCGCGATGTAAGAACATTCGTTCACTGCTGTGGTATGGCAGTGGCGAGCGAGTGGTCTCATAGGTAGAGTGTCGGACTCTAAGTCTGGAGATTGCTGGTTCGACTTTAACCAGGTTCGAGATTCTTCTGCAGTTTCCCTAAACTGCAATCGGTGTGTGTATTGGTTACAAACTACGAAGCTGTCACTTGTTTTACAATCGATTTAAAATAAATATATTTTAATTAAATAGAAGGATCATTCGAAAAATTCGACTACTGCGAAAAAATTATAAAACCGCCACGAAATAAGGAATTGAACTTGAAAGTATTTAGGAAAAAGCAATCCGCGATTTCTGAACCCAAAAGATGTTGTTTATACCCACCAATAAAAGTACATCCACTGTATTTTTATTGGTGTAAGTAACCGCTTTATAGCATGTTAAGTGTTTCATTTTGCTTAACCTTGGACCATGATAGGTAGGCGTTAACTGACATTTCTTAATTATCATGTTTGGAAACCTTCAAGTTGTATTTTCATTTATGTGACTGTATATTGTAGATGCGTAGTTACGTAGCTAAAATAATTGGAAAGTCTTATATTAATGGCTCTTCCAGATAAATGTAATTAATGTCTATTAAGTTTACATGTATTTGACCAGAAAGAAAAAATATTACGGTAAAAACATGTTTTCTTTCTGGTATTTTAATTTGTTGTTAACATATATTAAGATGATTCACGCTCGTACATGAAGATCCAAAGAGTGACAGGTTATTTTTAATAACAGTTAATACTGCATATATTGATATTGAATATATACTGATTTTATTGATATTGAATATATGGCGAGTTCGATAAAAGGGCACTGGTAAGGGGCTTCGTGAGAAAATATTCACCGTCAAAGTGGGCGGTGCTTAAACGTGATATCTGTCAATCACTGTAAATCTCTCAGAGCTAATTTAATACAACGGACCATGACAAAAAAACAAAGTAATTTCACGAGAAAAAAATGTGACATTTTTGCCAGCCTTTGAAAGTTGACTCTCAAAACAAAAAGAAAATTGAATGTAGGAATGTCATCTCTCTCTCTCTCTCTCTCTCTCTCTCTCTCTCTCTCTCTCTCTCTCTCTCTCTCTCTCTCTCTCTCTCATCTTAATAAATGTTCGTGATTTAACATACACACTTTTTGTCTAGATAATCTTGACGACCTCCAAGTGATACAGTTCTTCTGTACTTAATAGAACACGCCTCGGGTAATTATGGAATTATGACTTTTCTTCCCTTTTCGCAGACTGAAGTTAATCAAAACAGAGAAAATTCCTGAAAAATAATTGTTGTTTATTGTTTTCTTAATTTATTTCATGTCGGATTTGGTGGCTTTATATCCGAGCTTTTAGAAATATTTCTTGTAAATATAAAGAGACTTGTTTATTAGTCTGTTGATCCGAAAAATGTTGAAACTTTAATGGTGAGTCTAATTAATGCAGACCTTAATTTAGTTGATCGAATGACAGAAAAGAGTAAAATTAAGATATTGCTTCGTCTTATGTTAACATTTTTTTCTTTAATGCTTCGTTTTTTTTTC
The DNA here is from genome assembly GCA_038501625.1 of Corbicula japonica. NCBI lineage: Eukaryota > Metazoa > Mollusca > Bivalvia > Venerida > Cyrenidae > Corbicula > Corbicula japonica. The sequence goes on from JAZAYU010000023.1 coordinate 6,919,305, forward strand.
AAGTATTATATCCTTGATGACGTTAATTAGAAATTTCCCCACGAGTACAGTTAAAAATGGAATTTTGCTCAAGTCAAATATAATATACAGTGAAACCTGACTATGAAGACCAAGTTGGACTTGAAAAGCATAGTTTAAATAGTGGGTTGGTTATAACTTTGGGGCAGAAACTAGCGCAAATATGTTAAATTAGGCATAAAATTATGGTCTTTTTATCGAGATGGTCTTAATTACGATTTATTATGTTTTTGTGTATAAGCAAACTATGTTATGACCTTTATGCGGTACACAATTAACTTTATCTCATCTGGCACCGGGTGTGTAACCTTTAATATCTGAAAAATGTAAATGTCACTATTAGCCTTGTATGTTCAAGTTGTATAATTCACTGAACAAATATTCCTACGGTTCCTGCAAGTCCTCCCACAAGTATGAGAAAATTAGTATTTATCCGAAATGTGTTATCCGACTTCCATTTGACTGCATTGGTAGATCGTAAAATAACCGAATGGATTGGAGATTTGCAATGGAATCATGGTAATACCATTGATTAGTATTCATAACCAACCGTAAATTATCCCTTTCTACTTCGTGCATTTTCTGAATACATATTAAGAATTTCATTTACATGTATAATTTGTTATCGGTAACACGATTTTCATGCGATATTATGCTTACAGAACATAACATTATATTGTTACATAAGAATTTGTTGAATTTTCTTTTAATTTAGCAAATCTAAATTATACTTTTGTTAAGCTATTTTGTAATTGTAAATACCACGTGACGGTATACTTAGCGATATCATGCTATACCAATCACTTACTTGTTGTAAATTAACATACCCGTTCTAACACGAAGTTTCTCTGGACTAAAAACAGATCCAATGCTTTTAAAGCTTGAAAATATATCATGCATGGAATCCATGCTAACTAAAATTCATACTACATGTATTGTAGCAAATACAGTAAAACATGTGCTTAAGACCACCTGTAAACAAAAACTACCTGTACCAATATAATGCCTAGGTTTTTTCCACTGGTTTGACTGGTACTTGAAATTTGCCTATGCTATCAATCAACAAACAGAAACTAGCCTAAATTTATTATCCACTTACAGTAAAAATCACAAAGACCTTCCCACAGTAAGACCATCCCAGTATTTAGACTACTATTTCAATGCCTCTTTTTAATAGTGTAACATTAATTTCTACCACCGAATGAGGATCATCCAGCTATTAAGACCACTTGTCCAGTCCAAGAGGGGGTATTAACAGAGAGGTTTAACTCGAAAGCAATCAAACCCGGAAACAGAGAAAATATAGGAATATTTTTGTTACAGATCACTTAAATTAAATGTTGAAATTGTACTCCAATGACTTTAGTATTAAGCACTGTTCAAAGAAGACTGAATTTTAATATCCAATGCTGTAATGCATGCTGCACAATTATTCCCTAAACAGCATACAGCAAAATTAAATTCAATAAAACACTAATTGATTTTGGTCACGGATGAAACATCAGTTCCAAAAAGCAATACTGTTTCAGTTACATAACTGCAGTGTACTTTTAAAGAAATGCATACTCTGAAGTAATTAATTTTCTACAAAACAAATAATGAAAACATAAAACGCAATACTATTCAAGAACCGCTTTAATAACTTTAAAAAGCTAAGAGTTCCACAAACATATTTTTCTTTTTTGAAATATTTATCGGTACTTTTTCGTGGATAAATAATATTACAATACAACGACACCTCCTTTTTAAAGACTATCTCCAGAACTAGATGTTAGTGATGTTAATAGCGGAATGATCTTAATAAAAAGTGTCTTATTGTCGAGGTGGTCTTAATTTCGGGATGTTTGTATTTATTAGGTGTAAACCTGTATAGAAATCAAGAAGAAGTAACATAATTCATGTGAAATAAGTACGGTTACCACTAGTACTGGCAAAACGCTGTTACAGTAGCGAACGTTATTACATCTCTCGGCTTAAGTGACTCCTCCAATACGTAGATTATTGACTTTGTACATGGTAGAAGAGAGAATTTGTGATAAATGTCAATCATCCTATAGGCCTAGGCGGTAATAAGCTAAAAGGTATTATGTGATTTTAAATAAAGCAACCATTAGAATCTTATTGCTCTCGCCCCACGATTCCGGTGGATAACAGCGAGAAGGAACTAAGTTATATTAAATAAAGAAGCAGTTAGAATCTTATTGCTTTCACTCCACGATTCCGATGGGTAACAGCGAGAAGATTCTATGTAATATGAAATAAAGAAGCATTTAGAAACAATTGCTTTCAGGTTCCGAGGGGTAAAGGCGAGTTTATGTTATTTATAAGTTATATTATATTTAAAAAATAAGTACGAGTTGGAACCATTTCGCTTTCACACGACATAAGGGAAACTACTTTATACAATTTAGTTTTCTAGAGTACTGTAAAATTAGAAATTTTCGTGGGGTACTAATTTTCGTCGATTTCGTGGGTAAATCGATCCACGAATTTAAAGCCACCACGAAATAAAGAATCATTTCCCCATATTTATGTGTTTTCCAATTTACTATCAAGTCAGGTATTATTAATTTACCCAAATTATAAGAACATAAGACGTGCACTTCGACGTAGTTTAGAAAATTAAGTTCCACGAAATTACGAACAAACGACAATGACATCTACCGGTAAACCACGAAATTTCTAGATTTCTACTTCAACGTAGTTTAGAAAATTAAGTTCTACGAAATTACGAACAAACAACAATGACATCTAACGGAAAACCACGAAATTGTATGCCCACAAATTCATGTATAAGTGTATCCTAAGTTTATTTTTATTAATGCTTTTGGTAACAAGAACTTTCTAATGATAACAAATATTCAAAATATTTCACAAAACAGTTCTTGTTTCTTTTTGAAATTCAACCCCTGGTTTGTTAAACACAGGTATAAATTTTCTAACCAAACGGCCCTTAAATGGCTGCAGAGACTTATATGGTTTTTACTCGAACGTTGGTGCATTACATAACGCGTCCGCCCTGTTTATGCGGTGAAAATCACCGCTTAAACGAAAAGGAAATTATTTATGCGGCGATGCTCATATGCGGCGTTACAGTGCAGTAGCGACCATAAATATAATTCGATGAAAACAAAACAACAAAGCAGTTTCTTTTATTGGCGAGACAGGGAAATAGACGAAAAAAAAAAGAAATCGGTTATCACAGCCATATTTGGCAATATTTCAATTATCTGTTAGATCCTTTCTATGAATATTCCATCATTTATAAAAGTATGCATTATTAAAGCAAAATGAGAAAATACAGATATCAAACGGCTATTTCCATTTTGAAATGATATGTCTGCAAAGATGCATTATTAACCCTTCATCAAAACTAGGTCTCGACATAACTTAAGGACCAACATTTGTACTTGCAACAATTTTTAATCGTTTCTTTCTCAATTCTTTTAATCTATCTTCTGAAATTGACAGTATCTGTTGCAGCTACAATTAAACACATGAATAATTAAGTAGTTAATTTAATGCTTTAGGGTCACGCCTAGTACCAATATAACGTAAACATGTGCATTTTATAAAAGAAAAAAAACTTTTATAGAAGGTATACATTCTTTCAAGTCGGAAGTTAGTTATAATTCCATGTTTATTTTCAGTTTTATATTCAAAATGTTGGAGGTTTGCTTTACTCCACCACTCCGCTACTGTTTCGGTGTGGTCGTTCTGGATAATTTAACAAAATGTTATTACGAGAAGCAGAGTTTACCTTGTTAACCTTACGAATATATTTTATTGTCTGTCTCATCTATAGTTGGAACCTTTCTTGCAAGCCACTGTAGCGGTAAATCTTTTGGGTATGACTAAATTAAACGAACTGGCTCGTGACCCTGTCGGTTGTCTGTGAATGTTTTACTTAAATATGCAACACGTGAAACGCCACAAATACCAGTACATGTAGCAGAAAGATTCCTTTTCTTTGGCATCTGCATTTAAATATGTACTTGATACTCTTCCGTCGGACAGAAAGCATAAGTCTAAATCTTAGCCTTAACATCTTAATGCAGTTTTTTTTATTCCACGCCATATCTCATTGCCTATGTGAAAGCTTTGGATTTTTTTTTTCAAAATAAGTTTCATTTTGTCACGCCATGGATAAAAGCTTCGTGAAAGAATAGCTTAGGGTTTGGCTGCTTGTGATGCTTCTGTTAATAGGAAGACGTTTTTGGAGATTCATTTCATTGATGAAAGGGAAGAAAACAGATACTTAACAAATGTTTCCTTGTACGACAAAAACTGAATGAGAAGCTGAAAATAAACTGCTACGTTAACCATTGTCTTTAAGACAGCATTTAATTTCGTTTAACGATATATTTTTATGTAAAAAATAATACCCGGTACATGAAAAATGTACAAAATCTGGGATTAAATTGCTACCATTGCCTTTTAAGACATCAGTTAATGTATTTGAGCGATAAATTTTAGGCAAATCATTAATATATGTAAAAGAAAATAGTTGTGACTCTCCCACGTGTCACCGCTATTGATTAACCTATACATTACGGTAATTAACAAATATTCACTCTAAATAACAAGGGGATGAGTTTTGACATTAATGGTCAAAAAGTTGATTTTCTGCTGAATGTCTTCAGAAAGGCATATTATTGCGTATGTTACATTAAATGCCTTGAAATAGTGGTGTGATCAAAAAGTATGACAGAAAATTCTAAAGTTGTACATTTTACTCTAGCTTTCAGCTTCGTGAAAGAAAAGCCTAAGGTTTGGCTGGTTGTAATGTTTCTGTTATTAGGGAAACGTTTTTGGAGATTCTTTTCATTGATGAAAGGGAAGAAAACAGATACTTAACAAATGTTTCCTTGTACGACAAAAACTGAATGAGAAGCTGTAAATAAATTGCTACGGTAACCATTGTCTTTAAAACAACGTTTAATTTAGTTTAACGATATATTTTTATGTAAAAATAATACCCGGTACATGAAAAAATGAACACAATCTGAAATTAAATTGCTACCATTGCCCTTAAGACATCATTTAATGTCTTTGAGCGATACATTTTAGTCAAATGATTAATATATTAAAAAAGACTATTCGCTTGTTACCGCTATTGATTAATCTATACATTACTGTAATTAACAAGTGTCCACTGTGAATACCCTGAGGATGGGTTAAGACATTGATTGCAAAAAAAAGTTTCTTTTCTGCTATACGTCTTCAGGAAGGCCTACGGCGTATGTAACACGTAGATGCCTTTAAATAGTGTTATCAATTGAAACAGTATGACAGAAAGTTATAAAATTCTAAAGCTTTACATTTTACTCCAGCTTTCAGCTCAGAGGCTGATCCAGGGGGTTCAGGAGGTTTGCTCGAACCCTCTTTTGGTGCAGCAATATTTAATTTTAATAGGAATTTCGGCCAAAAAGCTGGACATTATCATGTACCTACCGTTAGACTTCCCCCAAACGAACTCTCTTTCTGGAAATCCTGCAAACGATTGCGCAGCTAGTCAGCAGGCAAACAGAAGCGTGTTCATCTATTTTACAATATTCAAGATTAGGTTTCTTTTAAAATGTCAAAATATCACGCCTTTTAGGTGGACATCTTCGAATACGGCTCACGAGAAGCTCCATTCGCTAAATACATCTGTCTTTATGAAACAAAGCTATATTCTTGGTGCGTGTACGTGTACTTCTTTTCTTATGTTATTATATGTTGACTAATACCGACAGTAAATACAATTTGTATTTGAATTTGTATTTGCAAGACTAGAGCTACATTATACTAGATTGCTCAAATTGTATCTGATTGAGTTATCGATTATTTATGATTTCGTGAAAATATAACAAAATGAGTAGACAGTTTAAATCATGTTTTAAATTTCTTGTTTTGAACAAGTCATTTTAACAATCATGATGACGATTTCTACAGCGCGAGACTGTACTTACAAATGTAGCTCCTATGAATTGTGTGTTGATTGAGTTTACCGATTAATCTTCTCTCAATTTAATTTAAAACATCGGTTTTTGTTTTAATAATAATAATTCCATGATAATTATAGTTAAATGATCATGTAAGATTTTTAGGTATATATTTTTTTCTTTACTGTTCCTCCTTTCTTAACGTTTGTAAAATAAACATACATTAATAACTTTGATTTGTTTAATTGAACTGCATTTTCCGTTAGATAGAATTTGATATTCTTGTATCCATGACAGTGCAATAAAAACTACCATGATAGCACATTAAAACAATCACTAACGGCTTAAACCCTCTTTTCGAGATTCGGTGCATAAGTATATATTAGTACAAGAAGGTAATCGACGCTTTTGTTGTAATGCAGAGACACTTTTCCTTCCATATCTAAATTCAAAATTGGTTACACTACAGCAAATCTCCATATTGCCTCGTTATATATTAAGATGAGTTTAGTCGGAACATTTTCTGACATTCTTAACTTCTGTAGTCAAAACTTAATTTATTTTATGCAGATTTAGTAAATTCTGATAAAATATTCTCGATTTTCCCAGTATTTCATTCTGCATGTTTATGCTTTGACGGCCGCTTTGATCTTTTTGGCAGCTGCATTTCAAAGAGAATTAAATTTCCTCTACCACAGTATGTGGTAGCGTCTTTATGTCAAATTACAGAAATCCTAATAGAAGAGTAATCCATAAGACACAATGGTATAATTCAGATGAAAACAATTTGCTCTCTTTGGGAACGATTTACCCCTGTAATACTAGTAGTCTTAAAATGGTAACGGCGCTCTGAATAGTTACTGCCCTTAGCCCAATTTCTACATGGATGGACTTGCGGTACGCATCTGCTCCGCTTCCAATCTGATTGTCGATTTCATGATTTTCAGTGTTACGCATGCCACTAAAACTCCAAAGACGAGCGCCCCCTTTCTGAAAATCTTGCATCCAACCTTGGGCAGTTATACAATTTATGTATTGCAATTTATTCACGCTGAAACTCGTTGGTTTACAAACTTTAAGAATCTCGTCACATTTTCAGGATTGGAAACATAGCAAGTAAAAATCTAACATTTAAAACCAAACTCATTATATCAAAACCACATTAACTCAAAAATCAAGCAATTTAATGTAACAGTAGATATTACATGTCTTCATGCTGTTACTAATAGCACTTAATTTTATAATATATATCTGTATATTATCATCAAGGCAGATACGAAAATATACAAATTCAATGCAAAATGTCATCTACATCAAGACGAAAAAAATGTCTCGATACATTAGTAAGATGTAAATATGGATAAATCAGTGAATCTCTCACAACGAAATGACTATGAATGTCTATTCTGCATGATTTATCCTTCATTTTGTCGTCATGTCTCTTAAGGGATGTTTTATGTCTGTGCTTTCATTGCAATATTATATAACTGGCGATTCAATTAGATCAAAATGTTATAAGTTTCCTGGAATATCCGACATTTAAACATTAAATTGACGAATAACAAAGAGTCTGGAAGTATTTTGAGACTGTGGTCTCAAAAGAGTGATCTCACTCTTGCCTTCCTGTCACGTAACCGCTCCTTCCATTTCCCAACAAATCACGCATTTTGATATATTCTATTAGGTCAACATTTGTATATGTATACAATGTATTCTAGTTTCGCTACTTCCCTATGCAAAGAGAGGTTGGGAAAAGAACTGTTTTTTCTTACAATCACTTATTTAATGTCTCTTTGATATTTGTGGATTGTTTTCTTAAATAAAAAAATTAATCCAATACCACTGTGGCAATCTTCTTACACCGCATGGTCAAAATTAGAACCGTTTTTAATTGAAAGGGAGGTAATTATAAAATTAGTTACTTTGAAGGTGATTTATTTAAACAGAAATGCTGCTCATTAATAAGGCTTGTTGTTTCTCCTGTTAAAGAAGGGTCCTTTTTTAATAAAACAAGCGATTTAGAGCGATATTCTGGTTGCTTGACCTTAAATTGCATGAAATGCATTTTTAACTAAATTTAGGATAACTCTCGCCAAACTGTTCCTTGGTCAATTTTTACAAGATCAAAGCTTAAATTGAAGACTGTTTTTGACAACAAATGAAGAGTTAATCAAGGTCTTTCTAATGCAAAAATGTATGAAGAAAAAGGGACCAATTAGAACTTTGGGTGGGTGTATTTTTGCGGTTACAGTATATAATTACCAAATGATTTATGAACAAGATTTGTTTATTAATGAGTCATGTGATATCTTCCTACTGTCCAAACTTGGTGATGTATTTCTTGATTCTTTGTAACTTTAAATTTCTGAATTATAGGACCATCCTGTCTTGGCACTTTCCGGTTTCCATAATAACTTTTAAACGCAAGACGTTTTATCGCACACACACTGTTGGGGCAAGTGTGATGTTGGTGCACCCTAGAACCTGGTTTAAATCCCCAGTAGCAATTTGATTTGCCACTGACCGTTCCAAGGCGTTAAACTCTCGGGTTCTCATTTTTGTTAATTGTTTGTGGTGTCTTTTTTATCATTTTATTAATCGTGCGCTCTCCCTCTCTCTTCTTCTTGACTGTGTGGGGTGGCTGTTTTTTTTCTGAATGTGGCGATTCCTGATTATGCTTATTTCACCTTTACATAAATTTGTTATCGATGGAAAGGGGACATTTATATGCATTCAATGAAAAACGAATTCTGGAATTTGAGCCAGTAGTGCCGGTAGAGTATTACATTGCAAATTGTAGACCGGACAAGACTTTTGTCCATTAGCATATAATAATTGTTTACAAAAACAATTTTGATCGAAAAGCGATCTGCGCAGAAAAAGATCAGACAATGCAGCCAAAAATAGAAACTGTAGGTTACGCTGTTGCTTGAATACCTTGAACTAAATGCATGTCAAAACCAATCCTTAAGAAACGGCATTTCGTGATATATTACACGTTGGTTTAAATTGTAATAATTATCACATCGGAATGAATTCTTGTTTTGTGACAAAGTTATTTGTCAGTATAGGGATTCGTCTTACAGGTAAAATAATCGTTTTCTGAAATAAAACATCTAATAAAATCGTACAAGGCTTATTTACGACCAAGATGATGACAAAAAAGGATTGGTTTGATCATTTTTTCAATATAATAGTTGTGCAAAAACTTAGCCGTTCTTTGAGTTTGCACGTGTTGTCATCTCATACATGTAGTAATATTTCGTTCAGCTGACAAACTGACATGTTGCTAGGATATGCCCTGTCAACTGACATGTTGCTAGGATATGCCCTGTAAACTGGCATGTTGCTAGGATATGTCCTGTCAACTGGCATGTTGCTAGGATATGCCCTGTCAACTGGCATGTTACTAGGATATGCCCTGTAAACTGGCATGTTGCTAGGATATGCCCTGTCAACTTGCATGTTGCTAGGACACGCCTTGTCAAATGCCTTTGCCAACACTATAAACTTGGGTACCCTATGACTAAATTCTCAGACAGTACCAACTGTTAAGGCTTAAACTACATGCCATGTTCTTCTGCATTTAGGTGATTTTGTATAAATATAACCGATAAGTTCCATTTAATCCATAGCTGCAAAGGCTGAATTCTGCTATGTTTTATAATAGGGGTTGGCAGAGAGACAAATAGTAAGCGGAAAGACGGCGCATAGTGTTCTATTTATGCGGGTTACGTACTTGACGGGCTAAAACTTATTCTAACACTCGCAAAACCGTTTTTGGTGGGAAAAATTACTGATGCTTGTCTGTTTTGAGTTTCATGTGTCATGGGTCCTTAAATGTGTTGACCTTTTCATCATCGAACCCGCCAAGCAAAAGACTTGCCGCTTATAATTTGTGTTCAATCTCCTTAAATTACATACTGCAGTACAGTATCTACAAGGATAGGCAGAGAATTAATATATAAAACATATTTTTCCCTTGACATATGGTGCCTTTTTTCTGCTAGGCTACAATAAAATAAAACAATAAAATTTCATTTGCTAGTCTTTCCGACAATTAAATATGAATTATTATTTCCTGACATGTCTTATTCTGGCAATGAAATATGGGAAATAGTTATATCTGATATATAAGTTTACTCTTACTCAGTCGTTATTAAATATAAGGCGGATCCAGATGCGGTTTAGTGGGGTTTCTTGAAGCCATTTTAGGGGCAGAAATAATTAATTTTGGAGAATTTTAGCCAGAATGTTGCAATTTCTGAAAATCTTGCATTTGACCCTGAAATAAACGACGAATGTTTACTGAAGTAGTGACATGCGCAGTGAAATTGTCAAATTCAAGAGTAAACTAGAAATTGATATACAAGTACATTGTATAAGTTAACATGCATGATTCAAATTGTGTTTATTTATTACCGCCCTTCATACTACATGTATGTTTATAAATGCCTGAAAATGCCGGACTGGATCCGGCGATTGCGGGTTCGAATCCTATGAGAGCTTAGATTCTTCTACAGTTTCTGTCTACCTAACAAATATTTTTTACCCTTGATTTTGTCATCAGGGGTGATAATAATAAGTTTACAAAAATAAATATGTCAACTGAACTTTATCAAGATAGTTACAAATGCATTAAGACAAGGCGCAGATATTGTAATACGTGTATTGATCAATTTACTTGTTAATACAAAAATGCCCCGAAAAACACTGGATATACTCATTTTTGTCAACACGTATAGCAAATGTATTCTGATTGGTTTTTATAGAAGATTAAGCTAAAAGTAGAAAGTCGATGTAAAGCAAGATCACTACCAAATTTGTAGACCGGAGAAATTAAAGCGTAAGGCATTGAAACCTTACGCCTATGAAAGGAATATGCTATATTCAGAAATTCGCATTTCGCACTTGGTCTTTTTTGTTTATTTTGCCTTTCCTTTGTTTGTACTTTTACGTGCGTTTCATTGGTATATCTGCCGACTTAACATAGCGTGTGTTTGTCAAAAGATGTTACTTTGACGAACGAATGTCATTGCCACACAACTATCTCCCATTAATCACGAAAGTTCAAGTATGGTGAAATATACTGGTTAATCTTCAAATCTATCTGGAATATATAATCCGTTTCCCGAGATTATTTTAAAGTGCATACTCAGGCTTTGTCCGGTAAGGAACTGTTCAGTTTCTACGAAATCCCATTCAGGCCGTTTTGAGATAGACGTAAGAAGTCAACAAATCGAACTTGGATATTATATCTTAGAACAAGTCTTAGGATCTTAATAATAATTAGAAATTATATTTCCGTACAGGGGAAACACTGTCATTTCTAAGATCTAATACCTTAGTTTTAAGATCTGAAATCTAAAATCGAATTGTTGCATTCTACATGTAACTCCTAACTCAAAACGGTCTCAGTGGGCTTCCGTAATTTTGTTCTGTTCTCAACTTGCTTTTTGTAACATGTATTTCTGATTGCCATTTTGTTATTTCTGTAACGCAATTAGATATTTGTGTTAGTTGTGTGGATTTAATTTAAAAGAGATTTGTCAGGAGTTAACTCCCTTGAATGGTTAGCAAAATAATTCGGTCCATGCAATGTCGCATATAGTGAGTGTTATAATTAAATTTCGCTTGGACCATTTTGCACACAAACGCATCTAATATCTTATGTGCGTGGTCATACATAAATCTGCAAAATTGGTCGTAATAATAGAAGATTATTAAACGTCGTTTCATTCTCGCGCTTACCTTAGCGCGAGATTTAAGCCCACACAAAATATAATGATACTATAATATTATACGTACCATGAGAATAAAAAACATATATGAATAAGTTACAATATCTTAAAACTAAAAAGTCTTAAAATTACCATAAAGTGCATAGTTACATTTTGACATAGACATCTTATACACTTAATGAATCAAACTGTTTCCATCAATTATTTACAGAATTAAATGAAATAACATGCGTAGCCCTGATCTTTCCGAGATGGTGGTAATTTCCCTAGAGAATGTAAAATCAGAAACTTACTGATTTCGATTATAATGTTGCCTGCCTTATTAGGAGGCTGTATAAACGGCATGCCTATTCTAATACTGGCTAGAATCACCCACTCACCCTGTAATTAAAACTCTTTCTTTCTTATGATATTTCCCAGTGAAAAAGTAGGGCTGTGAGGGGTGTAAGAGATATATAATACGGTTGTACAATATCGAATTAAATAAAAAAATACAAATATATAAAAGTATATAATAACCATATGATCACATTGTGCAATTTGGTACATGTAACGGTCATGACATTATCAAATTACGAAATTTGCTGATGGCAATGTCATGATCACCTTATTATGATACATTACAATATATATTACAATTCGATTATTATGATAATGGCATGATCACATAGCGCATTTTGGTAATGGCATTACTGATTACCACATTACGAAATGCGCTTCAGGTCATGACATAATCACATTACGCAATTCGCCTATTATGATAATGGCATGATCACATTGCGCATTTCGGTAATGGCATAACTGATTACCACATTACGAAATGCGCTTCTGGTCATTACATATTCACATTACGTAATTCGCTTATTATGATAATGGCATGCTCACATTGTGCAATTTGGTAATGGCATTACTGATACCACATTACGAAATGTGCTTCTGGCAATGACATCATCACCTTACGCAATTCGCTTATTATGATAATGACATGATCACATAGCGCATTTCGGTAATGGCATTACTGATTACCACATTACGAAATGCGCTTCTGGTCATGACATAATCGCATTACGCAATTCGCTTATTATGATAATGACATGATCACATTGCGCATTTCGCTTATTATGATAATGGCATGATCACTTTGCGCATTTCGTTTATTATGATAATGGCATGATCACATTGCGCATTTCGCTTATTATGATAATGGTATGATCACATTGCGCATTTCGGTAATGGTTATAACTGATTTCCTCGTTACGAAATTTGCTTCAAAATCTCCAGTGCCAACTTAGCGAGGTAATGGACTTGGTATAATCACATTACGCAATTTGCTTACTATGAAAGTGACATGATATCATTGCGCAATTTGATAATTTCATGTCATTTTCACATTACGACATTGACTATTGGTCATGCAAGATTACATTTCGCAAATAATAAATAAATACTTATTATGTCATATTGTATTTCTTTACAAACAGTGGAATACCATTTTTATTTCACCGAGAAAATTCACTGGAAAGCATGAAATAAATTAACGGAGTATTTAAATGATGAATATATGAAAGTGAAAACTGTAGTAATAATGAATGATATTTGAAAGTTTAAACTGAAGTTAAGATGAATATGTTAAAGTAAAAATGTAGTAATGATGAATAATATGTGAAAGTTAAAACCTGGGTTAAACGTTAACTATAAATCGCTTCCTCATTTTATTTCCATTCTTTATGATCCTTTATTATTGTCCTCAGAGAGGAATTCCGTGAAACGGAAGACGCACAACCACACATTTCATCTGTGTCGTAATCCCCAGGGATTAATTTGCCTCCTCCTTGGATCTTATGTGTGGCAAGTTCTTTGTGATTTTATGAGGGAATTTACGTTGATAAACGAGATTTAGTTCTGCATTTTAGGTTGCAAACTTGCTTAATTAAATGCATGTTGTTTATATGTTTGAAAATATTAAAGGTTCTCCTAAGGTTATTGCTACCAATATTTTGCACGGCAGGGGGAATGATGTCTTCGATACTATTTTATACGGAGCCACTAAAGTGATACTTACCATATTTTAGGGATATTATTTCGTTAAAACAAAATATTTCGTTCAAATAAAATACATTTTGTTTAAACGAAATGATATTTCGTTAACGAAGCAATATTTCGTTAAATGGAAATAATATTTCGATTATATAATAAACCTAAACACGTATGGAAATATCAATAAAGGGGCTTCGAAATTATTTTATATGTTCGTTTTTACTATCTAGAAAGAACTCATAATTAGCTTTAAATTTCAATTAACTAAATTGTGATTTGAAACTAATTTTGACAATATAGTGTTATTTTTAATTTTACACACACAACATCGTGCTTTGAGACTACCTATTTATTAAGCTGGGTTAAAACGTCTTCAAATTGCTTCTCGTATTGCATGCTGTTGGCTATTGAACGCCTAATCGGTATAATTCCGTGCATGTTTGCTAGGATTTTGACAAAAAGGCTCAATTTGAACTTGCCCTTGGTATTTTGACACACGGATTTTTATAGACAATAATAAACGTGCGAACTGATCAAAATACCAGACACTGATAATAGAAATCATAGTCTTATTACAGTGTTCGCTCCTACAAATCCCTCATCCATAGTCTCTTGAGAATGTCCAAAGTAACTAAAGCTGTGAAATACAGCATCTAATCTAATGTTCAAGCGTATTCCAATGCATCAAATTGCCTTATTTAAAACTTCTGGGAAACGGTTACAGGAAAATAACTTTATACGTTCAAATTAGTTTTGTGTACCAAATTAAAATGCGTCTCAATCTCTCCCTGGACACTAACAGTGATTTTCACTTATCTTAACTATATTACAGATTGCCCTCTTTGCACTCAAATTTAAGTGCTTAAATAGTGTAGTATCATTTTATGTCGCGGGAATACAAAACTGTTAAGAGAGACATTGACCTAGTGGTCTTATTATTGAGGTGGTTTTAATAATGTTGAAAATGACATTGTCAAACATTATAAGCAGTTAATCCAGTACCCAATGGATAAAAAGATCACATTGTCAAGTCAGCAGAAAGCATCAAGTAGCGTTTTGTGATGGTAAAGCCAAAGATTTAGTGCTTAAACAATGAAAATTGGCTATGTTAATCCCCCTTTCAGACACCACATAACATCCTTAATTATATGTAATAAACAAAAGTCTAAGACAAGGCCCTTTATTTTTGCTGTCTGCTTTACAAATTGAATGCATTATTTAATGGTGGTGGATATTGGTCACTAGGTGTTCGTGAAAAAAGATAAGACAGACTTATATACCATAAAATTAGCAGAGTTTTAGAATTTATTATCCCTTTGTGTTTGATCCTGGAATAAACAAACTGCTTTATAGAGAATTATGCATTCTGCGAGTACAACGTCCTCTTTTTTGGTTTGATGTTTTGATATCTTAGTTGTGTAATTATAATACATGCGTGTTACAGTCCGGTAAATCCGTACAAAGTAATATATAATGTTCGAGTATAATGAATCCTTAACGGGATTTTGGCGACTTTTTGTCTTCATTGTTTCTGGTCTACCTTGTCTTTGTCTACATGTGTAAATTCTATTATTTTGCTTTACGTTTCAGTTGTAATTTAATATTTTAGAGCTTAATTCCGAATCGAGTCTTTTTTTTATAATAGGTACTTTTAGCTTGGTGTAATGTTCCCGTTCTTGATTCGAAACATACACAACATTTATAACTGTTGCGTTGTTTGGTATAAATTTGCTCACATCTTGTTAAAACACTATACTTTAAGTGTTATATGCCAACTTCGTCACATCATTATATCAATCGGTTTTAGTTATAGTGTTTGTATGCGCCAACTTTTTTCAAATACCTTCGTTACTATGTATTTTCAGTCGTGGTGTTATGTGCCAACTTTTTCAAATACCTTCGTTTCTATGTATTTTCAGTCGTGGTGTTATGTGCCAGCGCCGATTCAGTTCGAGAGATCATGATCAAGGCCCATGAGCTTAACTTCGACAACGGAGAATATGTGTTTTTCAACATCGACCTTTTCAGCAGGTAATACATTTATACAAGTGTAATGTACAGTTAAACCTCTCTATTAAGACCATCTCTGGGACTTGAAAATATGTTCATAACCCTTTCCTGTATAGATACACCTTTATTGCTGGGGCGAACAGTTTAGATCCAGATCAGCCGGCACATCCGTGCCGTCTGATCAGGATCTAAACTGTTAGCTTTTTGATTCATTATGTTATTTCTGACCAAAATGCGACCAGTGCAGATCCTGATCAGACGGCGTAAAAATGCGTATATATCAAGGAAAGGGTTAATTAATAGAGAAGAAGTCTAAATTTTGGGGGAAGAAAATAGTGCAAAAAGTTAAATGGAATATTGAAATACTGGTTTTATTATCGGGATCATGTCAATTTTAGATTGATCTTTATGAGGAGTTTTAATTAACTTTCAATGACATTGCTTATCTTTCTTCAGTCCCTTTGGTCCGCCAATGTTCATCGTGATTGAGAAAGCAGCATTGTGGGATCCGTTATCATTAAGACCAGACTGTAAACATCTACTTTTAAGATTCACAGGTTTTAACGCTAAATAAAATTTTGAAGCCACTCTAGTAAGACCACCACTAGGAATGGAAAAATGTGATATTAATAGAGAGGTGGTCTACATTTTGGGGTTATAATGTGAACTCTTCAACGGGACATTAAAAAGTGGTGTTATTATCAGAGAGGTAACAATTTCGGGTGATTTTTATGTTCTTTAAAAGCCGCTGCTTGTCTGTCCTAAATTCCTTTGGATCACCAATGTTCAGAAAAAGACGTTTCTTGGTGATCCAATTCAAAGCATCTTATGGTTCCTTATTATTTAGACTCAATCTTTTACCTTTGTGATTAAGGGATTAAGCGCTGATCAAGGCATTATTTATTGTTTTATATTATGTAAAAGCTAAAGCGATTTGTTCGATTTGATAAAGGCCGTTATCTAAAAAAAGAGTGAAATCAACTGTGTTTTATATTGTGTTTTATTTTTGTAGTACGACAATTAAGCGAGAGGCGTGCATTTACTGTTATGCAAAGAGCACACGTTGGCAATGTTTAATCTGTCTAG
Organism: Corbicula japonica; assembly: GCA_038501625.1. Taxonomy (NCBI): domain Eukaryota; kingdom Metazoa; phylum Mollusca; class Bivalvia; order Venerida; family Cyrenidae; genus Corbicula; species Corbicula japonica. The sequence continues at coordinate 6,936,124 of JAZAYU010000023.1, forward strand.
CAAATCCTTTTCTCGCAGTCATAGTGTTTTGACTCTTATGCTCAGTATTACAGAAACTCATCGTGTCTGAATTCATGTAGGCCTAATGTTCTGCTAGACAAAAATATGATCCGGTTAGCAACGGCAATTTTTTCGTGAAATTGTTTTTTTTATTGCAACAGAACCAGGGGCGCATCCATAAGGTGTACAATGTTGTTGCTCAAACCCCTTATTTAGATATAGGCCACGAAGTTGGAAATTTATCATTTTACTAAATTAAAACTGCCCTTAACAAACCTCTTCATGGTAATCTTGCATCCGACACTAAGAATTAAACAGAATTTAACGGAAAGGAAACACAATCGTTAAACTATATGTTTGTGTGCTTTTGCATGCAACATTGTTGAGCCAATAAGTGGGTTGGAGTTGTTTCACCAAGACAACTTGTATTTGTTTTGTGATATGAGAACCTGTTGGGGCAAGTGTGAGGTTGGTGCACCCTAGAACCTGGTTTAAACCCCCAGTGCCAATTTGATTTGCCACTGACCGTTCCAAGGCGGTAACCCCTCGGGTTCTCATTTTTGTTAATTGTTAGTGGTGTCTCTTTTGAAACTGATCATTTTATTAACCATGCTCTCTCCCTCTCTTCTTCTTGACTGTGTGGGGAGGCTGTTTTTTCTGAATGTGGCGATTCCTGATATGCATATTTCACCTTTTTTTTCCTCCATAAACAAACTAAAGAGTTAACTGTGGTGATAAATTGCAGTGAACAGTTTTACGATATTCTTATTGATAATGGCAAAGCGAGCTTTACATTTCTTTAATTAAAATTTGTTCTGCATTGCATTATTGTCGAAATTGGACATTTTAAAGCCTCAGATAATTAAAACTAATCCGCTTTGTCATTCATGTTAGACTTCCAGCAGAAAATAACCCATTTCTGAGAAATTGTATTACGTAACGACATTGGATTTTCAAGACGGGTTGGTTATTGTTTTATAAATTACAGTACTGTGAACGTTTAATGTTACAAAATTTGCGTCTATCGTGCGTCCGTCTATCGTGTATCGTGCGTCCGTCTAACGTGTATCGTGCGTCCGTCAAACGAGCATCGTGCGACCGTATATCGTGTATCGTGCATCATGCGTGTTTTTTATTTTTCGTGCAACGTGAATAAGTTACTTTCATATGCAAATTTATATGATTTAATTTCATCCATTCATCTTATATCTTCATAGAATTTTCAAATTTTTAGAAATCTCTCACACAAACAATATGAATTGGCAGTATCGTGTATCGTGCGTCTACCGTGTATAGTGTGTCCGTCTATCGCGTACCGTGCGTCCGTCTATCGTGTATCGTGCGTCCGTATATCGTGTATCGTGCGTTTCGTTTGTAACCTCAAACGTTCTCAGTACTGTTATTTTTTATCTTAAGATACTAATACGTGTTAACGTAGATCAGTTGGTAATGTTTACATGTGCCTTCCATGTAGAGAATACCATTTGAAACATCGTATATAATAAAGTGGTCATGTTGCAACAAAAGTATCATTAGCAGAGAATTCTAAAGCGGTGCAAGGTACATTTTACTAGGCAATCAAAGTGCATGAGTTTTTGAGTTCGATAAACATATATTTAATATATTTGTGCATAACAATTTTTTTTTCAAATTTTCTGTTTTGTTCGATACTGCAAAAACCTCGAGACTATACAAAGCTCCATGTTATTTTATTATTCATTCGGGTTTTGGATAGGCTCAAAGTTGCAAACGAATTATCGATTATGGCACATTTAAATAACCTGAAGAAAATAAACCTATGAATTAATAAAAAAAAACGAAATACTTGGCTATATATAAGATCTATCTCTAAAAAGAAACACAATGTGGCCGAGAGAATGTCTTACCCGGTCGCTCCACTGTCCAGTCCAATATATGTACGCTGTCGAGTCTTATAATACCTTAAACAGAAATTTGAGTGTATAAGCTTAATACTTTCACGTGTTTACGAAATGTGCATTCTAATTATTGATAATAAAATATAGACAAATTCCTTGTTGAGTAATAGAAACATGCTGCTGTTTGCCTGTTTTCCAGTAAGAACGAAAGCAAAAAACCATGGTACAGAGAAAACGATACCAAAGAACGCAACGACAAAGCCAGAAAGGCTTACGAGGCACTTATGACCGTGACTTTACGAAAACCGACGAGCCCAGAATACAAAAACTTCAGTAGCGAAGTTAAAAGAAGAGCTAAATTAAGATACGAGAACTTCACATATGGTGAAGAAGAGGTAAGATTATTGTTTGTATTGTTGTTTTTGTTGTTTTAATGGTGGTTGTAGTGTGGTGAAAACTCGTACATGTAGTATTCGAGCACTCTAAACAACACATCAAAACAGACAACCTTATCGATTACATTATTCCAATTTATAGACATGCGCATTTGCATTTCTGAAGAGGATTTATTTAATCCTATTTCCAAAAGGATCATAGCAGTTGTTTTTAAATTTGAAAGGATTAAGTGTTTGTAAATGTCACTAAAATAGCAAAAAGTGAAATGTTTAATTAAGACTTGGTTTTAGGAACAAACAATGTTTAATTATTAGCTCTATTTTAATCGTCCGAACCTTAGAGCTTGTCACTTCTTTCTAAAGTTACATTTTAACTTGTTTTTCCTCAGACTTGGTTTGATATGTTTTCGTGCACCTTTCATAAAAAAACTTTCAATTACGATGAGAGAAATCAACATTTTTATTTTATTCATCCATTTAGGCGACCATGAAATTCAACATATTGTTCTTAGTATCATAAATTATTACTCATATGGACATTTAAATTGGTTTTTTTGTATTGCTTTATTTTTTGGATAGGATGAAATAAGGATTTTATGGATTTTTTCCTGCTATTTATTTATATTTACTGATCTATCTTTTAACTTATGATAAAAGACACAATATTATAACATTAATATTTGAAAATATTTTTTGAAATGCATTTTGCTGTTACATAGATTTTGATACATTTCTCTTTTTCACCGATGCCAGTGCAATGTGATGTAGAAGGCCCTTAATGATGTTCATAAAAGGTGCCCCGTGCAAAAGAAAACTACTCAGTTTATTAATTCAACAACTGATATTAAAATCAATCAGATGCAATCAAAATTGTCGTAAGAAATGAAGAGCTCCACACGATACCATTCATGTGTGTTTTGTAGTAACCGCGCAAAACTGATTAAAAAGTCAAGTGTATCTTCCGGGCTAAATTCATCTAACAGATAATATCCGACTTTCTGTCAGACGCATGCGCAGAACAGACAGTAATAAACACTAAAATAGCTTTCTGAAAAGACGAACCTCCACTGCCAGCAAAATGAACAAAGTTCCTGCATTTGTCTGTGTAACAATGAACTAGATTGATTTGTGTTAGTGCGACAAGAAGAAATTAATTATTTTCCCCAAGCAATATATGTTCTGTCCAGAATAATTACCGGTCCACAGGAAGCGTGTTAAACAGGATAACTGATAAAGACGTTGTAAAGAGTGTAAACATGATTTAAGCATCTACCGTACTTATCCTTAGACTTGGGACAGTGCTAATATTGGGGCACCATAATTTTTCACGAAATTAATTACTTTTTGCCTATTAATGTTTTGGGACACAATTATAATGATTTTGACGTTTTTCAGTGTCCTTATATCTAGGAACACTTTCATAAACAGTATTTTTTCCGTCCCTAAATTTTGGGACACGAAACATTACACACATTAATTATTTTAACCGTCCCAAGACTTAGGGTAATTACGGTATATCAAATGCTTTTGTTTACGAAAACCTGCTAACGTTGTAAACATGTATAAACCATGATAATTCAAATATCAATTAACTTCAAATATTTATTTTGTAAATGAAATCAAGCTAACGGTTAATGTAAACACTGATAATTTCAACATAAAAATTGAGAATTTATATCACTCACCTGTTATTTATTAATTTGCTCAACAACAACAAAAACAACCTGGTACAGCATATTCACATAGACAAGTACAATATAGATGGGATTTTCAATCGCTCATTTTCTCTATCGCGAAATAAGCAAATACTTAAATCAGCGCGAAATATAATGAAGTGCTAGCGCCCGGTACTTTTTTGCAGGCATTCGCTCCACAACCAAAATGTAAACATAACAAAATGAGCGTTAACCATTTTCGAGAGAGAGAGTGAACGCGTTTTTCGATTATCAATAAGTATTACCAGCTTTTTATTCTTAAAAGAATACAGAAAAACGGATATTTAAAAAGATACGGGCATGTAGCGCAGCATGGTGGTAAAGCTACTACCATTTTAAATGGAAATGGCTTTCGCTCATTTTACTATTTTTTCCTTTCTGTTTGAATGTTTACCGAGATTTTCACAGTAATAGAAAGTTTGAATTATCGAATTTGACGTGAAAGAGAATCCGATGAAATATAATTATATACATTACTCAAATGCCTCCCTCAATTACTCAGTTGCAATGTTATCCGTTTTTTAAGCTCTGTCTTGTCATATCCATATAACAATAATACATTTTTGTCAGCAAAACAGTTCATATAATCTATAATATGCCTTTGAATCATTTCAAACGCAATTCGTTGCTTTCATTTGCATGGCCAAGACGAAGATTAATGTTGTTTTTGTTTTGTCTTGAGGGTTTAACAGTTTAATCATATATATTTTTTGAATAATCAGACATTGTGTACATATATCTTATCTGGGCTTAGATCAAAGGCAGCGATCTCTAAAGTTCTAACATTTATGTACCTAAAAGTGACTTTATGTTGTAAAAAAAGTGAAAAATAATTATGGGGAATCGCCACACTTACAAACACAGCCTCCCCTTGCAGCGAAAAAGAACAGTTAAAAAAGAGCATGTTTTATAACTATGTCAAATTCAAATAAGACGCCACAAACAGTTATCGATAAAGAGAATCCTAGGGTTTACCGCCTTGAAACGGTCATTGGCCACTGGGGGTTTAAACAAGGTACTAGGGGGCACTAACCTCACACTTGCCCAAACAGGTTCGCATATCAACAAACAAGTTGTCTTGGTGAAGTAACTCCAGCTCACCCATCAGCAACAATGTTGCATGCAAAAGTACACTCTCATATAAAACATAAGAAGCGTATGACATTGCAAAGCCAAAGGGACGGGTACTCAATGGACATATCGAGACCAGAGTATCTGGAATCGAATAAGCAAAACCGCTATGATAGGAAAAGAGAAATCGAGCGTCTGTGTTCTTTTAAAAATAGATTTCCTCATAAATCTTCATAAACCGTCCTGCAACCAAATAGGTAAGCGTAATGATCAACTGTACATGCTAAAGTGAAAAAGTCATGAGCAGAAAAATACAAATTGATAAAGAAGTAACTATAAAAGCCACCGACCACGATAAAATGTAATATCTTAGTATTGCAGGCTCGGTTTGTTTGAGTCATTTATTGTACATGTGCAGTAATTGAAATCATACTGTTACGCTCGATGAATGCCTTCTGGGTTGTAAACCAGTACTCGCGCCGAATGTGGAATCTGGAAGCTGCATACGAGTCTCATCCCTGTTGGGATGCGAACCCGCAGTATCCGGATCTGTAGTCAGACGTTCAAACCATAGACCACATTCGTCATTAAACGCTACAAATTAAATCGGTCTGCTTTACGCTCTTGACGGATTTAATTTTATTAATTTCCTTTGATACATAACTTACCCTCATAGGCGGCTTTTGTCTATTAATGAGCATTTGCAAATTAATTCAGTCGCGCCACTGCATAGATAACCTAGATGCACCACTGCTTGAATTCCCAGAGGTTAGCTTGAGGTGGTTGTTAAAATCCCTTTAATTGCATGGTTTCTGTCAGAACATCATTCGGTGTCTTTATTTAAATGCTCTGTGTTTTAACAACAAGTATGTATTTTAATCGTGTTGCCACGACCTTTCCAAGCCGGTAACCCCTTTGGGTTCTCATTTGCGTTATCGGCATAGACGACATGTAATAAGCATTTGCTAATTAATTCAGTCGCGCCGCTGCTAGATAACTTCGATGCGCAACTGCTTCAAGAATCCCCCAGATGATAGCTGTGTTCATTTTAAAAATCAGTTAAATTGCATGCTTAACATTGGAAACTGAGTGGCTTTATTTCAATGCTGTATGTTTTTAAAACCAGTATGTAATAGTTGTTAGATTTCAAATTAGGTCCGCCTTTTTACTATCGTTAAGCCGTGAGTACTTAACGTATTTTGCCATGAACGATTCACAGAAAGGGGATTCGTTTGGGGGCAGTCTTAGTTACGTAATAATTGCCAACTTTCTGGACAAAATCCACACGAAAAATATATATTGCTGCCTATAAAAGGGATAAGTGAAGTGGTAATCCGCGCGGAATATAAAGAAAGTATAGCAGTGTTTCTGTTACTCGAAACTTTTAATATCAAATCACAATAAAAAATCTCACCCGATTCTTTGGAATACAAAACCTGTCTGCATTCATCAATCTCAATCTGCTGTAACGGCATTTTCCGTAATCTCAAATGACAAATGGCCACCATGCCAATGTTTTGACACAGATCCGATTAAATCAATCCCAGATATCCTGAGACGACGATCAAAACTGTTCTCTAAGTTCTTATAGCATGCACTGAAAATAATTAATTGCAAGACCTGTTGAAAGTACAGATGGGGCACGCCACGGGAAGGTACCTCCGATCATATTTTTGACATTTTTGGAAAGATTAAAAAAAAACGGTATTTACAACTTTCTCATAACATTTCGAACTTATTGTAATATACTTTTACATTCTAGTGTTATTTTTTACAGCAAAATGCAAAATAAATAATGTCGTCTGCTAACCTTTTTGACGTCATTTTAGTAATTTACGTCAACTGTCCGAATATACTGTATATTTCCCGTGACGCGCACCATATGAGACACCGTTAGAATCAAAGGACTCAGAGTGCTCTCCGTTCGCATTGCATAGATGTTTACTTTTTGTGGGTTTGTAAACGTGTTATGGGTGATGGTAAACATAATGTCTAATTAAATTTAAAAGGTAACATTTTGAACTTATTTTAAACATAGATATAATTAAGTTGATGTATGGATTATTTCGGCCCAAAAAGGCAATGCATAATTGCGTAAGATTTAGGATACCACAAAGTGATTTTATTGAATTTGAGTTATTCATTTTAATATTTATTAAACGTTTTGCTGGAAGTCAACCGTAAGTAAAGTCGATAAAATGTTGTAACGAAACAAATTAGCACGCAAAAGGTGCAGCCTCATGACATTTCAAATATTTTCAACCTCGCTACATAACTCGAAAAGTGGGATTTAAAAGCTTTTACATGCTAGATATCAGATGATTTACAAAGTTATTCGTCGGACTAGGGATTAACAAAGAGTTAATTTACAAACTGTCATTCATATGTTCGTATGGTGACTGAAAAACAGAAAAATGAGATTGGTCATTAAACGTGAGTATATCAACCAAAAATTGATAACTGATTTACATTTGTAAGTCCGATTGAGAGCAGTGAAAAGTTCGGTAATAAATCAGAAAGACAAAAAGATAAATTAACCAATCAAAATGGGCATCGTAACCTTGTCATTTTTGACGGAGTAACACTGTTCTTTAGATCTGTCTAAATTGAACGATCATTTCAGATAGTTTGCATTGCGAGCATAACCACGACAATACTAAAGTGTAATATATCACGGCAAGCAGTTAATGACAAGGAATTTACCGCCCGGGCTGAAAAAGTGTAACCTCCAGTCTTTTCAACATCGTGCTTACTTGTATTACAACGCTATAGATACTAAGTTGAAGCCTTTACTAATTGCGACCAATGAATGCTCCAGATGGCAAACTCAAATTGCAATATTTAAACGAACAATCTTTTGTTCATGAAATCTCAATAATGGTTGAATGTGAAGTAATTGCAGAAAACTTATAAATTTATTATTGGTAAGTCGTAACATGATCCCAACACATAAACAGGCAAACTTCATACCTCATACTTCAAAATGATCACTTTAAACTTCGTTATTTACTGTTCATACTTCGCACTTCTCATTTCACACTTCGCTTTTTTTCGAATGCGAAACCTTACGAAAATTTACATTAAATGTCTGAAACTTCTTTGATTATCGCTTTTCGCAGACAGTAATTTTCTGAAAGCATTTTAAAGTACAGAATTAATGATAAATAACCTAGGGTGTATACAAAATGTTGTTTTGATAACATCGTTAATAATCGACATTTTTGACCCTGAACAAACTTAATAACATAAAATATTAATGTTACATTATCGAAAAGTACAAATATCATAAATGAGCTACTGTTTCTTTTGCTGAACTCTTTGTAAGAAAGGGTTGTGAAGAAATGATTATTATGTTGGTTGATATTTCACAAGTTACAAAGTAATCTTGATAATATATTAAAATATCTTTACTAAATTATTTAAACTTTTACTTCATCCACTAGAATAAGGTCTTATTGAATAAAAGAATCATTATTTTTGACGGAACATGTAAGCAGTGTGACGTATTTCTTTAATAGACATGACTTCAGTAAAAACGGCTCACGTTTTTTGGAATATGCACCATGTTTTGACATGTGACGTCGATATGCACGAACGTTTTTGTACGAGATGCTGCGAAAAAGCGTGCCTTCATTTACTTGTCGTCAACACGGCTGTTCCAGCATCCATTCGTTTGGATTGTTTAAAGCGGCATTACTTCAATTTAACCCGCTCTTGTATGAAATATTACATGTATTTGGAACTATAGGCACAAATGCAGCATTAGTTCGGGCTATTAAAATTTTAATTTACTAAAATAAATTTGGTCCGCGCGACTAAAAGCGAAAGTAGGATTTCCGAAACGTCACAGAAATCGAGATCGCCCATGAAGTGGTCGTTTCGTCAAAAATAGGTGCTTAATATAGCTCCATTATATTTAGCTTCTTAAAAGTTAGTTAACGATAATTTAACATTATCATTGAAAATCCCGTCTATAAGAAAGAATTCGATCAGACCTTTTGTGTTCTGTTAGAGAGGTTATATATTGGAGTATATCTGGACAAATATGATTTTTCAATAGTATATTCTTACTTAAGTTTAGGGCTGGGGCTTTAAAGCAACACTTAAAACAATCCATATGTTTTCCATAACCAAATGAAAACAATCAAATATCGATTCATTCCTTACTTACTTTACTCTAAATGGATATTTTCTAGATTCTTTCTTGCCTACGTTTCGTTTGAAAAAAAAAGATTTTTAATTAATAAAGTTCTTAATTCTGACATAATAGGCTAGCCGTGTAAGCAAGTTGTAGGGCTAAACGGCACGGACATATGCATTTACATTTCTACACATGAACAAGCTCACTCAAACCGAGCCTGCAATATTTTTATTATTTTGTCGTGTTCGGCGGATGATAACGTTTACATGTACCATCTTCACACAGTCTTCTTTAACTGTTTACATGTACCAGTATTGAGATTCTCTAGGCGGATAGGGCAGTAATATGCTCAATCGTAAAATGTTCAATCACACCGAGCCTTCAATATTTTCATATTTGTCGTATTCGATGGCTTCCAATGTTCCCTTTTTCATCTATTTCTTTTTTATTTTATATAGGACTTAGTCATTTTATTAACTACCCGCTATTTACCTATGACTCTTTTACGCGTATATCATAATTTGCAACAACTTTCTTCGCTTTAGAAATATCGTAAAAGAATTTGTCTTGTCGCGCAAACACTAGTTTATCTACGAAAGGTATTGAGAGATCATCCTGCTTAATTCATTATTGTTTCTACTTCATTATTGTAATGTAACCGTAAAATACAAATAAACATTCAAAGTTGGTTGTCCAGATACCGTTGTTTAATTCTATTTTGTGATGGTTAAAATTTTTTGCGCGATATCAAACCCTAGCAAAATCAAAACATGGAATGTCTCGTCCTTTGACAAACAATGAAGTGTGGTATCATTTAATTTCGTGAAAATCAAATTTCGCACAAATAAATTCGCGCATTTGAATTGTTCTAATAAGACTAGATATTCAATTGTTTTCCTTAGCGCGAAAATTATACCACCCCGAAAAATAACGGCACCACAGTACATTCAGTGCAGATAATTAGAGGCACGCAACGGGAAAAGGTACCTTCGGGTAGTTGACGTCAATCCTTAAAACGACGTCATAAAGTTGAGCAGACGACACTAAGTATTATGCAATTCGCGGTAAAAATACCATTTTATTGTCAAAATGTGTAACAAAATCACTGTTTTGTTATGAGAAAATAATAGAAATTTGAAAGTTCTTTCTAAATATAGTAACAACAAAAATGACACAAAAATGACCGAAGGTACCTTTTCCCGTGGCGTGCCTCTAATTATCTGCAATACATGGGTGAAATATTGAAAGCAATCTAATGGCACTAAATGCCATTAGTTCAACAAAACTGAACTTCAAAAGGATATCTGAGAACAAAACTTCGAGCGTTTACCTCCCACTTTAACATGAATAAAAGCTTTTAAGGCACAATTATCTGATTATATCAATTAAAATATTGCCCAAAATACAAATACAAGCCAACGCAAGAAAACAGATACAATCTTACAGGGTTACTGACTTGGAATGGCCAATTTTGTCACTTGAAAAATAAGAAAAATACTCATGTGTACTTTTAACAGTTCAGGCAATAATTTACTGTGAATAATTAATATTCGTGGGTGGTTACTAAATAAATTTTCTTACATTTCGTTTAAACTTAAAACCATGGTGAAAGAAAGAATTGAAATTTGAAAAATTAGATCCACCAAAATTTTATTCACAGTTGAAGGTGGAAATTTTCTCAGATGCTGTTAATTGGTCTCCTTATATGCTTAACCTGACTGAATAACAGTAAATTTCGGCGAAACATTGGACTAAAATTGAAATTGTAGGATCGATTGTGAGTGAATTCTACTGCGTTGGCGACGCTGAAAGTTTGCTTCAAATACATTCATTCGTAGGTTTATTGTTCAAAAATACTACATCACATTAATTTTGTTTACATGTCTTCTAAAGTTTGTATTTTTAATTTCGTCGTGATACGGGACCAGTCACCATTAAGAATCCACGAACCTGGTGACTAATGGAAATCCACGCAATGTTATTCCTTCAAATATGCATGTACATTAAGTGCATCAACAGTATTAAAAACTGTATTGAAAAGAAAACATAGAGGTTCGGTTGCCATGAATTCTAAACATTTTTTTTTCGACTGATTTGTTTAACTTAAAAAATGTTTATCTTTGCTGTGGGATTTTATTCACTTATGGTTGTTATGTTGTCTGGAATTTACAGCCTGGATTTTCTTTTATATTACGTTAGTAGGAAAACCTAATTTAAGTACGAAAAATTGTATTAGCTTGGTGCCATGAAGATGCTCTTTTGCTTTTATAAAACAGCATGTATTTGGAAAAAAATGGTGATAAAGCTGCTTGGTCACGTATAACAAAAAATAGGCTTTTACTGTACTTAAAAGCTAATGATTGCCTGCTATTAATGTTTTTGGCTCACCTAGGTGCAGAAAACGAAGATTTTATATGATCGAGTTAAGAGCATCGTCTGTTTTCTTACTATTAAAGATTTTCTTTATACGCATCAGGAAAAAACTATTGTCGTGTTTAGAAATATCAAGATTTATAAATTAAGATGTAGAAGACCTGTAAAAAATAAAATGTGATATTCTAACATAGTCAGTGACGAATTAATGCGAAGTTGTTATATCGTTACTAAAGCAATAAAATTCACCCACAAAGGCTCCTACAATGTACGACTATGTGCAAAATTTTGGCGAATCTTGCCTTGTTAAGTAATTTATAGTCATTACACTGCAGTAAAACATTGAAGTATTTGGCCCTGGATTGTGAAAAGGCAGCTTAAATCGCTTACATGAGATTCCTTTTAAGAAAGAGCTAATTTTCTAGATTAATATTGACTTTTATTTGAGTTATTTATCTTGTATCTTTCTTTGTACATGTATGAACTGGCAAATGTAATAGATACTGTGGACGTACGTATATTCTTGTGCTTAACATTTCGTGGTTTTCCTATAGAAACCTCTATCGTGGGAACTTAAATTTGTGGATCTCAATTTTCTTAACTACATTTAAGTTCAATATATCGTGATGGTTTTTACATGTAATTCGTTGATCAATCTATCCACGAAATCATCAGAATCTTGAATCCCACAAATATTAAGGTTTTCACAGAATGTCTTCTGTATTTTTAATCAGTTTTAGATTTTAATATCGGTATTGTGTTTTCAATATCTGTATCTGACGAAGTCCGAGGTCGATATCACACTACCCAGGTCCACAATACATATCGACCTCAACATTAGTATTTACTTGTTATATCATATACCCTATGAATTTAAAGCATTCGGATGATGATGATGATGATGATGATGATGATGATGATGATAGCAAAGGTAGTTATTAATTCCCGGGGTAGTTATCACTTTTTTCGGACTCGCGAGTACGGAGCTCTCGACCAATCAGAATGCTTTAAATTCATAGGGTATATGATATATATGAATAATCAGGAAAAGCCACACACAGATAACACAGACTCCCTACACAGCCAGATTTTAAATAGAAGAAATAAGATAATAAGTTTGTGACACCATAAACAACAAGAACAATATTGATTCGCACTACAGCAAAACATATTGCTTCTGGCATATACACAAAATAAGGCACATACACAAAGCAATTTAATCACCCAATCATGTAATATTATATACAAACGATTTAATAACTTATGATTCTTAGACATGTTAGTGGAAAAAGAAATCATAAGGGTAACTTTAGTGATAAGCATATTCAACAATAAAATTATTGAAACAATTATGGAAATATTTAAAATAAATAATATAATTGTATGACAACTAACGAAAGATACTCTTGGTGTTATTTAACACAATGGCGTAAGTAAAACTTTAAGTTGCATTTACCTTGCTTTTGCATGGCCAGGTTCTCTAGAATAAACATCAACACGTTTCCTTGGTAAACTGACACCAACCCGTCTACCTGCTCGATAATGCTGCTTGTTATAAACCAGACTGCAGCTGTAGTTACTTGACAGCCGTGTAATGTATGCTTATTACTAATATGGTGCCTACAACCGAAAATGTTTTTTCGAGCAGCTGTTACAGTAGAAAATGATTCCATGGATATACAGTTGCAACTGCCTTACCTGCAACCTGCATTTAGCATCCATCTGTCCTTAACAGCCAGTAAGGATATGCATAAACTGACATTTTGTTCTATTTTCCATGTGTTAAGCAGCCACATTTTGTCACTCATATGAGTGCTGTTCAATACAGATTTGACTGTTCTCGTATTTAGTGAAAATGTATTTTGTAAATCGACTGTATGTGAAAAAACATGCATATCTACTAGAGTGACGAAAAAAAAACAGATCTAATTATGGGCATTTTAACATGGTTAATGATAAGGCTTTTATTTGCTTTTAATAACGTTTAACTTAATAGGTTAATGTTCTTTAACTAATAATAATATATAATAATAAATAATATTCAGTTACGTATAAGAGACATTTGTAATGTTAGTAAAACGTATATGTACTTCAAAACGTGAATGAACTTTAAATAATATATATAAAAAAAAATAATAATCAGTAGCTGTAAAGCATTTGAAATGACAGTAAAACGTATTACGTTATTCTGTTTGAGTATTTAATGGAATATATTTAACAGAATTACATGTCTGTATTTTGCAGAAGAGATTTATTATGGGCATATCACGATATTATAAAACTCAAAGTTTGCTAAGCACCAGTTTGCTAAGATCGCGGTGAAGTCTAAATCATATTGTATTTACATTAGAAATCATTATGTTATGTATCAAGAAGGTTCCCAAGTGTACTCATAACTCGATATAAACGAGGTGACCCTGTATTTTTACAGTGTTTGTCATACGTTGTATGCATGAAACCGACATTCGTAGGGTATTCCATCATTACTTTAACTTGAGACTGAATGTTTATGTGTGAATTATTGTAAATGTGCAGGTTAGAATGCACTTATCGGATGCAGTCATCTATAATTATTTTGGCAAAAAAAAGACATTTTTTTCACAATAATCAACATACCCAACTTAAATATCATCCCATTAAAGTTCTAAATAAATTTAGAAAACATATTTCAGTTGCTAAAACATATGTATGTAGTGGTTTATAAACAACGCATCAGGTGCGAAAAAACAACAAAACTAAAAAAGGTTTATAGCAAAATATATGTATAGCAGATTATTTGTGCTTTGAATAGTACGAACTCTATTTAAAATTATCGCCCTTTAATTTCGATAAGTCGAACGCCTGTTCTTTTCAAAAAAAAATCTTTAAAATAAATTTTGAATGTTTTTAAAAACAATACGCTATTCAAAATGGATATAACCTTAATAAAAAGAATTCTGTATTTTTTCTTGAAAACGAACAGGCGTTAGAACATTCGAAATAATAGAGTGATAATTTTAAAAAGGGTTCTAACTAAATTGCTTTTTTTTAATTATTGTGTTGTGTATTTGATTAGTATAGTTTTTGGCTGAATTTATCGGTGGGTCGGAACAGAGCTATGAAGACTAACCGGAAGCTATTTATATATCATCCTCTGGCAGTTTTCGTCTGCAGTCCCCCACAATGACATTTATTACATCAAACGATTTTAAGTGCATTATGTTCTGTCAGGCTTTGGCATTATTATAAGAATGGCTGCTTGTGAAGCGGATATGCACCACCTTTTATATATTATTACGTGAAATATTGTTTCTATCAAGACTAAGTACGGTTGTATGTTTCCTATAGTTTACAAAATAAATGAGCTTTTAACCCAGGGACAATTTGATTTCTACTGACTGTTCCAATGAGATAACACCTCAGGTTCTTATTTTCATTAATTGTTTGTTGTGTCTTTTTTAAAATTGATTATTTTATAAGCCATTTACTCTTTTCCTCTGTACTTTTTGGCTGTGTTGGGAGGCTGTGATATGCATATTTCACCTTTTTACATCTTAGTCGGAAAATAAGAACACTCAAGTAGCATTTTTGTCTTAAAAACGTAGTGCATTAGTTTATTTTTTGTGTATTGTATTGCTTTGACAAAATACTAAAATATGAACATTTTATTTAATAGCGTTCCATGTTCACTGTTATGTGGACACCATAGTTTGGGAAAGAACACAATTTGTATGAACTTCTTTCCTTTTCTTGATATTAGGGTTGCGCTAACGACGGGTTTGGCGTTATGGGCATATATAATGAGTTTCCATTTCTGCCCATGAA
This sequence comes from Corbicula japonica, assembly GCA_038501625.1. NCBI lineage: Eukaryota > Metazoa > Mollusca > Bivalvia > Venerida > Cyrenidae > Corbicula > Corbicula japonica. The sequence continues at coordinate 6,951,500 of JAZAYU010000023.1, forward strand.
CAGTCTCAATCAAACCGAGCCAGCAGTATTTTCATATCTGCCGTCTTCAATATTTTTTCCATTTTTCCTTTTCATCTATTTCATGTCATAGATATTATACCAGAACTGTAGTTTTCATAATATGAATTATTCCATTACTTCAAAGTAGCCTAAAATTATTGTAAATTAATCTGATTTTCTTTGTTACAATAATAACTTAATTAAATATAAAAGGAGCATCTAGAATCAACAAACAAATTATTTGTGAACAAAACATGTCCAGAAAAAAACCGCTAACTACAATGTAGTAGATGTATTAACTATCCTAGAACCTAAATGTCACATGTCGCAAAACAGGCTGCACAATGATTGTCGTATAGCGTCTGCACTGCTCAAAATAAGGCTTTAATTAGCTCCTTTAGAGACAGTATATCAAAGGTAATGAATGACTAGACTGCAAGGCGACGTTGCGCCTCTGATTGCCCACAGCAGCATGCGTACGACATAAAGGTTACCAAATGAGGCACTCCACGGGAAAAAAAGTGTCTTCGGTCATATTTTGACATTTAGGTTGTTACTATATTTGGAGAGAACTTGCAATTATCTATTATTTTCTCACAACTAACTGGAGATACACTATTTTGACAGCATTGTGATCATGATGTTGACCGCGAAACACATTTTTAAGTAAATGTAATGTCGTCTACGCAACGTTATGGCGCCTTTTTCGAAAATTGACGTCAGCTATCTGGATGTAAATTTTCCCGTGACGCGCCCCAAATTTGAGGATGGTGCAAGGTTTCAGAGAACATGTTTAAGTTGTTTTCAAACTTAGCAGCCGCTAGTAGATTTTTCAAAGATATGATGCTCTGTATTAAAGACGTTGACAATTACGTTTTTCTCGAAACATCGTGGAATAATTACATAAACAGCAGCCTTTCATTATTTTTTGTTATTAAGTAACGTTTTAATTTTTCTTATATTAAGTATTTTTTTAATGTTGAGGGAATTTTGTTTAAAACTGTAATTTTAGAGTCGGTACTCGGGCTTCGGTTGGTGAATGCAGGATTGAAAACCATATAACAATACCGTGTTGTTTTAATTCAAATATTTATGTATAGATTCCTAAAACTTCATTAACACGAATTGTAAAAACATTCTGATTAGTTTTTATGTTTGAGACTTCAATAAAATCCGTTTAAAGAATAAAATATTCAAATGGCAAACGTTAATATTTCTAAGTACTCAAGTACGCGTTATTGATATAATACGAAATCTGTCTTTGGTTTCGTGAAGTATGTCTTTTTAATGTTCAGACGCGTATTGAGTATGCTGTATTTACACTTTAGCCAATGCGGTAGGGATTCTCTCCAACGAAATTAAATTTGCTCAGTTAAGGGCAGTCGGTGCAAAGAAAATTATCGAAAGCTCAATAACGGCATAATGCCGTTTAAAGAAACTTTGCACATATAAGTGTTACTAATGCATCTTTATTTTGAATATGATAAGACACGTTAGAACAGTAAAGAAAAATAGATAGATCTAAAAATTCCCCAAACTTCTATTTACATAAATTCACAATAGTAAAAGTGTGTTTGACCTTCAATTTCCTGGTCGCATCCTGGTCGCGTAAACCGATGACAATCACTGATTTCTCTTTTAGTAGTTGAAAGTTCTTTACAAAGTACACAACATTTTCTTGTCAGTATCATTATACTCACGTGGGAATTTAAAATTATGTTTTGTATTGCTTAGTTATTGTGAATTTATGTAAATAGAATTTTCAGGAATTTTTAGGTCGAACTTTTTTCTTTACTTTTCTAACGTGTCTTACCATATGCAAAATAAAGATACATTAGTAACACTCATTTGTGCAAAGTGCTTTTAATAATTTTCTTTTTATCAATTATCGTGCTGGGGAGGAGTGTAGTAAGCCCTTAATATCATTTTTTGCTGAGCAAGTCATAAAGTAAATAAGTGAGAATAACATAAAGTTCTAAGACTGTTTTTCTTGTTGTTGTTTTTCTCTGGGGACTGTATGCCGCCGATCTTAAAATGGTATTACATAAAAGGATCAACGACCTCCGACAAAGGCGCACCATTAACAAGTATTGATGCAAACTTTGCACAGTTATAGTGTTGCATTCATGCAGAAAGTAGACGGCGTAGGAAGTAATTTACTTATAATTTGTTTTTTACTTACTGACGTAAGAATGAGTTATGTTGTGGTTTTTTTGCACTAAAGGGACGATTTTTTCCCTAGCATGCACGCTAAAATCAAACCTTCGCCATTTGCATGGATTTGGTGTTCGCAAACTTTAATAGTTCATTTTTCATCTTTTAGTTTATATTTCATTTATAGTTACATGTATGTGTTACATGCAGGTGAATGCTGAAATTAAAATATCTAAATTTTTCTAAGTTGTAATTTAAAACGTGAAATGTGCGTATGTGGAATGACCACATCCAAAAGTCACAGGGCCCCTCAAAGCTTAAACGTAGAATGGAAAAAAAAACATGGGATTATGATTTGATCGATTTAAAAAGGAAAACAAAAAAAATAATGAAAAAATAATCTGAGGGATTCCCGCCTTGGATCGGTCAGTGCCAAAAAGTGCCATTGGGGGTTTAAATCAGATTCCTGTGTGCACCAACACGATGCTTGGTTCTAGAGGTTCTCAAATTAACAAACTAGCACACGTTGTTTTGGTAAAATAACTCCATCCATTCCAGCAATGTAGAGTGCACAATCGTAACTTGCACAGACAGGTTCATTTATGAGCAACCCAAGTTATCCACAACCCACCCGTCAGAAAACAGCAAGTTACACATTGTGTGTAGTTGACGAAACATTAAACAACAACAGATAATTACGTGTATAAGTAAGCAACACAAGTTGAAATTTTTTTTCTAAACACAGCCGTATAACCCAACTAGCCCAATGCTTAATTGCCAATTCAAATTAAACCGCAATCAAATAAATCAAATAAGAAATCGGCCGATTAAAAAAACGCTTCATTCTATGGGGCTATTCGCGGAAAACAGTATTTTGGGTGATATTTTTGAAATTATAGTTGTTACTTTATCAGGATAAAACTCACAACTTTCTAGTATTGTCTTATAACTAGAAAGCGATCTTGTTACACATTTTGACAATATAATAAAAAATCCAAGGATTAATGTTCAATATTCGGAGACACCCGTTCCCTTGACGCGACCCATATACCATGTATAAATCAAATTTGAACAATGAGATCACCAGTGACACAACATCAGGAAAGTGTCTGAAGTAAACAATGGAATCACATCGTGAGAGTAATTCTGTGAAATTTGCAGTCTACCAATGGAGGACATATAAATACTGCCATGGATTCTCCAGTTGCAAAAATTTTGCCGCTGAAGGATTTTTGTAGGATTTAGTGCACCCCAACAACACACTTGCCCACACAGGTTACCATTTGAACAAACAATCAAATGTTGTCTTGGTGAAATACTCCAAACCACCATCAGCGTAGCGTTTGGAATCGTGCACGATAAGGTTAGCATATAAACAATCGAGCATAAATTGCCTCCATCCCTCTCAATTAGAATAAAAAGAGCAATTTCATCTGCTCAAGTTTATCACGTCATTTCACGAATTAAAGTTAAAACAAATTTTTTCCTCGACGCGACCCATATACCGGGTTATAAATCAAATTTGAACAATGAGATAACCAGTGACACGACATCAGGAACGTGTCTGGAGTAATCAATGGAATCACATCGTGAGAAAAAGCAATCTGTGAAATTTGCAGTCTACCAATAGAGGGCATAAAAATACTGCCATTGATTCTCTGGGATGCCAAATTTTCAGATACAGTGAAAATAAGTTCTCTGCAGTTCACGGCTCCCTTAATAAGCACGCTTCGTTAAGTGCGCCATTTTTTCGGCATCCATTTAGCTACTTGGCTAATAATATAATTTTTCCCTTTTTTTGATAAATTCGAAGACGGAAAAACGCAAATTACATTTGTAGAGGTTTTTTGCATGATGATTATGATTATGATATTCAGAAAAAAAACGCGTAGTAATATACTTGAGTAGCATAATATTTTGCACGGGTTTAAATTTCTACCTATTTCGCAATAGGGTAAACCCGAATTTAAACTCCAGCAAAACTAATCCTTATTGACTAATATATTAATAATAAACACAATTATATAGGTTGTAAAGGCTCTGACATGTGACGGTTTTCAATGTATCCTTAATGTAAATCTAACTTTTAGATTGACACGTGACATTAACTTCCTTTAACACAAATCGCACGTAGATTGTAAGATTGTCGAATCCTAACTCAGTGGAATCCGTTCCCGAGCGAATCCATTTGATAATTCGTGTATTTTATGGCCGCATCGTTAATCTTGATAAGTACATGTAATTGGTTAGCATATTCGCTAGTCTCTCTTGAGAAACTGTTCTCTAAATTGTGTTTTTTTCTGTTCAAATTTTCGGCGATAGCTGCAAAAGCTGGCTTTAGATATAGTTTTTCGACCAAGGGTGATGTACATGTAACAAATACCCGTTTCAAAATATTGTGTGCAGAGAACAAATAAAATAAACTATTTCGATTGGTGGATATTTTTACTTAAAAGGCAACTAGCGGCATGTTGTTTATGATATCGGAACAATGTTGACGTACAATCTTAAACGACAAGGAGCAAAAGATTATTCTGAGAAGCTTAACGCAAATAAAAGCGGTATTCCACAAGGCAGTTCGAAATGAAAATTACTCTGTTTTTAACATGTACCCGATCTTATTACAAAGTGGTTACTTCCCTTTACAGGGTCGGCTAATGGCAGTTATATTTAGTTCTTAGGCAATACTGGTCAAATAATCGATTCGTGGAAGAAAAAGATAAGACGCTGAACCCGCGAAGGCTCTGGGATCGATTCTCTTAAAAAAGGGGTTTCTGGTATTTGAATACTTTAAATAAGCCAGTTAAATAAACGTCGCTTTATTAAGCATATTTTTATTTAATCAACATTCATAAAAAAAATCACACCTCAATTTAAATGGCCGTTACTAAACTGAAATAGTCTCATTGAAAAAACGTGATCTTAAAGTCCATGGCAACGCCGTTAATTGTATTCCAACGACATTTCTTATTTGAAATATAAACTTACTGTAGCAATTAAAGTAATTCTAAAGGAATTTTATGGGTTTTAATAACTTCCACTCATTCCATTATCCATTAAGCCACCTACATACATACAAATGTAGTTGTCTGTGTGAAAACTTATCTAACAACTTATTGTCGTATAATTGTATTTTGCGCACGTTCTAATTTCGTGTATTTCCCTGTAGGACAAATTAAATTACCAACAAAGTTCACGATGCAATAGTATGTATCTGTAGCAAAAAACAAAAAAAAAAAAAAAAAAAACACACAGAACAATGCGAACTTATGCCCGCGCGAATATATATATCATTCATGGCATTTTGCGCGAGCATATGTCATCAGGAAATGAATTAATATCACAGTATACGAAACGTGATCGTAGGTGCTTCATTTTCCTAATTAGGAATATAGAGTCTTTCATATGAACAAAACATAAAAGTTCTTCTGTGCCGTTGACCTCAAATCGCATAATAATAGATTGCTGACAGTCGTCTCCCGATTAATTGCCAATTATTTTCTCACACGTTTTGTATTTCATTCGACATTCGATCTGTTTGTTACATTTGGTTGAACTTTTAGCAGCTAATATTGCAAACGCGTCCAGTAGATCAAAGCGGTTCTACAAGGATCTACATTTTTGTTTGATAATCAGTGTTCTATTTGCGCTTAAAACCCCTATATTGTCCAAACGAAACAGTCCTTTAATTATATGGCAAGTGTTTATTTCTGGCATTTAGGGGGCTAATGGTTAAAAAGCTGAAGATGTATCACAGTGATTGATATTGCTCCCACGGTTTGCTATTTCTTGATTTTAATAAAAAATATCGGTATAAAGTATGTACTGTAAGACATGTTACAACTGTGTTTTACGATTTATAATGTATATCATTCAATTGTTGCCTGCAAAAATCTATGTTTTATTATTATTCAATTTGTTGTCTGCAAGAAAAAAATGTGGCCTAGAGATTTAATCTTGTGTCAGCATTCACTTTGTTGTCTGCAAAAATCTATGTTTTATCATTATTTAATTTGCTGTCTGCAAGAAAAAAGTGTGGTTTAGAGCCATGTTAATGTGGTTGATAACAATTGGTTTTGTACTCTAAATCACGTTGTACTAAATGCTTGATAATATTAAACCATAACTTTGTCGCCATAGAATATACAGTAATCGTTGCAAACTGGCTGGCAAGATATGAATAATAATGGTAGATTATAATGAGATTAATTGAACTGAACATAAAAACTCTTTTCAGTGCGCTAGTCCGAGAACAACAACCAAGACACTACGAGACTAACCAGAAATATTCTTAATTAAGTGAATTGCAAACAATCCAAAACCCACATAGTTCTAACATGATCAAGATATCATTCTGTCTCTTGCGTTGTTATTAAAGCAAAAATCTTCATAGTCATTAATGTTCTGTTGATTATTAAGTTATTTTTGTTATTTATTAATACATATGTTGTCTCAAATTAATGAAACCTTGCCTAAAAGCGTTGCACTGTTCGCATTAAACGTTCTTGTTAAATGCCAACATGAGTTATATGACGCAGACAAAAGTATCGTGTGTCCTTCTTATCTAAAAATATATAAAAGATGAAGTATGTGTAAAACTGTGCTTGACCTTGAGTTACATTGGAATATAATGTTGGTGTTTTTTTCTCTTCATAATTAAAACAGAATTTGATCTTGTATTTACTAATGCTACAGTAATAAGACTATAAAAATGTCCATACCATCTTCAGAATGTTATAAAACGAGGTATCTTAAACACATGGAAAAAGTTACAAGAAAAGCTTTTAAGAAATGACGTCATATGACCAAACTTGAGCCCGATTTCTAAACGTTCTCATTTGGAATGTTATGAGCGTTTGGGTACCAACGTCAAAAAACAGTGAAAATATAAATGATATTCTACTGTTTGAAAACAGTGAAATACCACTTTTATTTCACAAGGGAAAATTCTATATTTCATCGGAAAGCATAAAATAAATTAAGTTTTCTGAACTTTGGTACTGTATCTTAAGTATCTTAATCATTAAATGTTTGTTTCTTTCAGGTCAACAGTTTTGTTGGCGCATTTCACGATGCAGTGATACTGTATGCACGAGCGCTAAACGAGACGCTCGCTGCTAACCGCTCAATCACAAATGGCACCGATATCACTAGACGAATGTGGAACACGACATTTAGGGGTAAGTTCTTGGAAATTAATTAACAGTTACAATTTCTTACAGGATTCCAACAAACAATTTTCTTCGAATACGTCTCACGAGATACATGTAGTTTAATTGTGCACAAGTATTCACCCGCGCTCATTGATCCTCGCCAAGAGGTTCGGGTGTTTCCGTTATAATAAGGAAGAATATGTTTACCAATTAAAATAACCAGTTTAGTCAACCGATTGTTTCACGGCTTTTTACGGAATATTGATAATTGTCAGACTTGCGCAAAAACATGCCTAGTGTGAATATGAGTATTTCAGCTACCATCAATCGTTATAACTCTTATCAAAAAGGTTCTTTCTTTTTTTACTTCACGTTATTATGATTCTTTATATTCGGACATGTCATAACATATGCATTACAAAACTACATAATATGAAATCAGAGCTTCAATTTGTCTCCTCACTTTCGGGTAACACATAAAAAACCCATCCGAGTCTGAAATATCAAAGAATTTAGGTACCGAATACTGCCAATTAAAATTACGACAAACTCAGAAGAATTTTTGTGCAAGCTACTTAGTGTGTAGAGCAAGTCTTTAGCACAATTTCAAGTGTACAACAATCATCAATTTAGATGTTTATCCTTCCAAAAGCGCATTTTTTTAAATTTCACATTGCGAATGTATCTCATCCCACTTATATTTGCATAATCATATGGTGATTGTAACAGACAAATAAATCTTAGCGAGATAAATACTTAGTACACATAATCCTAGAAAATCGGAGTAAAATATCGTCTATATACTTAAAGACAGTATATATATAGAAACCTGATGAAGAAAAGTTGTGTACGGATTACTGAATTTTATGTATTTGCGAAAGGATTTGCATAATATAACAATAATTCGTGAAAGTGAAAACTCATTTTAAAGAATCAGTGTGTGATAAATAAGGTTTTTAATGCAATTCTTTGATTAAACAGGTTGGATTTAGTTTTGGTGTTGAGCGGATCAAACACGTGTTCAGTTGATGATATGAAATTTATATATAGAGTATCTTATACGAAACACCTACCATTCGAAATAGAATCAAACGAAAATGTGCATTTGCATATATATGTAAACATTAAAACTTGAATTAATGTACACTAGTAAAAGTTTTATAGGCACCCAGTTGCATGTGGGTTTATATTACATGTAGTTTGAAGTAAATATTTTCATTGAAAATTGTTAAATGATGCATCATGCACACATAACCTCCAATGACAATGTAAACTAGGTGACTTTGCATTTTCATAGTGTTTGATTAACGCTAATACTGACTTCAAAGACTGAAAGTTTATGACTGAATTATGACAAATGCGAATGATAGAAGGCAGACATCCATAATAATTATTTGCAAATATTGATTTTTTTTCATAATTGTTAACAATATCAAAAACATCATTCCATTGTAATTCTAAATAAATCCCGAAAACACATTTAATTTATTTTTTATAATATGTCTATAATGTTTCAAAAATCATGTGCATAAAATAAAACAAAACTAATACAAAAATGTACATTGTTTAACTTTTATTCGGCAAAATATGTTTACAAACTTATTACTTGGTGCTCAGCAACTTTAAGTACAGTATATTAAGAATTCATCCATATTTGTTGAATAATCTATAAATAAAGGAAATGATTTACATGGGAAAGTCTGTCTACCAGTGCTGAAACAACGCGTGTCTACAACATTTCCAGTCTCGTTTTTACGAGATTTTACGAGTTACCATACATCTGGAATTTTTTATCGCAGGGCTAATGAACATTGACAATGGTATCTCATCAAGAATTGATCACTTAATTTTATTACCGAAGTAAGTGCTTTTTATATGGACATATGTTTTGACACATAATGTAATCAGAATTGATCATATCACGTGACCATATTCGGAATAATTTGATTCCGTATTTGGAGCAATCTGATTTAAGATATGGCAACTCTGTATAAAGTCGACTAGTACCTTTGGTCTTTAAGTAGGAAATAGTAAAAGAAAAATAAAGTATCATGCATTTCAAAATATAAAAAAATCAAAGTTCATGAATGTGGTAGCATTATATAGGGCGCGTCATGGGAAAAAGTAACCGGACAATTTCTTGAAATGATATCAAGACATAATTTAACATGCATTTCACGGTAAAATTAACATTATTGCGTTGTCAAATAGAGTAACTAACATTTTTTTCTAAATATAGTAACAACTAAAATGTCAAAATTACATTACGGAATACACATTTTCCCATGAAGTCCCCCACGATATACGCGAAAGTTAAACCACCGCGTGATTATTTAAAGTATATTTCTTTGAAATGCGTACAACTTTGGAGATTTTATTACCCTTGTATATTTGACAAAATAAATGTTCAAACGTCAAACCCTATCTTTAAGTAAAATACGAATTTAAATAGGTTAGGTTACCATCAAACATTGTTTAAGTCCCATTATTTTTTGACGGGTTCGATCTAAGTGAGAAATGCAAGAATTTCAAATTAAACACGTAAGAAATTGTATAACACCGCAGTGCAATGATTTGGAATGTTTTTTGTGAATTAAAGTAGCATATTGGGAGTTTAGTTTTGTTCTATTAACATAGATTTCGGTACAGAGAGATAAAATGTCAACAAACTAAATATATTTTGTCTTCTATTCGCATGGGGACTTAAAACTGTCAAAACACACTTACCAGTTAAGAAATGAACACTTTCAAAAGCAAATCGCATTTGAATTGAAATCTTTAAGGGTTTTAAACAATCAAATATATATGGATTCAGCTGTCACATTGTCACGCCGCAACACTGTGCTCTTCGGTATAATGTAGTTTAGTCTAGTTTTAGAAAGCTACATTGAAGTTGTGTTTTGTCTTTTTCTAAGAAATAAATAAACAACAAGGAACTTTGAAAGACACCGAACTCGACAATTACTATGCAAATAAATCGGCTCGGTTTGATTGAGCCTGTTCATGAGCAAAAATGGAAATACATATAACTGGCCAAGCCACCTAGTCCCGGATAGAGCGCAAAAAGAAGGCAACTTAATATTTACACCAGTAAACAAAACATGCACCATTTTGTTTTATCCCAAACAATGGGTTGCATATGACGGTGAACATGAAACTCGATTCGGTATTTTCACATTAATTTAATACATTTCCATAATCGTCCGTGTATGGTCCTCATATAAAGGAAATGGTTTATCATTTAAAAAGTTCATATGCTTTGTGTAAATAAAACTCTCTTAAAGTTCTAATTGGTCATCAAACATGTCAAATGTATATTTTAACGTATTATTTTTGTTTTCTTCTTTTCGTCAGGAGAGGTTAGGAGAGATTAGGAGAGGTTAGGACAATTACCTTTTCGTCTAAGAATCAATTTTTCAATGTTTTTTTTATAGTAATTAATAATTGTCACAAATAAGTTCAATATCATATTCACATTTCAGGGTGAAAATTAGAACAATGTAATTGAAAGGAAGATAATTAAACAATTTGAAACTGTATAACGGATTTATTACAAGAAAAAATTTGCTGTTTGAAAACGTTTTATGTTTTTCTTACGATGTTTCCCATTAAACACATAAAAAAATCAGAGTACTTTTGTTGTTGAGAAGTCTTAAACTGCAAGGAATGCATTTTAGCAGAAGTCAGAATAACTCACACAAAACTGTTCTTAAGTCAACTATTGGAAGTTATATCTAAGACTGTTTTTGAAAACTTATTACAGATAACGAGTCTTTCTAACAAGAATCATAAACACACATTAACCAGTATGAACCCTGGCTGAGTGTAGATTTTATATGGTATGCAAGCCTAATTCCATTAAACGAATAAGCGATACACAGTTTCATTTATTTAACTGGCCTTAGAAGGACAGCGAACCGTTTTTAACTTCCATTCAATATTCTTAAAAGTATAAAAAGAGAAATTTCACAAATGCATGCATTATTCCAAAAGGAAAGTCAGTAATAACTACACTTAACAACTTTTCTAAGTATACACTATTTTCCTTCCGATAATTTTCAAATTTTTATGAACGAAATTGCAACTGTTATACCTATCATATGACAGTACACTGTTTACGTATCGACTTCCATAATTCACGTGCATTTCGAAGACTGCAGCACTTTATAACCATTGGAGCTTAAATTCTGAGAAATATCTGAGACAGGTCCTTTTTCCGGTTATCCTCCCACACCTTCAAGCAATTTAAATCTGGTTGTGGTCTGAACTTGGCAAGCGCGTACGAAATGGAATAGAATTTCCCAAAGTGTCAATTTTGAATATTTGATTTACTAATAAATAAGTTAGTATTTATGGCATGTTTATTGCACGTTTCAGAGCAAAAACTCAATTATCAAGCAAGTAATGCCTCGACACGAGTGTGTATACTTTAATAAGTTGTAAAGTGTATATGTAAAGTTTGCACTATTTAATTCAAAATGTTCGGACTCGTTTACCTTCTTTAAGAATAAAAAACGAAATTACTACCCAAGTCACATTTATCTTTTTATGTTTAACGTTGTTTTATGTGTTCCTATATGCTGTATGTGTCTGGGGATAAGTAAAACAACATTAAGTGTCTGGGGACACATACAACAACATTAAGCATATATGGTTGGTTGTGACTGATTTGACATTTCTAATTGTATTCTTAAGAAAGGACATGTGTCAGAAACTTTGAATCAATTAGTAAACATAAACCTTAGTTTTAAAAGTGAAATGTGTTTATCAGGAAAAGCCATATTACGAAAACAGAGCCCCCATCCCACAAACCCCAACAACACATACACACAGAATTAGAAAAGATGATAAGAGGGCATGTTCTAATGATATGATCATTTCACAAACTTACCACAAATAATTAACAAAAATGAAAATCCAACTGTTAACCGCCTTGGATTGATCAATGACAGAATACTTGGCAGTTGTGTGTTTAAACCAAGTTCAACGGTACACTAACTTTACACTTCTCCTTATACGAACAAACAAGTGCATGTTGTCTTGGTAAGTGAAATCCAATCCGCCCATCTTCACAATAACGTCGCCTACATAAAGCATATATACATAACATATAAGAAGCTAATTGTGATATCTTTGATAATATGATATTAATTTACCTCGGAAATCACAATAAACAATGTCCTGTGCTTAACCTTAGGACGGCTTATTAAGGATTCACCTCAAGTGTCCGATGACACCGTTTTAACGTTACTTGTTGCAAATTAGAAAGACAATTCTGCGTATACTACCGGTAAATCTTACTAAAAGGCATTCGTAATAAACTTGATGTAAACATCAATGTTAATGAAATATATGTGTCTGCCAATCTATCTTTATAACAATGCTAGACCATTTTATTGTTAGTGATTCTAAAACGGCGTCAAACAGTTTGACTGTTAGTGTTCCTCTTGGTTATAAACCTAATCGACTGCTCTCTTTTCGTTATGTGGTTGAATGTATTTTTGTCCAATGGCAATGCAGTATAACCCAAGCTTAATGAAACAACAGAATATCTAATCTAATGGGTACAATACGAAAGTGAAATATGCATATCAGGAATTGCGACATTCAAAAGACACAGCCTCCCCACACAGCCAAGAAGAAGAGAAAGAGAGAGCATAGTTAACAAAATGATCAGCTTCAAAACAGACACCACAAACAAAACTGAGAACCTGAAATGTTACCGCCTTGGAACGGTCAGTGGCAAATAAAATTCCCTCTGGAGGTTTAAACCAGATTCTAGGGTGCACCAACCATACATTTGCCCCAACAGGTTCTCATACCTATATAATAAATTTGTGGTATGAATAGATAATTTTACTGTTTGCCCTTAATATATTTTATTGAGAGTATAAATATATAATTTATAAGTTGACCGTTTATTAAATTTATTGAGAATAAAAATATATAATTTATAAGCTGACCGTTTATTAGTTTTATTGAGAGTATAAATATAGTATTTATATGTTAACACCTATTTAATGTTATTGAAAGTATAAACATATAATATATAAGTTGACCTTTAATTAATTTTATTGAGAGTATAAATAAAAAAATGTTTAAGTTGACCCTTAATTAATTTTGTTGAGAGTACATGGTCTAGATGTACTAAGTAGAAAGTCTTATAATTATTCATGTTACACATCTCATGCAATATAATCTTTCATCAGGTTTTCTGAATTCATTTTCGCAACATTTTATACAACGCACAAATTTGTAAATAAGCACTGTCCTGATAATGGCAACATCTTAGAGGACACTGCTCTCGTAGAAGTGAAGTCTTATACAATCTAGGTTTACTAAAATTACATTATATCGGTTAGAACTTGAATTACTAATATCGTTCTTAATAAACTGATTCTATACGTGCCAAGTTAACACATTGCTATAGAATAGTGTAGGTAATTTAAATCTTTTGAAATAAACGTTCTATAAATGTGCTACCGTAATTACCTAAATATTGGGACATACTTATTTTCACAAAATTAATTATTGTGCGATCCTATATTTGTGTCCCACTTTAAGGATTGGTAGTTTTTGATGTCCATATATGTTGGACACATTTCTTTAAGACAAGAAGGCGTTTCAATTACAAGTCAGCTAATAGAGATACACTAATTAAAATCTGCTCTAATTAAAAAATCAGAAATTGTAAATTTAGTCAACAGGCAAAGGTGAACAAACGGTCTTCAAACAGAAAATTGAGACAGAAATAAACGGTCATGATGGCATAGCATGTGTGTCTTTCAAATCTGTATGTCCGACATCAAGAGCCTAAATCATTTAGAATGAAGCAAATGTGTAGAAATTGAGTTGCGCCAAAACTGATAATTTGAAATAAAGAAAATGTGTAGAAATTGAGATGCGCTTAACCTGGGGCGAGACGATGTGAGTAGTGAGAAATCTAAAAGAAAACCAGCCCGTGCAATTAGATATCCACTAAATTGTTATTAAATATGTATTCGCGCGGCCATAAATTGGCGCAGTTTTATTATTTTATTGAGACAAAATGTTACATATTTAAATTTTGCTGGGGTTATAAATCTCGTAATGTCCTTAGCGGGAAATACGCGAAAATTAAACAATCGCGAAATAATACTAGACCGTGTCCTTGGCACATCGATGCGCCCACTGCCACAACAATATTCGTAACAAAGGGCTATAACTATGGTATAATGGCCACAGGAAGAAATCTTTTCTTTACGATCATCTACACATCCTGCTTGATCATTTATGCAAGTTCGAAAGAAATCCGCCGAATAGTAAATAAGATTTAGGTGACGTACAGACGGACGGACAGACGTACGGACGTACTTAAGATCGCAACTCTATATGCCTTCCACTCCGTGGGGGCATAAGAATACCACATAAAGTGCCCGATCATACATATCAATCCATCAGCTCTTACAAGAGCGATCAGATGCTTCTACTACGAGATGATTGAATCAAACAAACCATTAAGCGGCAATAGTATTACGGAGATATCTTGCTGGATGATTTCTGGGAATCAATTACAGAAGTAAATTGAATATCAAATAAAGAAAGACAGGATCATTTTTAGTCAGAAAACTCAGTGCTTTTGTCAAGGTGTAGTCTAGGCGTTTGTGTACATTCCTGCATCTTAATAAATAATAAACAATCATTAAATATACACCATATACAATTTGATATTCCTATATTGTGGGAGATCATTGAGCCTATCAGATTAAAAGCATTCCATTATATACATGCTCGCATGTCTTGGTTAGTTTTTTATGAAAATATACATGTAAAGGAAAGACGATATTACATACAAACAATTAAAACCTGATATTTTCAGCGAAGAAACATCGAAAATGATTCACGATGATTTAAAATTTCGGCTAAAATACTTTATGAACTAAAGAACGATTTTTCTGTAAAGGGTTTACTTATTCAGGCAGATTGGCTATTTGTTTAATCACTTTTCACTTACGCATTGTCAATCAACTGGCTTTGTCGTGTGTGTTAGTATTACAAATAACGATTTCAGTTAGATTTTTGCTTGCGACCAAAACATCAAATGCTTGGCGAGGCAACTGATATCTCCGTTGAGAAGTAGCGAAAATATTGAGTGGACAGAACGCTGTTCATAGCCTTCAAGTTGCTTTACTTAAAGCCACACCTTATGTTATTGCTTCAATGCTACATGTACCATTCAAATCTTTAGAAAACGAAAGTTCAACATCCGCAAGAAGAATAAACCCACAGCGACAACACTTTGACAGCAAAACCTAATTTGGAGGTAGAAAGCAGCGTCTTCTGGTTAGAGCGGCAGTTTAATAGCAGCATAACAAAAAAGCATGATCATCGTCGTCTTGGGAATTGCTGCAATGCAACATATGTTTACGAAGGTTGCTTGCTTGGTCAATATCTAATTGAAATCGGAATTTGTAGTATCATTGCAGACAGTTTTGTTTACACGGGACCTGTTCTATTTCAGGTATAACCGGAAATGTTTCAATTGACCCCAATGGCGATAGAAATGCTGACTATTCTCTGCTTGACATGGATCCCGAGACCGGAGAATTTGAGGTAGAATTTTTATTTCAGAAAAAACATGTGACAGTGAAACCTTTAAAAAGACCACCTCATGGACTGGACAATATTGGTCTTTACAGTGGGTGGTCTTAATAGAAAATAGCGCAGATTGTTAAAATGGACATTGAATGTCTTATAATCGTGGTGGTCTTAGTTTTGGCGTGGTATTTATGGTGTTCTACTTAACATGTAAACACTAACGAACTTTCAACAAGATCCCATTAACATTAACTTAAACTGTTGATCAGTCTCGGATCTCAAGCATTGTATTAGCTAATTTGGAGACATCATGTCTCAATTTTAGCCAATTATGTGCTTATGAATTGAGACTGGTGTCCAATCTCTGGTTCAGGATCTAATCAGATGAGCTGAATCGGAAACTTGTTTCCATTACAGCCAGTCAGATGCTTGAGATTTGTGACTGGTCTCAGTTTTGTTTTATTTTGCAAATATCTCTCCAGATATTTTCAGAAAAGAATATGTTAATTTGCGAAAAAAATGTCAGTTGGATTTATTAGAAATGATTTTTTTCAAGGATTTTAACCATTTGATGATAATTACATTTTCCATGATGTTCAAAGCTGTTTGATAAGTGTTAAACTCAGCTATTGTTATTGAGTATGTATTGGTTAATAAATGGGCATTAGTGCCATCAAGGTGGCCATACCTGGTGTTTTGTGACGTCATATTTTTGGTATTACGGGAAGAAAAAAATCCATCGATTCATATCTTTGAAGCCTTGTAAGTATTTTATAAGTTCACTATTTTTCGACGAAATTTAGCGCATTCTAAGGGAAAAAATGAAAACTACCCATGGTTGTCAATACATGTTTTGCCTTTTGACTACTTTTGTTTGTGATTCGGGGCAAATACTGAAATTAAATGATACACATTTTATCATTATTTGCCTCGAATCACTAGTCGAAAAATGTATTGACAACCGTGGGTAGTGTTTAACTTTCCCCTTAAAATGCTCTAAATTTCGTCGAAAATTGTTAACTAAGAAGTGATTAGAATCGTGGTATGAATCTGTAAATGCTAAGTTTAAGGAGGGTTTCATGCTTAAATCGAGCTTAGTTCGGAGACATTCACAAAATGGATTAAAAATGGAAATAGACAGTGATTTTAAATTGGCCATATCTAGGTACGTGTATTTAATCTTATTTAGGCCTAAATCACGAAAATGTGACAAAACCGCGAAAAATGAATGGAAAACATAAAACACATATCCTGGGCCATTATCGTAAATGGCTCTCGAAAATGGCCCTGGAATGCCAATTTCGTAAGTTACAAATGTAATGTCATGTGGCCTTGAAAAATGTGTTACTAAAAATTGGTGTACATATACAAATGTCTACTCAAAATTTGATAGGGATCGCTTTCCGTTTTATCCCAAATTATTGCACAAGTCGGCTCATCCCTTTTTTGGCACAAAGTTAATGCCAAATGAACAAACTTTGTGAATCACAGCAAATATTTTATATTTTCAACCTTATGTAAGGAATAAACACAATCGTTTTAGTGATCCTTATCAAATTTTGATTAGTATATAATTAACTCTATTAACGCGGGCTAAAGCAAGTTTTGTATTTGTAAAGGTCGTTGCCAACTATTTTGGAAACGCTGGTCAATACGATCCCGTGCCAGGCAAGACGATCCACTGGGCCGGAAATTACAAAAGTGCGCCTCCAGATACACCCAAATGCGGATTCGATAATTCCAAATGTCCGCCAGAAGGTACGCTACAATTTGTTAAATATTTATAGCGCGTCACGGGAAAAGGTACCTTCGGACAGTTGACGTCAATAATTGAAATGACGACATAAAGTTGAGCAGAAGGTTTTACTTTGTATGCATTTCGTTGTAAAATTTAACATTTTATTTGTCACAATGTGTTACAAAATTTCCATTCAGTTATAAGAAAATACACATGTAATAGATAATTGAAAGTTCTTTCCAAATATAGTTACAACTTCAATGTCAAAAATAAGATCGAAGACACCTTTTCCCGAGGCGAGCCCCAATTGTGTTATGCAGCGTTATCGTCACTTAATATCTGTTACATGTAATCAAATGACTTAGTTGCATGATCGTATGCAAGATCATATCAGACAGGGGTTTAGTTAGGGTCATTCTTAAGTTAGTTATGATAATTATCAACTTTCTGGCCAAAATGTCCTTGAAAATTACATATTGCTGCTCCTAAAAACGAGACAACATTTGATAGATGTACTCCATTTAAGTTCAACCTTTTTTCAAAAGTGTGTTTTAAAAAGATGAAACGTACTTTGATCGATACAATATGTTAAAATAGGTAAAAAGCCACCGAACACGACAAATATGAAAATAATGCAGGCTCGATTTGACTGAGCCTGTTCATGGGCAGAAATAAAAATGTATATTACTGCCCACGCCGCCTAGCCACGGCTTGAGCGCAAAAATATTTACACCAATAAACAATACAATTTTGATCCGTCCCAAAAATGGTATGCACTTGGCTGTAGACATGGTATTTTCAGATTATTACCATTTCATGTTAAGCGGCGTATGGGTGCTCAAATAAAAGAATAGTTTGTCCTAAACTAGAAAACAACGGGCGGAACTAAACAAACTAGATTTTGACAGGGGATCTGAGAATATAAATCCAGCATATCACAGACAACGCAAAAAGCAAAATTTAAAAGAAGTATATTCTTTGGGTGATTGAACAATATCCGAATCTAAATTTGAGAAAACCAATAAGGAATTATAAACCATGATTTCTATTAAAACCTATTTTTATTTCACATTTTCTGTTGAACGCTGCAAAACAATACAAGCGCATTAATCTTTGCAAAGATATGACTTTAAATGTTTGCATAATCAACTTCCGTGTTTCAGAAGCCAAAATCATCTAATATAATCTTCCATAACAATAACAGTATTGATTAATGATAGCGCATTAAAATTGCATTTTAAATACTACTAGATAATGAAACCAACGGAGGATATTAAATCAACGTGCTTTTGTTCGGTTCTGTTCATGCCAAGTGAAAATTAGGCCTATCTTCCATAAGATCTTAATGTACTTAAAAACATTATTTTTGATAATCAAACACTATTTCTTAAATGAAAACAAGTGGTCGTTTGCAATTTAAAATTGACGACATATTAAGTGGTTTAAATTGTGCTTAGATCGTAGTCTCCATATAAAAAAGCAAGATTGTAATTAACGGACATGGACTTCCGGCGTCAGATGACGAAGAACATAAATCTTTACTTGTTTCTTGTAATTGAGCAACGTCCATGGAAAAAACTGTGCTTTCTTTGACATTTTTAACAACGATTTTACATTTTGAGGCGTTAATTTAAAAAAAAATATTATCTATCCATTCTAATATTACTTGATTTTAGACAATTCTTGACAAATTGTGCAAACAGTGCAAATTTACGTAAAAGCGCCACGCTATAAATACATATAAGGACGTTAGTATCAATCCTTTAATGACGTCATTAAAATGAAAATAGAACTTTGCTTCTTAGAATTCATTTAGCCGTAAAAATATAGTGATTATCAAACACTAAAATAACCTACAGTTTTTGGAAACTAATAGTGAACTAAAGATCATCATCGATAACTTAACACGCACGTGGCAAGTACAAATTTGATATCGCCACCTCGTTTTGAGTATTGATCACTGCAAAAAGTATTCAATTTGTCTATATCTTTCAAAAGGTAGTTCTTTGTTATACTGTATTAACATAGTACATGTATAATGTGAATGTCTACTTATTCATATATTATATAACTTATTTATAAACATTGTCCAAAATCGTATCAACAAGGGACAATGTACCAACAAGGGACATGGTTTAAAAGTCTGCAAGCGATCGAGCATTTCTTTGGAACTATTTCCTAAATGATTTATTTACTTGTCAGCTTACATGTGAATCCAGCAGACCAATTTATTGCATTAAGTGGTGTCCATTCACATACATGATCCTATTTACTCCTGTAAGAAACAGAAACAGGCTATTTTATCTCTTGCTGTAATTGAATTTCTGTAGTATCACCAGATTTCGTGAGGGTTTAAATTTCTCGTATTTTGCGCAACGTTTAATGTACGAATTGTAACCGTCAGTACAAAACCAATTAAGAAATAATATGTTTACAATTAAAAAGTAACTGCGCGTTTTTTTCCTGCTTAAATATACCGTTTAATGGTTCATGCGCGAAAACTCGTTTGTCGCGAAATCTAATGACACCACAGTATGAAATGACTCACTACATATCGGTTGGTTAAGCACTGTTTCCAGTAATTGTATTCAAACTAACAAGCATCGACTTCTGTCACACTATAAAATCATTTCAAGGTTTCGTTATTTTGTTGCCTTCAGTTACGACTCATTTGTGACATTATTTGCAATTATTTTGCCTTTATCTTGATCAATCTTCAACGCCACGGGAAAAAGGTGTTTTCTGTAATATGCTGAAATTTTAGTTGTTACCATATTTGGAAAGAAATTACAATTATCTAGTATTTTCTCATAACTTGTAACACATTTTTACAATGACATGTTTTTACCGCAAAAAGTAATGTAGTCTGTTGTACTTAATGACGTCATTACAATAATTGACGTCATCTGTCCTGTGGTACTTTTTTCCTGTGACGCGTCTCTACGGTAATACAACTGATAATGAAAACCAGTCTTAGATCTTGAGCTTCCCGAAGACTCTGATTAATGTTAATTTGAATCAAGTTGCTAAGATCTGAGACTGGTCTCCATTCAAAGTCTGGTCTGATCCCGAATGTTCTAACCCCGTTTTGGTAATTATATTTAAATCTTATGGGTTTTAGCCAGAAAGTTTTACATCTCCATGTAAATACCCTATGAATGCCCTGAAACCACCCTTTCTAGAAATCTGTTTTCCCACTATGCAAGTTCTGTAAGTAAAATATTTGCGTAAACACAATTGGTGTTTGTTCTGTATTTCTGTATGTTTGAGTTATACGTTGACGTATATTCCAGATAACCAGTTTATTTTTCGTTGGAAGGCCCACATAAACCAAAACTAACTTAGATTTCTTTCGATTCTCCATGTATATTTCTTGAGACATATATCAATGACTGGTGATTAGCCCTCTCCAGATATCATTACTGTCAACGAATAAATTTCACTTGTTACTCCAAATT
This sequence comes from Corbicula japonica, assembly GCA_038501625.1. Lineage (NCBI taxonomy): Eukaryota > Metazoa > Mollusca > Bivalvia > Venerida > Cyrenidae > Corbicula > Corbicula japonica. The sequence goes on from JAZAYU010000023.1 coordinate 6,972,580, forward strand.
AAAGGTTTTCTGACATTCTCTTGTCAAAGACCTCCCCTTGTTATAGTACGATCTTGGCGTTAACAAACGACTGTCACGAAACATATCTTAGCAACAAAATGCTGTGAAATGGGACGCGTCACGGGAAAACGTATACTCGGACAGTTGACGTCAATGCTTTATATGACCTAGTAAAATTGAGCAGGCGTCATTGCTTATTACGCATTTCGTGGTTAAAAAATATTATGTTGTCAACAATGTCAAAAATAAGACCCAAAAGACATTTTTACGTTGCGTGTCTATTTATCAAATGATGGTGGGCATGTGACGGTGAACGTGGATCATTATTAAAATTTAATGCATTAATATAGATAATACCATAAAACTCAGTCATACATTCCTTCTGAACTTTGCTTTATTCTAATACATCTTACATGTCTTATAAAAGAAAAAAAAAGAAAACATCTATGAATAATAAATACACTTAACCAATATTCTTACTACACCGAGGTTACAATTTAAATATTGCATTTAATCGAGTTGGGTATTACATCTAAAGTCACAAAATCTACAGTAGGTTTCGTAAAGATGATAATAGGAAATTGGCTAAACCTGCTGAAACACCTGCTGTCTAAAAGCTACATGGAAGCTATAGATTAATTGCAGAATCGCTTATAAATGTTCAAAAATGTTTTAGAACCCATACTATATATAATTTAGGTAGGGAAACATACCTACTAACGACGATCTTTTGACTATAGTTTTAAGTTTAACACCTTTGTTGATAAAAATGTCAGTGGTTTCCAAATCCATGTAGAGATATTGACGGTTTTTTCATATGAAGAAGTTAAACTTATGTATCTTAGTATGTATCAGGTTTGAAGAGTAAAATAATATGTTAGAGATTCATATGATCGGTGCAGTTAGAACATTCGTTAGGTGTATTATGTGTTTACAATTTTTGTATTCTCTTATACACTCACTCAAAGTTCTAATTGGTCATCAATTGTATATGCTTACGGTATATGCTAGTTTCGTTTCTTTCCTATGTCAAGAGAGGTTGTGGTGGAAAGAACTGTTTTGTCTTGAAATCAATTATCTAATGTCATTTTAACCTTTATTGAGTGTTTTCTTAAACAAATTTTATACCGTTTACCTACACCGCAGTGTCGAAATTAGAACAGTCTTTAATTTAAAGGGAGGTAATTTAAAAATTGGATATTTTGATGGGGATTTATTTAAACAAATGTGTTGTTGATTAATGAGGTTTTATGTTTTTCCTACTTATGAGGGGTCCTACTAAAACAAAACAAAAAAAATAAATTAAGAGCAAATGTCTGTTTGCCTGGCCTTTTTATGCAAGAAATGCATTTTTAGCAAAATTAAGGATAACTCTCGCCAGACTGTTCGAAAGTCAATAATTACAAGATTGAAGATTAAGTTGAAGACTGTTTTTGGCATATGATCACAAATAAAGAGTACATTCAATGTCTTTAAAAAAAAATACGGACAAAAAGTGACCAATTTGAACTTTGGGTGAGTGTATATACCAAGCAATATTAGAGTTCTCTCTGAAAATTTTTGAAACTTATGGTCAGTTGCTCTAACAAATGACCTTTATGCCGCAATTTAGAATGTGATAAGAATCATTTTTTTTAGAAACTGGTTCAACTGTCTTTTTTGTATTTTCACTTCAGAGCCATTTCCCGAGTATGGAATCGTCATTATCGTACTTGGGTCGTTACTGCTAATTGTAGTCGTTGCAGCATTCTTCATCTATAGGTAAGAGACCTCCTTTTGTTATTGTTTAATGCACTGTATTACTAATCCTTTACTATCAAATTGAATGAGCCACGACGACAGATTTCAGCTTTCAGCATTTGGAAATGTTTGTTGTTTTTTTTGCGCATGCTGTCTAAGTTGGATTTTGACCTAGTTCTTCAACCAACGAGTCACACGTGTTGTAAATTATACCTGTTTTAATTATTGTACAGAAGGAAAATCAATTAAACTGTTTTGGTTGGTGCATATTTTTTCACAGAAATGTGAACTATGGATATCAGGAATCGCAACACTCAGAAAGCACAGCCTCCCGAGGAAGCCAAGAGGTACTGTAGAGGAAATGAATGCTTGTGTTTATAGGAAAATAAATTTCAAATAAGACACCCTAGAACCTGGTTTAAACCCCCAGTGGCAATTTGATTTGCCACTGACCGTTCCAAGGCGGTTATCACTCGGGTTCTCATTTTTGTTAATTGTTTGTGGTGTCTTTTTTGAAACTGATCATTTTATTAACCATGCTCTCTCTTCTTCTTGACTGTGTGAGGAGGGTGCTTTTTCTGAATGTACCAATTCCTGATATGCATATTTCACATTTTTTAAAATTAAATTGAACACGTTTATAAATGTCGCTTTGTTACGCATATTTATTTTTATTTCCGTTAAATCCATCACAAGTTGAGTGTGATCGATACTAATTTCTTTAGCTACTTTATCGCACTACATTCCCCCCCCCCGCCCCCCCCCCCCCCCCCCGCACACACTTGCTTTTCATAGCCACGAGAATATCTGCTCTAACGGCGTTTAACTTTCTTTAAGACATTGTTTTTATGTAATCCGGCTACTATTTCGCCATAGAGCTAGCTTTTATGGCGACGTGGTAGAGCGTCGGACTGGCATGTGAGGGGTCCCGGTTTCAATCCTTGGTTCAGGTGTGGATTTTTCAGAACCCTTGTTACAGTTTAATTAAAAAACATGAACGGACTCATTTAAACCAGTTTGTGGTAATGGAACTCTTAAACATTGTTCTATAAAAATGCACTTTTAAGAAAACTCAGATGAACAGGTGTTCGTAGTATAAGAGTTTTCATGAACGTATGAATTAAACTGGGTTCAATAAAAAGGTGCACCAATGAACAGACCCGAAAAAAACCGGTTTTGTAGTGTTAAGTAGAACTCGTGACAGATTCAAACAAATCGTTTCGTAACTTATAATGAGACGTTCGAACGTTCATACGGGCTGACGCAAGTAACGAAATGTGTTCCGCAACGACAGCGCGTGTTGGTTCTACAATGAAAGCGTATTTATTTTGCTTCAAGTAAAGACGATGTTGTCACGTTTTGGATACAGTTTTGTTTATTTCTTGGACATGTTTAGTTATCACCGAGATCCAACAGCAGTTACACATGATGGTAAATGTTATTTTACATAAATTTACGTCACTTGTTATTATACTCAGTGCTTTAATGATGATAAAGCAGGAAACTACGTTGCTTTAAATAAACTCATCTTTGTATTTACCCAGAAAATACTAATAATATAATTAAGTTTGTTAATGCTGTGATACTTATACGCTTATTTCTTCAACGTTTCTGACTCAAAACCACCATAAAGCATGAAAAGGCTTTTTCAGCAGTTGCTGATACGTGCGTGTTGCCCGGTGAGACTGTGCATGTTGTTCAGCGAAGTTGTTTTTTATGAGTGTGTTAATAAATGGGGCGCGTCACGGGAAAAGGTACCTTCGGACACTTGACGTCAATCCTTGAAATGACGTCATAAAGTTGAGCTGACGACATTAATTATTATGCATTTCGCTTTAGAAATATCATTTCATTGTCAACATGTGTAAGAAAAGCACTTGTTAGTTGTAAGTTCTTTCTAAATATAGTAACAACTAAAATGTCACAAAATATGACCGAAGGTACCTTTTCCCGTGGGGCGCCCCAAATGAAATCATTTTTTTTTACTTTCAGGAACTATACCATGGTCCATATCGATACGTCCGCATATCATCTCGAGGGGTAAATGATCCATCATGTCACAGCGCAGCGGACAATCCAGAAGAAAATTTGTAGTACATATAAGAGACAGTCTGTTCGCCAAAAGCGATACAAAGAAATGGCATTTAAAGTACATGTACTTGGTCGCGATGTGGAGTCCAAAATTAATGATTTATGATTTGGTGAAATAACTGGAAAGATGTTAATTCAAATCCCAGCGGCAGTTAAAAGCCCTGTTGGAAAATGCAGAAAGTAAAGACGCGTTCACCTAAAATTACACATTTGTGAATTTTTATCAATTAAACCTATTATTCGACAAAGATAAGTTGGCAATGTTTACACTGACGTAACATGTAAACAATAAACTAATAGTTCAATCATCGTTTAATATAAAGCTTAACGCTCCCAATTCATGTCCGATTAGCCAAGTGGCCTAAAACACAAGACGTTGAAATGGCAATGATAGTAACGTGTGATAGGTTGTAGGTTCGAAACACATTTTATTTTTAGCTCACCTGTCACAAAGTGACAGGGTGAGCTTTTGTGACTGCCGGATGTCCGTCGTCCGTCGTGCGTCGTCCGTCGTCCGTCGTCAACAATTGCTTCAATCGACTTCTTCTCTGAAACGGCTTGGCCAATTTTGATGAAACTTGCCACAGATGTTCCTTGCATGAAGCTCTTCCAAAGTTGTTCAAAGAAATCAATTCCATGCAGAACTCTGGTTGCCATGGCAACCGAAAGGAAAAACTTTAAAAATCTTCTTGTCTTAAACCACAAGGCCTAGAGCTTAGATATTTGGCATTTAGCATCCTCTAGTAAAGCTCTACAAAGATTGTTCAAATTATTTCCCTGGGGTCAAAAGTGGCCCCGCCCCAGGGGTCACTTCATTTTACATAGACTTATATAGGAAAAACTTTAAAAATCTTCTTGTCTGAAACCAGAAGGCCTAGAGCTTAGATATTTGGCATTTAGCATCCTCTAGTGGAACTCTACAAAGATTGTTCAAATTATTTCCCTGGGGTCAAAATTGGCCCCGCCCCGGGGGTCACTTCATTTTACATAGACTTATATAGGAAAAACTTTAAAAATCTTCTTGTCTGAAACCACAAGGCATAGAGCTTAGATATTTGGCATTAAGCATCCTCTAGTGGAACTCTACAAAGATTGTTCAAATGATTTCCCTGGGGTCAAAATTGGCCCCGCCCCAGACTTATATAGACTTATATAGGAAAAACTTTAAAAATCTTCTTGTCTGAAACCACAAGGCCTAGAGCTTAGATATTTGGCATTTAGCATCCTCTAGTGGAACTCTACAAAGATTGTTCAAATTATTTCCCTAGGGTCGAAATTGGCCCCGCCCCAGGGGTCACTTCATTTTGTATAGACTTATATAGGAAAAACTTTAAAAATCTTCTTGTCTGAAACCACAAGGCCTAGAGCTTAGATATTTGGCATTTAGCACCCTCTAGTGGAACTCTACAAAGATTGTTCAAATGATTTCCCTGGGGTCTAAATTGGCCCCGCCCCAGGGGTCACTTCATTTTTCATAGACTTATATAGGAAAAACTTTAAAAATCTTCTTGTCTGAAACCACAAGGCCTAGAGCTTAGATATTTGGCATTTAGCACCCTCTAGTGAAACTCTACAAAGATTGTTCAAATTATTTCCCAGGGGTCTAAATTGGCCCCGCCCCAGGGGTAACTTCATTTTATAAAGACTTGTATAGGAAAAACTTTAAAAATCTTCTTGTCTGAAACCACAAGGCCTAGAGCTTAGATATTTGGCATTTTGCATCCTCTAGTGGAACTCTACAAAGTTTGTTCGAATGATTTCCCTGGGGTCAAAATTGGCCCCGTCCCAGGGGTCACTTCATTTTACAGACTAATGTAGGAAAAACTTTAAAAATCTTCTTGTCTGAAACCACAAGGCCTAGAGCTGAGATATTTGGCATTTAGCATCCTCTAGTGGAACTCTACAAAGATTGTTCAAATTACTCCCCTGTGGTCAAAATTTGCCCCGCCCCAGGGGTCACTTCATTTTGTATAGACTTATATAGGAAAAACTTTAAAAATCTTCTTGTCTGAAACCAGAAGGCCTAGAGCTTAGATATTTGGCATTTAGCACCCTCTAGTGGAACTCTACAAGGATTGTTCAAATAATTTCCCTGGGGTCAAAATTGGCCCCGCCCCAGGGGTCACTTCATTTTACAAAGACTTATATAGGAAAAACTTTAAAAAACTTCTTGTCTGAAACCACAAGGCCTAGAGCTTAGATATTTGGCATTTAGCACCCTCTAGTGGAACTCTACAAAGATTGTTCAAATGATTTCCCTGGGGTCAAATTGGCCCCACCCCAGGGGTCACTTTATTTTGCATTGACTTATATAGGAAAAACTTTAAAAATCTTCTTGTCTGAAACCACAAGGCCTAGAGCTTAGATATTTGGCATTTAGCATCCTCTAGTGGAACTATACAAAGATTGTTCAAATGATTTCCCTGGGGTCAAAATTGGCCCTGCCGCAGGGGTCACTTCATTTTATATAGATTTATATAATTATGAAAAACTTTAAAAATCTTCTTGTCTGAAACCAAAAGGACTAGAGCTTAGATATTTGGCATTTAGCATCCTCTATTGGAACTCTACAAAGATTATTCATATTATTTTCCTGGTGTCAAAATTGGCCCCGCCTTAGGGGTCACTTAATTTTACATAGACTTGTATAGGCAAAACTTTAAAAATCTTCTTGTCTGAAACCAGAAGCTGAGAGTACTTTTGTACACAGGTGAGCGATATAGGGCCATCATGGCCCTCTTGTTTTTATTTTTTGACTTGATTTTACCAAACTTGCACACAACTCTTGCAACCATTGAGCAGTTGTTGACAGGTGAGCGACCCAGGGTCCTATGGACCCTCTTGTTACTTCTTGTGACGCCTGCGATAGCAGGTAGAGACATCCACTTGTCCGGCGATGTCTTTTAAATGCAACTTTACATGAAACTTAATGATGATTATAACTCTGAAAGTACTTACCCTATTTACTTGATACTTACATTATATGAACATGAAAATTTTCATGAACAACATCATTGGTGACAACACGAATGATTACTTCCGTATACTAGTTTTGGAGTCATGCCTCTTTCAAATGCAACTTTAATATGAAAGTTAATTTTGCATATAACTTTAACATTACTTGTCCTATTCACTTAATACTTGGAATGCATCATTTTCATGAAATACTTCATTGGTGACAAAAGAATGATAACTCCTTTTCTAAAGTTGGCCCACATTTCAACTTTAGGCAAGCAGGCGACACATGCGTTCCCGAACATGCAATTCTAGTAATAAATCTTTATTCAATATTTCTTTTTTGACAAATTCTTGAGAAAAAGAAAACGTCGTGTTCGTGTATTCTTGCATAAAATATGCCTGTAACACCCCAGTTACACAGAGCCATCGGTGAGTGATCGGTGAGTTTTTCAGCCAAAATATGGAGTGAACCGATGACAACGTATTAAACACCGATATCACCTTTTGGTCACCTGTTTGCCACCGATCAACTGCTCTTGAGAAAATATCATTCTGTCGGTGAAAAATAACCGATTGGGATTTTTGAACATGTTTAAAATTCTCGATCGGTGAAAATATTTTACAAATAACCGATCGACCGCCTGTCTACAACCGCTGTCAACGATCGACAACCTGTCTACATATGATATCGCCGATGGGCCACCGATAAGCAACCGATCAACTAATACCTACCACCAATAGAAAAAGATGAGAATTAAAGCGTGGGATTTTGTCGGTTTTGATCGGTGGTTAATAGGGATTCAATCTGTGACCAATCGGCTGCTGTCGCCATGTCATCGGTGATGTTTTTCGGTAAACTGAAAAAGTCATCGGTTCTCATCACTTAAACATACTTTTTTTAAAGAAAAGAACCGACGGCAACCTATATAACGAGATATGCAATCTCTTAATCACCGATTTCACCGATCAAACACAGATAACCAAACATGAATCACCGGCCATATCTGACGGAAAGTGTTGAACCACTGATGATTTGCTATTAAACGCCGATTTATCAGTGTTACGCCCGATTTAGCTCCGATTTACAAACGACAAAAACCGATAGTATTTCAGCATTGTTACCGATAAAATCATCCTTATCACCGACCCATTCCCGTTTGAGTTGGTTTTGGTCTCCTACCAGCAACCTATGAAATATTTATTTTAACCGATTGAACACTTGTCCATCACCGATGGCCGGTTACACAGAAAATCTCACGCATGGCAACTGACCAAAACAACGAGTAACTTATAATAAAATAACATATTAGGCACCGACCATCTGTGTAACTGGGGCCTTAACAACTGAAACAAATGTTATATCTGAGATCTCAAGATGCAGCAGAAAGCAAAAATAAGAATTCTTGAATATTGTGAGGAGGCAGCAATCTCTAAGACAATGGAAAAGGACAAATTAACGTAAAATATATACAATACGTTGTCATAACTACAATAACACTTAGTCCTGGGTCAGTGTAAATTGGACCCGTGTCGAAAATAGTAAAACTAGAGCTAGCCGTGGACGTTAACTAGTGCGCTGATGAGGCAATGCGAAATGCTAGTACTGTTAATGCTTGAATTTGCCTTTACTAGTGACAACTGTTAACATCGCCAATTTATCTTTGTCGACCAATAATTGGATTTACTGCTCTATTTTTTATACGTTGTACGTCTAATTTTTTTATCGCATCGTATCGACATTGCTTATTACTTAAAAATAGTTGTTTTTCATAAGACATACTTACAGCTTGTATGCAAGGTATTCTTATACCATGGGACAGAATTAAGAAATAATCGTAATATGTGAAACATTGACGTTAAACAACAACTTAATGAAAGGCATTTCTGTTAAGAAACACACACTAGCTGTTGTTGTTGCGGAACACTTCGCCCTTGCACGCGTCAGCCCCCAGTTAGTACTTAGCTTAACTCGCATTAAGACTTACCTCATGCTGTTAAGCCATAGGTTACTGCTGCTGCAGAGGTTATAGTTGGAAACAAAGTACAAGAATCCGAGCATGTTGTTTCAGTGCTGTCAAAGTCACCAAAAAGAAAATACATTAGTAGCAAAATTTTTTTTCGATGGCAAATATTCAATTGAAATTATTCAGTTAATTAAGAAAAGAGCAACACGCGGCGCCTAACCAACAGAAGCGCTTACGTATTTGGACAGTTAAGGATGTCATTGTCATTCAAACACCATATTGTCGCAGTTGGCAAGCCAGAAAAACTGACAGTTTATAAGATCTTGACATGAAATTGATCATAAAGATGGGATTCTAAGATTTGCATGATTTAATATTTTTCTATTGTATTGCCTAAATGACGATTTTATTCCTGCTGCGAAGACAGCAATTTTTATGGCGTCTTCCCAGGGAACAATTCTGAAATGTCTGTGCTCAGATCATCAGGCAAATCTACAGTTCGAACCTCTCTATCTTTAATGAAATATAAATACACATTATTGCAAAAATACTGGACGCAAAAAGTTTCGATATAATTTAAAATTAAATTTTTATTTGTGAATAGTCCCGTTTAGGTATAAGTGAGTGTTTTTATGTGCATATACAAAATTCAATCGGGCTAGGTCGCGAGGCTAATTTCGACACTTAAATGCACATTTAAACCATGACAAAATTGATATTGTACTGATTTATATTAAAATGATCGTATATTCAAATGTCGAGAATTTATCAAAATATTTAAAACCAAAAAATCTGTTTCTTTTTTTTAAATTTTAGAATAAGGCTTATATTTCGTATGAATTATTCAATTAATCGTTATTATTCTAAGAGATTAATTTACATTAACTATATTTTTCTATTAAATTTATGTTCTAAAATGACGTTTAAATCCCCTAATTGTATGATATTCCTCTTTTTTACATGTTATATCTGTCAACAAACCTTCAAGTTGATAGAATCAGTTTCTTCTTAGAGAAATGCTTCGAAAGAAAAGATCCGGGCATCTCAATCTACCGGGATTAATTATCGCATCTTACGACCATCTTTCCCGTATAAGTCAATTATTTCCCGCCAAAAACAGTATTGCTATTCCCGCCAAATACCTGGGGCATGGTCAAATTAAATACTAAAAGGGAAAATTGTCGTCGTCGTCACATGGACTATTCTAATTAAATCCTCCACAAATTATTGTTATCGGATAATCGAAATCATCATAGTCCATGTATGATCAAGAGTCGTTCACAATTTACATCGATTTCTCGCCGTTCTACAATATCAATGTGGTGTCTCATGTAGTACATGTGCATATTAAAGTTTTGCGGAACACTGTTCCGTTTGTTTAACATGCCATTTTATAATTATATGCATGTATGATTAATAAGTTTTGTTGCTATCATATAAAAATATGGAAATTTTAAAATAAAGTTTTGTGCTGTTTAGCTTTTGTGTTTAGATGTAAATAGATTTTTTTGGGACTTTACAAGTCCAGCTATTTTTCTTAACTGTTCAAACTTTTCATAAGTTATGTCAAATGAAAATTATATTGATATCGGTTATTTGCGCAAACTTTTATTGAACTGCATTTCGGGTGTTAGGGCAATTTTTATACTTTTATTATAAATTTTTAAACACCGATAGTGCACGTGGAAAATGTGGCCTTCGTCATATTATTACTATATTTGGAAAAAACCTTCAATTATCTATTGTGTCTTTTCTTACTAAATCGTGATCGTGTTACTTGTTTTGAAGTCATAATTCTATTAATCATTGTTATTTTTAACGCATTACGCATAATAAGCAATTTTAGTTGTTACTATATTTAGAAAGAACGTGTTTTGACGTCATAATTCTATGAATCATTGTTATTTTTAACGCATTACGCATAATAAGCAATTTTAGTTGTTACTATATTTAGAAAGAACTTGTTTTGACGTCATAATTCTATGAATCATTGTTATTTTTAACGCATTACGCATAATAAGCAATGTCGTCTGCTTAAATGTTTGATGCAATTTCAAGGAAAAACTTCTGTTTCCTTAAGTTCTAGTTTTCTCATGTGGTATTAAATGCATTATGAATTCTTTTACAAAATTAACAAACTTGAAGTTGTTTCCTATTATAAATATCTTGGCACGTATTTCAGTAGAAGTGGTCATTTCATAAAGCAAAACAGGAAATAACAAAGCAAGCAGCAAAAGCTATGTGCAGCTTAATTAAAAAGTAAAAAAATAAAGCTTACCTTATTTGCACAGTTAGTAAAACCTATTTTGTTATATGGCTGCGAAATTGGGGATTTCGGAAACCTTGATGCAACCGATCGAGTTAATTTGAAGTTTCTCATCCTTCGATGGCTTTCAAAGTTCCCTTTTCATCTATTTCAAACATACATTTGTATTTTAACAAATGAAGAATTCGACACCAAATGTAATGGTTTATGGTGAAACAGGTATTATTCCAATTTCAATTGATATAAAAACTAGGGTTATGTCATTCTGGTCAAAATTAACATCAGTCGATAGAAAACTCATCATCAACATATATGTATACCTTATTATTATATAACTTTAATAGTAGAAACGTTCGCGCCACAACATTAAGATGGCTTAAAACATTAAGATCATACTATATACATGTGGGATGCAAAATGTATGGTCAACACAATTATTATCTAACTCTAAATGGATTACTTGCTCTGTTCATCAAAATTTATAGATTCATTTTAAACGAATGGTATGCAACTATTGAAAATTCAAGCAGTTGCAAGATATATAGATTGTTCAAACATGAATTCAAATTTGAAAAATACTTGACTGAAACAGACGATAGCTTTTTAAATTATACTATCAAATTTAGAACCAGAAATTACAAACTACCAGTTGAAACACAAATAATATATTAAAAGAAAATCGAATATGTACACTATGCAATACTGTTACAGGCGACGAATTTCATTATATATTTGAATGCTATATTTTTAGATCAATAATAAATGTATGTAAAATATATCAAACCAGAGTATACTAATAGACCTCATATCTTAAAATTTGATAATATGTTAAATAAATAGTAATATCAGTCATGAAAACAAAAATCTATGTATCTTTATCAAATTATTATATGCAAATTCAAGTAAATGATTGTCTTGCATGTGTATCAATATTGACTGTTAATGTATAATTTTTACAAGAGACTGTCTCCCGTATTGTGTGCATTCGCTCTTTGTATGTATATGTTTGTTTTCGCCCTTGTTTAACTATGTATTATTATTTATACCTCATGTTGTCATATGACCTAAGAATATATAATAAAAGTTGGAAAGTTGGACTAAAACATGTTTTTTTCTTTGGTCACTGATTTTTCAAACAAAGTCGTGTACTTATATCCTTGCCGTTTCTATTGAAAAAGTGAAATATGCATATCAGGAATCGCCAAACTCACAAAACACAGCCTCCCTACGCAGCGAAAAAGAAGAGAGGAAAAGAGAGAATGTTGTTTTAAGTATGTCAATTCAAATAAGACGCCACAAACAATTAACGAAAAAGAGAACTCTTGGGGTAACCGCCTTGGAACGGTCAGTGGCACAACAAATTACCAAGGGGGGTTTAAACCAGGTTCTAGGGTACACCAACCTCACACTTGCCCAAACAGGTTCTCATATCAACAAACAAGTACAACTTGTCTTGATAGAAGAAAGGGTAAGGTCATCCGACAAGTTATGGCAACAAGAGTGACGGCCTTTCATCATCAAAGTTCGTTTAACAAAAGATGGCGATAAACCAGTGTACATGCACTACAGGGTGTCTTCTATTACGTTACTTAAAATAACACGAACACAATTAACTTTGATTGTTTTATTTTTTACTTCCACACATTTAAACTTTAAATTGGCAAAAATGAACTATTGGAGAGTGAACCGGACGGCACGATGCTCGGAAAAATGATATGAAATATAAAACACACGTGAATAAATTATTAGTGATTTTTTTTAATTGTGTACTTCCAGACATGTACAACTCGAGGCATAATTGGCAGAAGTGAATTGGAGAGTGATATAGGAATTAAGACATTATGCTGTTAAGTTGTGAACTATTAAATGATATAAAACACAAGTTTTAAAATAATTAATCGACATTTTTCACCTCCAGACATGTAAAACTTGAGGCAAAACTGGCAAAAATGAATTGGAGAGTGATATTGGAAGACAAAACGCTAGGGACTATAAGAAAACAGAATAAACACTCGTACAAAACATCAATTTTATAGATGTTATTTTTCGTAATGTTTATTTCCAGACATGTAAAACTCGAGTCAAAATTGAATTCGAGAGTAATATTCGAAGAGAAAGCCGGGAAAGATTTAAGGTGAAATAAAAACAATGGTATAAGTAATTTATTGATTTTTTATTGTATTGTTTATTTCCAGACACGTTAAACTTGAGGCAGAACTGGCAGAAATGAATTGGAGAGTGAAATGGGAAGACATTATGCTGGGCACGATTGAAGGAGACAGAAAAATGAAGAAACAAGCGGCCAGTAACCTAAGCCTCGCACGAGTAAGTAACCATAGTTATCATTTATTGTCCTCGTGATACTGGTATGCTTATTTGCAATTCTGGCACTTATATTCTAACAAAACAAACAAATATTTTATTCACAATACAATTTACAGTATACAGCAAAGTTTGTTCGAAAGGTGTTTGATTTTCATTCTCTGTCTTTCTTTTTTTGTTTAAAGACGTTTACAGTGGCTGGCTTTTTAAAATTAAAAGAAAGAATTATAATTAAGACACGTCACGGGAAAATTTGTTTTCGAAGTTATTTTTCTGACTTTTTAGTTGTTACTATATTTCAAAGAATTTACAATTATTTATTATTTGCTCAAAGCTAGTGTATGATATTATTACACATTTGAACTACAAAATGCTATTTTTACCTCGAAAGGCATTAAATTGTCATTTGCTCATTTTTTGACAACATTATTTTCATTGACCTCAACATTCTTAACATTTTGAAAACAACTTTTCGAGTGGCATACGCCTTTTATGGGTTATCACGCTTAAGTCCATTTGTTGTCTGTGCCAATGTCTTGCAGATAAGCATATCGTTCGACAACAAAACATGTTTTACCCACGCCGATGCAGACTTAGTATATAAATAAATTAAAATATGGTACGTGAACTGAAATTGTACCGCCTAACATGATCTCTTTAAAGAAGGCAGTATATAGCCAACCAAAATCAATAAAAAATGTGGGATTAACAAAGAGGTCCAAAACGGAAAATGAAAAAGCATTTTTGTTGATTCGCTTAAGGATTAATTTTTCTGAAATCCTTGTGGCGTACCAATACAAAGATGTCGATGTGTACCAGTTTCAAACTTGGTTTACTATTATTTTTAAGATTTATTTTGTTTCCTGACACTCTTGATTTGTTTATACAACAACATTAAACCACTATATGTAAAATCAAATCACGTAAGTGATATAAGTTTGGTCGAAGATCACACATTGCGTTCGATGAAAAAATATTTCAAATTTTGCGATTTCATGCGTATAATAAAATTTGCGTACACTTGCACTAAATACGATGGGAGCATCCATGTTTCCAGACAGAAGAATCAAGCGAGGGAAATCTTCTCATCGAACGCTCCCGCCCTTCGACGAACAACGTCTGCTGCACGTGGTGTAGCTGCGGACAATGTGACGTAACGGAGCACGAGCGGCGCGTGTGCTGTCGTCATATAGAGAAATTAGAAGACCGATTAGGCGACCGTCTACAATCAGAACGCTGTATAACATCCACAAAGGAATTTCAAGATGTCGTTTTGAATCCTCAAGTGTTACTTACAGTGTATATTCACGTGATGTTAGCAAGACGTCATCGTGGTCACGCGCCATATCAACTGACGCCATTGTAAGTTTTATTTTATTGCATGTTTCTTACTCTTATTTTGAAATCTTGCATCAATTCACTTCATATTAATTTTAAATAAGTAGTTTTCATTCTATTAAATATTTCTACATAATAATTCATAACATAATTTCTCAAATACCGGTAGAAAAAAACAACGCCTTTTATACTCCTTTTGAGGTAATGAAGCACGCCATACTCCATGTTTTAATCATTTGATTGCATAGAAAACAGATTATTTCTGAACTTTACAATTGTTTTATAAATTTAGAGTTCATACCACATTCTAATGAACCGACCATGACTTTAAATGAAATCTAAAACAGTGTGCAAAGTCTAGTTGTTTTGTGGCATTGCTTGCAATTTCTTTAACTTCTATTATTTGTTACCTAAAATGGCCAACATTTAAAACAGATAGCACATTAGCGAACAGAAATGTACCGGTTTTGTGAATATGATTGCAGATGTTACTTACAACACACATCTTGCATACTTTTATGCAAGCTTAATTTAAATTCAGCTGGGACGTGATAAAAATATTATAATGTTGGCTATTTATAACGGTTAAAAAGCTATCAGATTTCTACGAAAGTTGGCTATTTCTAATGGCCCACAGCTAGTTGGGTTTCCGTTTTGTTTTCAGCAAAAGTCGCCTGATGGCCACAAGGCAGTTTTTATGCTGGCTTCACAGTGGAGAAGTTCTAGAAAGACAAACGAAATGGGCCATTCCCGCGTGTGTTATAAGAGCCATTAAACTAATGTTTCCGGAAGTTGGGGCGGAAGTGACCTCTGGTGATGACGCATGCTCACTAACACTTGAAGACATTCTTCCGATGGAAAACCATTCGAGTGTATAGCATGAACCAAAATGATGGGCGACTTAACACAGCATCAACTATTTTCATTGCAGCAACCGACATACTTTCAAATCAATAATATTCGTTGGGTACTATTTTTGGGGCGATTTCGTAGGCATATTAATTAGCGAATTTAAAGCTACTGCGAACTTTAAAAATGAACATAAAGCGTTGTTTTGAAACTGAGTTCCACACAAGAAACCACAAAAATGGTGGATAACAGAAAACCACGAAATTGTATGGCCAGGAAAATAAGTGCATTCGCAGTATATGAACTAACGCGTCATACATCCAAAATAAAAAAAAAATACAGATTCGCTTTAAAAAACTGACATTGTTGACAAACACACCTCATAGAATACTTTCCCCGATATTTACATTTACCCATGCCACTCGAATAGTAGGGCTATATTTTTGATTGTTTTATGGGTCAGCAAAAAGGTTTCACTTAACACAAAATTTATTTTAGGTTTTAAAACTCAATTCCCCAAAAAATGGCAATGTTGAATAAAATACAGCGTCTCAGTTAGGAAGACTAAACTGTGAACTGTAATTATTTGTAGATACGATTAAATGGCCAGCCAAATACCTTATAATTACTGCAATTTTTCATGCAGTTGGAGCGGTGCGTGTGTATTGTCGATAAGTGTCACTGAAGCGGTGCTATTTTGAGCCTGTATCATTAATGGGGCGCGTCAAGGGAAAAGGTACCTTCGGACAGTTGACGTCAATCTTTGAAATGACGTCATAAATTTGCACAGACGACATTATTTATTATGCATTTCGCGTTAAAAATACCATTTTATTGTCAACATGTAAACAAAATTAAATTTTAGTTATAAGAAATTGATTTGTAGTTGTAAATTCTTTCTAAATTTAGTAAAAACCAAAATATCACTAAAAATGACCGAAAGTACCTTTTCCCGTGACGTGCCCCATTTATAATTTACATCAACAGCATAACGAATTCTAGCGGCCATAAAAGGTCTCCCCGTACATATAAGAATAGATGTATATTGTTGTTATAATCAGTCTGTTTCTCGTGTAAAAATAAAGATATTTACGGTAATTATCTCATTTGCTCAGCCTTTATTTGGTTGTGGCACCAGGCGCAGTTGGCAGCGTTCTTGGATTAATGTTGCTTCGGCACTGTGTACGAAGCGATGCTTTTTCTATTCCTGCCCTGGCCTGTAATTGATTATTGGTGTTTTAAATTATTATACTCTTGAAGAAATTGTTGAAACAAAAACATGTATTTTCGTCAGACTAATAATTTGGTGAATTAAAGAATGTTAACAATAACTTTTGCTCACAATGTTATGTTCACCATTTCAACATTAAAATGTAAATTGTTTCGAATAAACTTTTTTTCAAAGATTTAAACAATTATGTAACGAGAAACAGCTTTTAAATAATATTTGATTTGCAAAATTAAAGCATTTAACAACATTTTAAAATATGTTCTTGATGTTTAAAATGAAGCTTCAACTACACTCCATCATATATATTATTAATTTCATTTTTACAATATAAAACATTTCTACTACACTCGATTAAAATTTGTATTCGCGCCACTTCATTACATTCGATTAAAATATAAGTTTAGTGTTTATACAATGAAATGAATCATTCCACTTCACTCTTTTAAAAATATTTGAATTTTTTTCCGATAAAGCATTTCATTCCACTGGATTAAAATTATTTGTGTGATTTTTACAATCGAGAATTAACTACACGCAATAAAAATGTATTTGATTTTTAGAATTAAGCATTACATTTCACGCGTTTAAAATATAAAATTGTTTTTTTTAGATCATTCCACTACATTCGATTAAATATATTTATTTGTGTTTTTATACCCCCAAAAACGAAGTTTGAGGGGGTATAAAGGAGTGAGCTTGTCGGTCGGTCTGTCGGTCGGTCGGTCGGTTTGCCGGTCGGTCGGATTCTTCGTTTCCGGATGATAACTCATGAAAGGCTTGACAGATTTAAATAACGTTTGGTACACAGGTGTAACATCATTAGATACAGGTCAAATTCGATTTTGGCGCTGGTGGGGTCAGTGTCAAGGTCACTGTTACTAAAAATAGAAAAATGCTTTTCGGACAATAACTCCTGAAAGGCATCAAATGTTTTAAAAATGTTTGGTTCACAGGTGTAACATCACAAGATACAGGTCAGGTTCGACTTTGGGGCTGGTAGGGTCAATGCCAAGGTCAGTGTTACTAAAATAGAAAAATGGTTTTCCGATGATAACTCATGAAATACTTCACAGATTAAATCCTTTTTGGACATAGATGTAACATCAGAATATACAGGTTGAGTTCGACTTTGGGGCCTGTGGTGTAAATGTCAAGGTCACTGTTACTTAAAATAGAAAAACTGTTTCTGGACAATAAGTCATGAAATACTTCATAATTACAAAATACATGTTAAGTTTGACTTTGGGGCCTGTGGGTCACTGTTATTTTAACTTCAAAACTTCATTTCCACTCAGTAACTAAAGCTTAGAATGAGATTCTTGAATGAAATTTGGTGTATTGGTGGTTTCTGTGAAGACGACTTTTGGAATTGAAAGTAAGGCCTGTGGGGTCAAGGTCACTGTTACTAAAAATAGAAAAACTGTATATGCTCAATAACTGTAGTTCGGAATGAGATATTGTGATGAAAATTGCTATATAGATAGTGTCTGTGAAGACGAAACTTGGTACTGAAAAGGGGCCTGGTGGGGTCAAGGTCACTGTTCACTGTTACTAAAAATAGAAAAATGGTTTCTAGTTGATTTTTAATGTAAGGCTTCATATATTTAAACATTTTTTTTCTAAGAATTCACAGTTCCAGTGTCAAGCACACATGTGCGGGTATTTATTCACTTTCAGTGATAATTCTAGTTTTTATTTATTAATGAAGCATTCCTCAACACACACGTTAGCAGAGCACATCGAAAATACATTCTGATACACGTGTTAAGTGAACTGGATTTCATTACATAGAAATGTTACTATTAAAAAGGTGTAAAGTACATGGTGTTGGACACGTTATCGAATTATGATATTAAGTCTCAATGCGTTCCAGTTTATGTTAGTTACATGTATAATTGATATTAGTTTTACCCGAGGCATTAAACATATTTTGTAATGATATTATGAATACATATTGCTTAGAAATAGTATATTTAAGTGACATCGAAAATGTATTTACATGTTAATGGATTATGATTAAGGTAAAAGGTGATTCAATTGCCATTTAAGCGAGCCAAAATGTTAACGCCATATAGGCAAAAATGAAAGTCATATATTAATCGCGATATTTTTCCCACGACTACATGTTCCTCCCCAAATAATTTCGGAATTTGTAAGAAATATCATTTTACATAAAATTTTACTCATGTGGATAGCTAATGTTGTGCGCTGAATCAATGAAGGATTTTCCTACATTTATTTTTAGATTCTATACATGTATGTAATTTGATAATAGTTTGTAACCATGGTGATATGGGACACGTCATGGGAAACCCTGTCTTCGGTGATAGGTTATAAAAATTTTAGTTGTTACTATATTTAGAAAATTGTTCAAAATTCTATTTCCAAATATTTTAAGTGATTGTATTTCATAGATTGACAATATTGGGTATGTGAGGATATATTGCCGGTGTTCTGGATGTCATACATGTACTACCAGAGCCACAAGTATGGCATCCAGACCGTCAATATATCCTCGCATACACTAAAACAAAACAAAACATATGCTTTTATTATATTGCATAGCATTTTCTAGGTACTTCTAGGTACAAGAGAAGTAGTAAGCATTTGTTTTTCATTTATGTAGCTCATGTCATTTCGAATATGCATACCAGCAATCGCGACACTCACAAAACACAGCCTCCCCACGCAGCGAAAAGAAGAGAGGAAATAGAGCATGATAAGTATGTCAAATTTAAAAAGGACACCACAAACAATTAAAGAAAAAGTGAACTCTTGGGGTAACCGCCTTGGAACGGTCAGTGGCAAAACAATTTGCAGAGGTACATTTTTCCGTTGAGAACTTAAAACAACAGTATGACGTCACTTCTTGACTTGCGTATTGTCATCAAAATAAGATTCAATGGTCTGACGATTTGATATGCTCTTGAAAATTTTAGAAATATCTGATTTGTGTTAACTCTAAAACTCGACTCAGTTATTCTTTGTAGTAATTTAAGTAACCCTCTTAGCATACTGCTTTACAAATACTAAGAAGATAAGCAATATGCATCATTTTGCCAGACTAGATGGTGAATGACAACAAATGATGGGGGCCAGAAGGGGTGGGTGAATATTATAGACAATCAACTATAAATTATGCAATTAAATTCAATGAAATTCTTTTGCGCTATCATAATGCTCTTGTACTGAAAATTGCACAATAAGCAACGCCGTCTGCTCAACTTTATGACGTCATTAAGTCTGAGACACCTTTTCCCATGACGAGTGCCATCTTAACGTATTTCTGATTAATTCGAAGATATAAACGTACATGTACAAATCCAATTCCGAATCACTTAGCAAAGCATAACGTAAATTAACACGTGTATAATACTATGTTGAAGTATTATTAACATACTGACCTACATTTCAGACCAAGGTCGCATCTTCCATATTTGTACAATCAAGTTGTTTTCATTGTGACAATACCACGTGAATTTTGACGTCATTTTCGGTATTACGGCAAGAATAACCCTATCGATTTAAATCAATGTTAGTAGCCTTGTAAATATTATCATATCTAAAATTGAATGATAACAAAATTATCAGTATTTGCCCCGAATCATAGACAAAAGTAGACACAAGGTGACAAATGTGTTGACAAGCGTTGTTAGTGTTTTTGTCTAACTTTCCTCCTTCGAATGAGCCACATATCATCGAAAATGGTAAACTAATTAAATACTTACAATGCTTCGAAGGTTTGAATATTTGTTGGTTATTTTGCCTTTATAACGAAACATAACGTCACAAACCACGTGGTAGGGCCACACTGTGTTTTTGTGTGATTATATTTGGGGCGCGTCACGGGAAAAGGTACCTTCGGACAGTTGACGTCAATCCTTGAAATGACGTCATAAAGTTGAGCAGACAACATTACTTATCATGCATTTCGCGTTAAAAATATCATTTTATTGTCAAAATGTGTTAGAATAGCACTTGTTTGTTATGAGAAATTTAAAAATAGTTTTATGTTCTTTCTAAATATAGTAAAAACTAAAATGTCACAAAATATGACCGAAGGTACATTTTCCCGTGGCGTGCCCCATTTCATTGAAAGAAGTCTTGCCAGCAATGCGTGCTAAAGCTCATATCATAAGCTTTCATATCAACATAGTTTATTATACACATTATTTTGAATATGTATGTAACATTGTGTTCATGTCATATGTATAGTGTGCATACGATTATTGGATTATGTACTCGTTTTGGGGCATAGTTTTTACTCACCTTTAAATCATATCATTTCAATTAAAAATGATCCTAAGGGATAGTGTCAACAAAACATAGTCAGTTCTCTCGTTTATTATGACGTTTCGGTCTTTGGCCTTAACAAAATAATTGAAGACGAAAACGTGTAACTTTTTTTTTTCTTTTTTGCACAACCCGAATTCAAGAGGAAAAAAGGATTTATAATAATTTATAAAAAATATTTTTCCTTTTGAATTGTAGTTGTGAAAAAAAAGAAAAAAATATATGATAAGTTTTCATTTATAGTTATTTTGATAGATTCCTTAGACCGAAACGTCATAATAAAAGAGTGAACATACTACATGTTTATTTTATATCATTTAATTCATACTACTTCGAGTGTGTTTTACTAAAATACATGCTTATAAGGATATTTTGATTACGATTTGCATTGTTTTCAATATTCATGTTTGTGATTTGTTTTTATACACACTGACTCATTTTATTACCGTGTGCCAGTATTTTGAAATATTATTGTTTAAACTGTTTAAACTACTTCTTATGTCAATGCAAGGACGGGTAATTTTCTTGATAGAGTGAAAAATTTCGGACGAAATAGTTTACCGGAAGTATGGTGTAACAGGGTAAATGCTTATCCCTAGATCTGCTCGAGGAAAAGAACAAAGTTTACAATGCAAGATGTCTTGTACTGGTTGAACGTTTATATTTTTCATGCGCTACATAACCAACTGGAAAAGGACAGTAAACAAAATCAACAGCTATGTTCATTTCATATCCGAACATAATTTTACAAATAACAAATTAATTAAGATGCGAGTAACCTAGTCTATTCAGCGATATAAGTTTTAAGAGGAATATGTTTACACCTGATATTCGGCATACTTCATACCACATTCCGTTGTTTATAGCGCGCATCAATGTAAAACGCGCACACATTATTTTGGAAAAAAATCGACCGAAAAGCCACTTTCAAATGTAAACCGCGCATCAAAAATCTCCGACGACATAAATAAAAATCGGCGCCAAAAGTAAGTGTTAGGGTAAACAGATGGGTATGAATTACGGGTGCAGCTTGGTTGAATTTATGTAACTGATAATCACTAAAAATAATTCTACCTCTTGCTTGTTTATGACTTTAATACGACTTTTCAGTTAATGTTTTTTTCTATCTTTTTGTGTCAATTCCACTTCAATTATATTTGTTTTTATCAAGATATTATATTTATTAGATATATTTAGTATGTTTGTTTCATGGCATATATTTTTAATTTAACATCATTTTGTTTCTTTTTGCCTTTAACATTTATCTAGATCATTTATTGTTTAGTTTTTGTTGATTTTGTAAAGAAATAGGCGATACAACAGAATCAATTTCTCCTGCTTCTAATCGGTCCGTCACGAAAGCAAAGCGTTGGCAACGCCATTGAATTTCCCAGCAAATACTTATAAACATTCGGCTTCATTATAAGGGCACTGTCATTTTGTGAAAATCAATCGGTCAAAGTCATCTTTAAAACAATTAATACACACACTTACTGCTTAAACGTCTGTAACGACTTGGTTTTTTTTAAATGTCGAGCAGGCTGTTGTTTCAAAAATGCCCCTGTTTAACCGTTTATGTTAATCTAACACAGTTTGCGAGGGCGGCAAAGATGTTCAACTTTACATTCAATTTATCATTTTAATGTTCTGTGACAATGTATCAAGATCGTTTATTTAAGAAGTCATTAACTGCATACACTGTATAACATTGGTCATCTATCATTCGCAATTTATCTACTTGAAATTTTTATCATATACATTGAATACATATCACTCTTCACATTAACAAAGTAGGTTTTTATCGTAAGAAAATAACATGATATTATCACATGCTACTCTTACGCTATCGATTAATATACAGTCACGTGACCGACATGTTTATTAATAATTTTATAATCTCAATGAGCAAAGAATTGTTTTGTGATTTTTGTAACGCTATGCATAAATTAAATTTTTAAAGCTGCTTATTGGAGAAAACATCAAACTCGCCCATATCTGAAATGAGATCAATTTGTTTTTTAATAAACAGAACATCACGTGACTGTCTACTTAATAGTAACTAATTATATTTTACATATTCACTTTCATTAATATGTTATATTTTAAGCACAATCCTTTGCCTAAGGATATGGTTTTACTTAAATCACAGGAGAGAACACTGACCATATTATTTGCTTTTATTCATTTAACAAGTTTACTATTTAATAGTTAACTGTTATATTGTTTTAATTACTGATAAACGCATTTGTTATGTACGTTGATACTCATTATTATGAAAAGACTTAGCATCGTAGTGCTCTACGTAAAGAATAAATCTCTGTGTTCTTAAAGCCGCAGCCCTAAAGTAAGAATATACTATTGAAAAATCATATTTGTCCATATAGACTACAATATATAAACTATCTTACAGAACACAAAAGGTCCGATCGAATTCTTTCTTATAGACGGGATTTTCATGATAATGTTAAATTATAGTTAACGAACTTTTAAGAAGCTAAATATAATGGAGCTATATTTAGCACCTATTTTTGACGAAGCGACCACTTCAAGCGCGATCTCGATTTCTGTGACGTTTCGGAAATCCTACTTTCGCTTTTAGTCGCGCCAACGAAATTTATTTTAGTAAATCAAAATTTTATTAGCCCAAACTAAATGCAAATTTGTGCCTATAGTTCCAAATACATGTAATATTTCATACAAGAGCGGGTTAAATTGTAGAAATGCCGCTTTAATAAAGACTTGACAACTCAGTATTCGAAATAAACACTTAGAATCTCAGTATTCTTAATATATACTTATCATCTCAGTATTCTAAATATACTGCTCTGTATCTAAAATAAAGATTTAAAATGTCAGTATTCTAAATAAAGCTATAACACTCTAATATTCTAAATAAAGACTTGAAATCTTAGTATTCCAAATATGGACTTAATTTCTCAGTATTCTTAACAAAGACTTTATTTCACGGTTATTGAAATAAAGACTTGGCGTAAGTATTATAAAATATAGATTCGACATTGAAAAAGGTCTCTGAGCTAGCCAATATGAGTGTGATCTTTGTTTAATTGCATTATGATATAATTCAATGAAGCCAGACATATTCTTTAACTTTGTTGTGTTCGTTATAGCATTTTACAAATCATACAAACGCATGTTACGTGTACAGTAAAATAATTCTCTTATATTTAGTTTGCGGTAAATATTACCTATTTATTTGTCTCATTTTTTCGGTTTTTTTAGTATAAATTTCATAAAGAAATGATAAAAATATGTATACGACATTCGTCAAATAATGAATTAAACAATATTATACGTTAACTTGCATGCTTTTGTTTATCCTTCTTGGTTCAGTGTGGAAAAAACATGATTGGACCTTACAACGTCTTTTTGTGGTTTGTTTAAGAGATATAAGAACATTTAAAAAAAAAAAAACAGAAATGCCAAGGAAGTAGTGTTAAAACAAATTAAGGAGGTATAACAAAACTGTATTTCATAATTACTTGTTTAATTTAATGCTGAAAGGTGAATACATGTATTTGAAACAGCTGTTAGTTTTATTTTATTGTTAGGAAACAAATTTTACTTGAAAAATTAAATGTATAACATAATAATACATAATCATAATTTATGTTAATAATATAATATTAATTATTAATATTAATTATATGGTCAGTGTCTTTAAGCATACAAAAAATAAAAACGAAATAATACTATGTTCACGTTTTGCGACGAGTTTCTTTAAATAGTCTAAAAACGGGAAACGTCAGAGAAAAAGGTGTCATAAATCATTTTAACATAAAAGTTGTTACTTTAATTTGGAACGATCTAGCAATTATGTATTATTTTCTAATTAGAAATAAGTGATTTTAATACACATTTTGACCATATAATTATTTTACCGCAAAACGCATAATAAGTGGAAATGCTTAAGAATTAGTTCAAAATACACATTTTTCCATGATGTCTCACGTATGTTATCTGATATTTTAATATGACATGTATATGTTGTTGTTGTTTTGTTTTCATGGAATTATTTTTGTGTTATTAAACTGAGCCGCTTCCTAGAAAAATGTGTCTTCGATAAAATTTTGAAACTGTAAACCTTTATTTGTTTGAAAAATATTATCAGCAATAAACAGCACCTGTCATTAAAAATGATTAAAAGAAACGTCGCCTTCATAATTGTATGACTTCGTTTGCAAGGAATTAACTACATTTGCCGAAGACATAATTTTGCATAGGTCGGCTACAAAATGTTTTGAACATAATATACTTTGTACCCGAGATAATATTTAATGAACACAGGAACTGTTTAAATTTTTATTGTGTTATCAAAACATCATTGCTAAGCCTTGTGGTTTTATTAAGCTTTGTATAAAGTTTAATGTAAGAGAAAAAACATTAAAACTTAGAGGTAAACAACATAAAAATATAAAAATAATTATGATCGCGTGATTACTGTTATTGAAAATATAAACATTATCATGATCACGTTATTCCCAATAATCTTATTGAAAATATAAACATTATTATGTTCACATGATTACCATCAATGTTATTGAAATATAAACAGTTATCATGAGCACGAGATTTCCAACAATGTTTTAAATATATAGACATTATCATAAACAATTGATTTCCAACAATGTTTTTGAAATATAAATATTATTATGATTACGTGATTCTCAGAAATGTTTTTGAAATTATAAACTTAATTATGATTGCGTGATTTTCAACAATGATATTGAAAATATAAACATCTTTATGATCTCATTTTTCCCAACACTGTTATTGGAAATATAAACATTATTATGTTCACGTGATTCTCAAACATGTTATTGAAAATTTAAACATTATAATTATGGTCACGTGATTAAACAATGTAAATATAAACATTTTTATGATCGCGTGATTCCCCAAAATGGTTTTGAAAATATGAACATATAATCACGTGATTCCAAACAGTGTTATGAGTGTTTCGAGTTTTTCGATTCACAGTAAATACGAGATTAGTAAGTGAAAAGGCATTGTTTTTTTAAATAAGTGTTCAATTTATAGATATAGTGGTCATTTTTGTTTGATTACTTGGTACTACATGTAGTTCCTCCCGGAATATTTCAGTTTTCAACGTTTAGTTAAATGTTAATACGAGGCACTTATGGCATTTTATGAAAGACGAAATTTGGTTCTATATTCATTGCTAAATCAAACTATTAAAATCATTTGTTTTTGAAAAAGTGAAAAAGTAATAAACGCATAAAACAAATAGCCATATTGTGTTTCCCCACACAGCGAAAATGTGAAAAGGAGAAGGCAAAGGTTAACAATTTTGTAAATTTCAAAAATATACATCAAAATCATTAACAGAGACATATTAAATCCAATGGAAACCGATTTGGAAACTTAGGTGTTCATTTGGTTACGGAAAACAGTTGGGTTGTTCAATGTTTGTGAAACGCGAAGGGCTCAGGGCTATTTTATTATATACAACAGTTTTTCATACACATATAAAAAACCATCAAATTTCGATGAAGTCCTTATATTTACACACATAGGTACTCTTATTAAGACATGTAGATAGAGTATGAGAAACGTGTAATATCATAAATGAAGAAAATGTTGAATTCTGAAACAAATCACAAGCAGTTAAGAACTGTCTTGAAATAATTATCATTTGACTTTGCGCGGACTAATCTCATATTTATTGTAACAATAAATATTCCGTTAGATATCATAGCAGTATTATTATTATTATTATTATTATTAATTATTACAATTATTATTATCCACGGTGCATGATATATAATAAAACGTCTGTATGCTTTGATTACATGTTGACTTATAAATACTCCCACAATTGATTCAGATCGAGCAGTTAAACAAACCCATGAATATTGTACAAATGTACAACAAAATGCAGAATAATTATTATGTTTTTTTTATGAGGCTTGCTTGTGTAGACATGTATGGGATTTTAATTAACAATCTTCCAAAGAGAAAGAAGTTAAATTTTGAAACCAGTTTACAAACAGAATAAACATTATTTTATTAGTGTTACTTTGTTTAGGATTGTTTTATACCATGTGACTATGAAGTACATTAAAGAAATGAAATATTCCTTATGCTGGGATACAGATGTGTTGTACTCTACACAACTTCTGTTATATTTACAGGCAAACCAGTCTTCAAAGACCACCTTTGGGTTTTCTCATAGGTGGTCTTTAAAGTCAGGTTGTCAATGTTCCAATAGTAAGTGGTTCATTAAATGTGTCAGTTGCTCAAGTACTATATGATCTTAAGCCACATGTGGTCTTTGTTTAGAAATGGACGTGAGAAAAATAGGGACACTGAAAAATAAGTATCCTAATAAGTGTTCCAAAATAAAGGGAGACAAACAAAATAAATCGTTAAAAAAGAATGGTGCCCAAATATTAACGCGGTTCAAGTCTAAGGGTAATAACGGAATATCGAACTTCATTTGTATTTACATGTACAATATTCACATATTTGTATTATCATAAAACATAATCCTAAAATTTTATATGGTTCCAGTGCATTTAATGACAAAAAACATCGAAAGCAACAAAACATTCACATTTTATATGAAGGATTGGAGAACCAGATAAAAAACTTAATTATCTCGTACGATACCTTTGAAATTTCGTTTATATTACACTTCAACGATTCCACAGGTTGCTCCCTTTTTCTTAATATATGGTTTATAGATGTACTTTTTATCTGCGTCATACAGTATTTATTTTCATCTTGTTACAGTGCATATTTTGAAAGAAAAAGAATAAATATGTCATATGATGGATAAAAACAGGACAGAAAGCTAACATATTATATTCTAACGATGCCTTATAAATTTAAAAAATACACATTAAACTATACGATTTCGCAAGTTGCGCCTTTTGATTTCTTGAAATATAACGTTTGTAGATGTACTGTATATTTATTTAATTGAATGCTTCTTATTTTAGCGATATTCTGTGACCAGCTCGTGTTCTGGGGACACCATTGCAGTTCACTTGAGTGATGTCGGGCAACGTCAGCTTTTCACAAAGACGGGCTACTACAAGGTTTGTGAAGTACCTTATACGATTTCTATACCAACTGAAACTTAAGAAACTAGACAAATATCAAAAAGATGAAATATGCATATCAGGAACGGTCACATCTAGTAGTCACAGCCTCACCACACAGCCAAAAAGTAGAGAGGAAAAGAGAGCATGGTAATACAATGATCATTGTTTCAAAATGGACACCACAAACAATTAACGAAAGTGAGAACCCGAGGGGTTACCGCCTTGGAACGGTAGGTGGCAAAATAATTTGCCACTGGGAGTTTAAATCAGGTTCCAATGAGCACCAATGTATACGAGATATTTCAATACCCATTGGTCATTGAATTTTCAAGGAGGCATAATCGGAATGTCGTGGTGAGTAATAACTAGTATTCAGTGAAATTTACTACTTTTTTAATATCTCTGACTTCTTTGTTTTAATTTTTTCTGGGTTAAATTAATGTTTACAACAGACATGATATACATGATATATATCTTTTTTTCTTACTAACTTAGAAACTGTTCTTAAATTTAAGTCCACAAACATGACAAAAGCTAAGAGCTCGGAGGTGTCAAAAGTGGGAAAATTCAGAAAATCTTGCATCAAAATGCAAGAAACTAAAAATCTATTGAAATCCATGTTCACTTTTTTCATTATCAGATCAGTCCAATAATTATACAATAATATTACAAGACAGTCTTTAAAACATAATCACGTGTTAAAGTTACTAGATTGTTATAAAGTTATACGAACTGTTACTCAATGAAGTAAGTTTTGGTAATGACAGCTATGTGTAAATGCAATTATAGTTTTGGTTACTAATTAAGAAGCATCTGGTCATACACAAGAATAATGCTTGTTTTGATATAAACATATTATATTTTAATTTAAATATGAACGTCTTGACAAGACAAGACAATATTTTGATCGAGAAAAAGTACAACGTACATGACACGTACAAGTAGCATCGATTAACATCAATATCAGTTAGGCACGCCACGGGAAAAGGTACCTTCGGGCAGTTGACGTCAATCCTTGAAACGACGTCATAAAGTTGAGCAGACGACATTAATTATTATGCAGTTCGCGGTAAAAATACCATTTTATTGTCAAAATGTATAACAAAATCATTGTTTTGTTATGAGAAAATAATATAAATTTGAAAGTTCTTACAAAAAATGACAGAAGGTACCTTTTCCCGCGGCGTGCCTCAATGTCTGTTAACGTTGCAGTGTTTCTGTTGTATTTACAGGGAGCTATAGTCGCCATCAAAGCCATTCATAAATCGAATATCAACGTCACAAAGCCACTGCTGATGGAAATTAAACGGGTAGGATTTTCACCAATAACTATGGTTATAAGGCATTAACCATAGTTATCATCAATTACTGGGGTTATCGGACCGTCATCTATAGTTATTGGTCGATTACCATAGATATCGGATTAATTGTGCAAACCGCTTGCCATAGGTTTCACAAGTGTACATGTATGAATCATTGTAGAAAACAAATGTCCAGTTTGTCTTTTAAGTTAACTGTTCACGCATGTGTACGAAAATATTTTACTACAGTAACTTTTCTAGCTGTGATAATTTTACACTAGTTCAATAATTCAACTCAGATGACTATATAGGTTTTATCAAATAAACAACAAAAACAAAACTCAATGTATCATAAACAGTTTAAAATGATAACATAAACAATAATTACTACCAACTACAAAAGTGACCTTATCACATTTTGATAAGTATGTATTTTGATAATGTTCTGATATTTAACTGCCGATCAAATTTGCAGTTTTTTTTAATTGTAGTGCTATTCAATAAATTTAGCCACCGTATGGCAATATGGATACATGGCAACAAATTAAAGTTTTGTTTTCATTCCATTCGCGTTCAGCAAAAAATCTTTTTAATACTTTTTTGTCATTTATAGTATTGTGACAGAAATTCCACCTTCATGTTGTTTGCAGATAAAGGACCTGGCAAGCGATCATATTGTGCGATTCATCGGAGCATGCATTGACCCTCCACATATGTGTATTCTAACTGAGTACTGTCAGAAGGGGAGTTTACAGGTAAACAACAGTTTCATAGTGTTTATGAATACTAAATATAAATATTTATTTGCTCTTTAAATTAACTTTTACAAGATGCCAAACTTTGAATTACGTAAAACCAAAAAATAAATAACGCAGCTATACAAGGTTAAGAAAGCAACAACTAGTTGTAAAAAACGATGCACATCTTCTCTTTTGAGCAATCAAAATTGGTTTAAACAGCGGGAAAAATACACGATAACCAACTTTCGTTACTAGCAAAAATAGAATACCATCGGATTATGCTCCCTTTGATGAACAAATGAATACTTTGGACATAGGTAAAGGCTAGTAAAGAGTAGCGACATACAGATCACCCCACATAGAGCTGCAGGAGAGCAAATACTATAAATATACATTATAAATGTTTTCTTTTTTCAGGACGTTTTAGAAAACGAACAGATTAAACTAGACTGGATGTTTCGCTATTCATTGATGCAAGATATAGTACGGGTGAGTTGCTGATAACTGTTAGTCTCAACTGTTAGTCCTAATATTAGGCTTCAATATGCAGTGTTCTCTGCGTTTGAAAACTTTCAACTGCAGTAGTGGTATCAAGTAACCCGATAAAACGGTCAATGCACATACATGTGTGCAGATGGTAGTGACATGTTGTTGCAAATGCAATGTTGGTAGAGCCTAGTCGCCAATTACCCGAATTTAATTTGTGTTGATATGCATTATTTATAATCTCAGATCCCCTTAAAAATTATATTCGGTTCATATCCGCTTATGGTGTTCTTGTTTTGGGCAAACCAATTCTTTTAGACGACGACCATACGCAAATGAACATAAAATGGTATTAATCTGAAAATAGAAGGTTTCATATCGCCGCCGTATGCACACCATCGTTGTACAGTAGATCTTGTTAGCCGGTGTAAACATTTAGTTGCGCTCAGTCAGGTGCTAGGCGGCGTGGGCAGTAAATGTGCATTTACATGACTGCTGAAGAATATCTCAATCAAACCATATTTGCAGTATTTTATGGGTACGGAGGCTTTGATAGATGCAATTTTATCTAATTTAATTAAACATTTCTCGGAACACTTATAACCCATCTTTTTTCAAAACGAAAATGCAGCCAACTTTGTGTTCCTTACATGCTTGTATTAACTTTTTCGTAATTTCAGGCCATGGCATATCTATGTTCAACAGAGCTAAGAAGCCACGGAGCACTAAAATCTACAAACTGTGTGGTGGATTCACGGTTTGTCTTGAAACTGACAGATTTTGGACTTAATGACCTCAGAGGTCAAGATGAAGAGGTTCCAACGGGGTCATATGCTCATTATAGGAGTAAGTGATATTAAATTTTAAAGCTTATTAAATATCATTTATGAAGATATTTATTTGTTTTATGCAAATTATTTTGAGATAATACTGTAAAACTGGTTTTATTCGCGTTAGTTTTATTTTCGCTAATATTCGCGAATCGCTTACCTCGCGAATACATAAATACCGCGAAAATGTGAGTTTCCATATGTCTGAAAATAAGTTTATCCGAAACTATGCAACTTTAAAAAGAACTGACGACGTCGCGAATTCATAAATACGCGAATAAATAAACTAGCTGATTTTTTACTAAAATCACGAAATTTTGATCTCGCGAAATTAATGGGTTTTACAGTAATCTCGATAATGATGGGACATAATGGGACTTGATTTGTATTTATCATGCAAATTACTAACAGCTTACATTGAAAAGTATTTAGCGAAGCCACATACACAATTGCAGTCCTCTTCACTTAGACCAGCTGAAAGGGTAAATAATAATACACTACATTTAAAAAGGTTAAAATAAGTGATTAAATTTGAATGGTTTTATATATGAATTTCACTTTTTTTTCTCATATCGGAGACACTAGCAAACATATGAATTATAGTGTAACATGCATGTAACCCTCAAATCTATGTATGTATATTTTTGCAAAATTCCCAACAACCGTTTGCTAAATAATCTTTCTTATTTCGTCTAACTAGAAGAGTTCTTTTTATTAGAAAACAGTGCAATCTAAACTATTTCCTAACAAAATAATCTTCTTTGACGTGAAGAGAATGTAAGGCATTTTAATTTCATTTTACATTTGGCTATTATGTATTTTCCCTGTTAATTTTAATGTTTCTGTCACTATCAAATTTTCAGCTTAACGAATTTGAAAACAAAACTAGCCTGCACTATTGTAAATAAATGAAAATGAACTACGAAAGAAACTGAACACGACAAATATCAGATTATTGCAGTCTCGGTTTGATTTAACCTGTTGATGAGCATTAATGAAAATGCAAATTACTTTCTAAGCCTCCTAGCATCAGGTTGCTCAAATAGCATTTTCATTGGCATTTAACCTCCATTTTAATCGGCATCCGTTTTCTCAAACATTCAAAGACAAATTCAAACTTTCAAACAAAATTTGTATTTGACTGATTGAGAAAACGGCAGCAGTTTGATAATGGATGTTGAATGTCGATAACAATGCTTTTTAACCGGAGTACGGTAGTCTTTATCTGATCGAAATCGGTCCAGAAAATACTGAGAAATAAGCAAAAACCTACCTGAAGCGAGTGATTTTGTATGTGCACGATATCCAAAAAGTCACGTGGTATAGTCACCCTGAGCCTGGGTTGAGCGAAACTCAGTATTTGCACACATATAAGGGGCGCGTCACGAGAAATGGTACCTTCGAACAGTTGACGTCAATCCTTGAAATGACGTCATAAAGTTGAGCAGACGACACTGATTATTATGCATTTCGCGGTAAAAATATCATTTTAGCGTCAAAATGTGTAAGACAATCCATTGTTAGTTATGAGAAATTTATAGATAATTGAAAGTTCTTTCTAAATATACTAACAACTAAAATGTCACAAAATATGACCGAAGGTACCTTTTCCCGTGGCGCGCCCCATAAATACCGTGCTCAACGGCCTTCAAACGACGTAATTGATAACAGCACTGATTAAATGTAAGGGGCGATGTTTTACTGTAGCCACGTGGCACAAACAACGCTACTGTGATAATTAAACAGATGGAAAAGTAAATATGAAAGCCAATAAACACGATAAATATCAAAACAAATGCGAAAAACTTGTACCAGTGCTTTTGTGTCATAGCGAACTGGTCAATATTCGTAAAGTCAAATCCACTCTAAAAATGATATTCAATTGGCTCTTATTATATACACTGAACGCAAAAGTCAGATTTACAAACATAAAGGAACAGGAAATAAACTTAGCTATAATTATGATGGAAAAATGGCTTTTCCGAGATGAGAATTCTTGGAACTTCAGTTTTACGTTACCGTATTCGTTTTGGGCAAGATGCCGCCCTAAGCGGTATTTGCCTTTACATTCTCGATCAACAACCAACTTATTCATATGGAAAAGCGTGTATATTTTTGTTGAGTTCGTTAATTATATCAGTTTTTTTTCATCTGCCTACCATGTGTTCTCTTTTGCACTGCTTTGAATATATGGATTTTATTCACCTTTTGTTTGTTATGGACTTATTAAGTATAATGAGCTATGTACTATGTTCTGTTGTTCATCTATGATGAATATGTTTATGTTTTATGATGTTTTCATTGTTGCATTGTCTGGAAAATAGGGGTTTCCTTTACCTTAAGTTTATTGTGGAACTACCTGCCATGTTTTTGTTCTTTTGCTTTGACTTGAAAATATGATTTTTTTACTTAAGGTTTGTTGTGGACAGCACCGGAACTCCTACGGATGCAGCACCGACCACCGAGCGGAACACAGAAGGGCGATGTCTACAGCTTTGCAATAATATGCCAAGAGATCGTCTATAGAAATGGTGTATTTTACCTGGCAAATCACGATTTGGGCCCTCAAGGTAATTGCCAAAGAAATGTTTGAAAATTTCGAGTCAGTTCAAATTGAAAGATAGCACAACTTCGAAATCGTATTCCTTTTACGCGATGCGAGCAAATCTTGAAAAGAAACTAGCAAATTTACGAGTGTCTCTTTATACTGAAATAATTCAAAACTTTTAAATTTTGTTACGTTTTTCGTGATTCGTGTAAATCTTGAAAAGGAAGCAATGAAATTTTACAATAAAAGATACACTCAACAAAAGTTCTAATTGGTCATTAATTGTATATGTTTACAATGTATGCTAGTTTCGTTTCTTCCCTACGTCAAGGGAGGTTGTGGAAAGAACTGTTGTCTCTTGAAATCAATTATCTAATGTCTTTTTAATCGTTATTGATTGTTTTTTAAATGAATCCAATTATGACATTTACTTACACCGCAGGGTCAAAATTAGAACAGTCTTTAATTGAAAGGGAGGTAATTTTAGAATTGGATGCTTTGAAAGGGGTTTATTCAAACAAATGTGCTATTGATAAATCACGTTTTCTGTTTTTCCTACTAATGAGGGGTCCTATTAAAACAACACAGGGAATTAAGAGAAAATTTCTGTTTGCTTGACCTTTTTATGCAAGAAATGCATTTTTAGCAAAATGAAAGATAACTCTTGCCAAACTGTTCCAATGTCAATGATTACAAGATTAAAGCTTAAATTGAAGATTGTTGTTGGCATATGATCATAAATAAAGAGTGAATTCAATGTATTTCTTATAAAAAAAATGCAGACAAAAAGTGACCAATTAGAACTTTTGTTCGGTAGTGTGTGTTCCAGCATTTACCTAAATGACTTCGCCACTGATATCTATTTAATGCAATATAATTTTAAATTATTGGATTTCATGCATTAAGGCACTTTATATGCAAACTAAACCAGTTATCCATACATGTAAATATGAAACCGCAATAGTAATCATATTATCATAATGTAATCATATGTATGTTCCAATGATGTACTGTTTCTGAGAAATGCAAAAAATCTTTTGTATTTCTTCCCATCTACGGTGTGCTCAATACCACTCGTGTTTCTTGAAAATATAAAGCTCAGCCACATGTTGTGTTGTTGACAAAGCACTTACTATGTTGCTAAGAAATCACAATTATTTCCGTGATTAATTAATCCATTTCGGACTTCTTTGATTTAACACCAGACATGAGAATTTACATTAGCGCAAATGGTATAAATTATTTATTTAAGATAAGTGTGTGTTTCTTTATCAGATGTTTGGACAGGAAATTTATGTTAACACTTATCTGAAAAGGTAAATAAGATTATTTGTAAATGCAATTTTGAATCTTGAGAATGGTTAGTACATTTTAACTGATTCGGAACGGAACGGCTTGACATGGCGTTTAGCGGAGAAGGTAAGTCATGATAATAGTAGTAATGACATTTTAAATATTTAAAATGCAGAATTGTGTGCGGCTTTACACTAAACATACTCCTAAAAGATAACATAAATAGTTGTAAAACTTTGCAAAAAGTAAAAAATAGTTTGAACTGCCTTTTTTCCCGCACCTACTGATTACACTTTGGTAGATCGGAATTAAAATTATTGTATACATTTTATTGTACATTTGTTAACTGAACGTGTAGTATCTACATAATTACATGAAAATGCAAATTAAATCAGAGCGGTTAAAAATAATGTTTACTAGAATATTGTTGGGTTTCCCCTTATCTTAGTCTAAAATCTTAACAAATGGATATATTTTAAGAAATGATATTATCTTTAAAATGGGACTTGTTTTCCTTACAAAATAAAAAGCCTTTTCTTTTATTGCATTATTATTATAAAATAGCTCAAAGATAAAGCTGAGATTGGAAACCAGTCTCAAATCTCAAGCATCTGATTGGCTGAAATGGCGACTGATGCTTGAGATTTGAGACTGGTTTCCATGCTCAGTTTTATAACCTTGGGCACAGATTTCTGTGAATCTGTCTTGGCTTAGCACCTTTTCCAGTTGGCCCAAATGAATGAATTTTTAACTGAATCGGAGGTGTAAACGGGTTAAGTCTGAAATGTCATAACGAATATTAAAAGCCAGTCCAGAAAACACACGCAACATTGTCATTTACATTATCAAAACAGCTTAAAAAGAGCAATAATGTTATTATATCCTCCAATTACAAGGCAATTACTGGTAATCTTGGAATATCTATTGACCAATATTAGAACGTTTAGATATGAAATGGTTACATAATGTATACTGTTTTTATACGAAATGCATTATTTAGCTGCTTCAGGTTGATTATACAAGCAGTCATAGTATTTGTCAAGTATTTTTCATATGAGAATGTGTGGGAGATAATTATTTCTGAATTTAGCTTTTCCTTAAATACATACATTATTTTGCAATTATTTGTTAAAACTTGTTTTGTCTGAACAATACATTTTGATATTGTTAAAATAAAATTGTGTGTTCAAAAACAAACTTAAACAATCGGTAAAAAATGAGTGAATATGATATTATTTATATTTTTTGAAATGTGTTAAGAATATGCGATAAAAATTGATATGAGCATAATATTAAAATGTTTATGTTTGATATGATAGAATCATATGTTAATTTACAATATTTACAGTTTCTAAGTATTGTGGTGAGTTTTTTGTAAGACTTTCCCCTATTTTGCACTAAACATTTCTGGATGTCGCCTATTCCTCACCGAATAAATGCTTTGGCATTAATTGAATAGCTGAGTTACGAAAGCCAATTAAAAAGGTTGCGCAATTGTGAAATCTGGTATCCAAGGCTTAGTTAAGTTTCCAATGCTTCTTTCAGATCAGGGGGAGGGGGTCGACGGGCTGTCCACTTCGTTTAAATTAGTAGTCCTGAGTTTAAAAAATCCGCCTGCAAACATTCTCACTAAAATGCTTTTATACTTGACCGTCATTAGCGTCGTGCTTTTGAATGTCTACATGCTTTTTGAAAGCCATTTAATTGAAAGAATTTGGAGTTTCATTGTCCATTTAACAGGCCAACTTAACCATTTGTGATCATATGAGAACCTGATAGGGCATGTTTTAGATTGTTGCACACTTTAACTGATTCCAACACCTTGTGGACCTTTGTCAGTTCTTATGCGGCAAAACAATGACTTTTGGTTCTCTTGTTTAGATGGTAGATTCTCTTGTTTACTTGAAATTGAACATATAATATACGAATGCTGACATTCCTATCTTCCCATTTGGCTGTGCAATGAAACCCTTCTTTCTGAATATGAATGTCTTATATTCACATATATTTCTTTAATTTTATTTGAATCATGATTGATCAATTCATAATCATTTGACAAAGTTACTTATTATTGTTTGACTTTCAGGTAATAAATTTACTTAGATTAAAACATTTAATGAAAACAAGACAATTCGATAGATAAGAGAAGAAAACAGTTACTTAAAATTAAAAACAATTTATTGGAATGCGATTCAAACTAATTGTTTGTCGATTGCGTTGAATGCCTGACCGACTAGCCTTTTAGAAAGTTTAAATTTGTCATTCAGAGACATTCAAACCTCGGGTTTTTAGCCATCGGTTTAATGTTACAACTGGGCATTTGAACAATAGAGACTTCTTCGCCAGAGAGTTGTTATCAACCTTTTTTATTCTTTTGTTTAACTGCATCTTGATGTTGGTTAAGAAATGTAAATCTAAAAGACTGTGTTCTTCTTACCATTGCAGAGGTAATTGAGAGAGTACGCGAGTGGCAGAGACCCCCATTTCGACCAACGTTGGAAGAGTTCGATTGCCCGTGTGACGAACTTGCTCACGTAATCAGACGCTGCTGGGCAGAAGACCCGATGGAGAGACCGGATTTCGCCATCTTGAAGTCGATTATAAGAAAGTTGAACAAGTGCGTATTCACTCTTATATTGCTTGACTGTTATAAATTTGTTGTCCCATGTTTGTCTTTAAAAATCTTCCATACACTATCATCATAGAAAAACTACATGTAACAATTTATGGCAGAACTTTCTGTGCTGAAAGTGCTGCAAAGGACTATAAATGGGGCACGCCACGGGAAAAAGTACCTGCGGGCAGTTGACGTCAATCCTTGAAACGACGTCATAAAGTTGAGCAGACGACATTAATTATTATGCAATTCGCGGTAAAAATACCATTTTATGTCAAAATGTGTTACAAAATCATTGTTTTGTTATGAGAAAGTAAAAGAAATGTGAATGTTATTTCTAAAGATAGTAACAACAAAAATAACACAAAAAATGACCGAAGGTACCTTTTCCCATGGCGTGCCCCAAATAAATAAACAAGACTAAAATGAAATCAAAAAATCAAGAGGCAGTCCAGGTAACCATTACATTCAATGCAGTTTGATTTAGATTGGCATCTGCATGCCACTGTGCATGTATTACATTCAACTGATTAGATTACATTGGAATTTTGCCATGTGAAAATGTCAGTAGCGTTTATAGGACTCAGACGAAACAAGCCGTGACAAATATGGCAGGATCAAAGTTTTTGGGCTAAGAGATATTTTCAGTCTGAAAGTTAAATCTCTAAAAGACATATTTCCTTGCATATTCTAATTGATATGTATTTTGTTCAATAAGATTTTTGTTTCGTAACAGAGACAATGCTTGCTTGCCTTTTAAAACGAGTTTGTTTGCAATATGATTTAAATACTCGGTTTTTTATTGCAATAGTGAAAAAAGCGGTTTAATACAGATTTGTGGTTGCAAGTAATCTATTCAAAATTCTATAAGGGCCACTTTTGTATGTTTTCCAGTTTAAATTATATTACACTCGAGCTTCAGTTCAATTATTTGAATGGTTAAAACGGGTTAAATATGTTAACCTTTACAATTATAATTGCATTCTACAAACGTGGCCCTTATCAAGTTTAATTAGTATATATAACCCACTTTAAAAAAAAACAAACAAACAAAAAAAACATTAGACACCTTACCTAAACATGTGTATTAAGTAAGACCTACTATAAACGAGTCTTTTGTAATTATTCTGAATTTTCATGCTTTTAATTACTAAAGCACGATTTTAATCTATTTTTAGAGACGGCGACAAGGGTAATATATTGGACAATCTGCTGTCGCGGATGGAACAATACGCAAACAATCTCGAGTCCTTGGTGGAGGAAAGAACGGCAGACTTCCTCGAGCAGAAGAAAAAGGCAGAAGATCTGCTATATATGATGTTACCGAAGTTAGTATTTTATCATTATCTATGATAATATGAGCGCGATACTTATTTGCGTTAACAGAAAATAGCCTACTCATAAAAAGGTCTCAACATGATAAAACTGAAAATGAAAACCAGTCTCAAATCTTAAGGATCTGATTGTGCTTTTTCAAAGTAATTTCAAAGTAATTTAAAGTGTATTCATGGGTTTTTTATGTTTGCTAGCTTTGACCTAGATATGCTGAACGCTGTTATTTCGAAGTAAATATTAAAATGCTGATAATGACTTTATCTTTTACAGACAAGTTGCTGGTCAACTTATCCGAGGTGAGACGGTCATGCCGGAAACGTTTGATTCGGTTACAATATACTTCAGTGATATTTGTGGTTTTACGGCTCTCTCTTCAGAAAGCACACCGATGCAGGTATAACAGTTTCTATGATTTGTTGTTGTTTTTTTTTCGTTGAAAGGCCCTTTTTGAGGGTTACCACATTAATTAATTTTATAATACAACACCATATACTTCTCAAACTTTGTAGTATGTAATTTTTTGTTTATGATGAAGTTTGAACATTTTATGATACATAAAATCTTGTTTGTATTGTTGATTATATATATATAAAATAATGAATAAGACATCTGAGTTGAATTATTGAATAAAACATGAGTGTAAAATTATCTAAGCCGGAAAACATACATACTACAAAATTGGCCCTTATCAAATTTGACTAGTATAACAAGCATACAATGATTTCATCTCAAAATTACAATAAAATATTAAGGCTTAAGTACAAAATTACTGTACATTTATTTAAGTTATCGAGATAATTTTTTTCAAATTTTGTAAAAAGACCGATCAAAAAATGTATCGGCCACTCAAAAATATATTATTGTAAGAAATATTATTTCAAAAATCAAAAACGCGGAACTATTAAAAACGAAATATGAATATTAGGAATTACCACACGCAGAAAGCACAGCCTCTTCTCGCAGCCAAAAAAAGTGGAGAGGAGAAAAAGAAAGCATGGGTTTATATTTCAGAAAATCGTTTTAAATTAGACACATATACAAATAAAGGAAAAGAGAACCTTTGGGATACAGCCTTGGAAATGCAGATTATTAAAAAAGGACACACACAAAAAAAGACAAGAAATTAACAAAATCCGCTCACTGTCAAATCTGATTATTATTGAACATATTCAATTTGTTGATTCTTTTTTAGGTTATTGACCTGTTGAACGATCTCTACACAACGTTTGATTCCATTATCGAGAACTTTGATGTATATAAGGTAAAGTGTCTTTTGTAATATCTCGGCTAGCTCAATCGGTAGCGATGTTGGAATTGTATGGCTAGGCGCTGTCGCCGTGACGGTACGGGTTCGCTCCCTATAAGAGGCAGTTTATTTGAATGAAATCAAATTTTTTTTCAGTATATGCATTATAATTACCAGACATATGTTTATATGTACATGTTTTTGATATCTTTCTTAATACATTGAACGATCATATATGATTAACTTTTAGGTTGAACTTGATAGAAAAATAACATTTGCATAGCACTTTTATTATGCATTTGGCTAACTTTTGTACTTATTATACACTGGACAATCAGTTATTTTAAATCTTAAGGTTAAAACATTATACACATGTATTTGTCTGCAATTTTATTTAATAAATAGCCAATCATGTTTTTT
Source organism: Corbicula japonica (assembly GCA_038501625.1). Lineage (NCBI taxonomy): Eukaryota > Metazoa > Mollusca > Bivalvia > Venerida > Cyrenidae > Corbicula > Corbicula japonica. The sequence goes on from JAZAYU010000023.1 coordinate 7,013,536, forward strand.
TTTAATTTTCAATTAAAAATTTTATGCACATAATTTTGACTTTCTTATATTTGATTATAATGATATTTAATACATTGCACACTCATTTAAAAATATTTGAATCTTCAGGATGAAGATGTATGAACATATATGTGACTATCCTATTTAATACCTTAGGCAATCATATATATTTTAAATTTTCAGGTTGAAACTATAGGTGATGCATATATGGTGGTGTCTGGTCTCCCAATTCGAAACGGGAATCTCCACGCGCGAGAAATCTCCCGGATGTCTATAGCATTGTTGAATGCTGTTTTGTCTTTCAAAATACGTCACAGGCCTTCTGACCAATTAAAACTGCGCATAGGCATACACTCCGGTAAATTTATGTTTTCTTTGAACTTAAATTAGAATTATGTATAATTATGTAATGCTTAAAGAATAATGTGGGAAAATAAGATTAAAGCATTTGTATGGGGCATTTCACGGGAAAAGGTGTCTCAACGTACACATGACATCAGTAGTTAAATTTACGCCATTACGCTTATGCATTTCGCCCAAAAACTAATATTTTGTAGTCAAAATGATAACAACATTTGCCGATAAATGATGAAAAAATAATAGATAATTCTAAGATCTTTTTCTAATTATATTATCACCTTTAATGTAAAACAATATTACCGAAGGAACCTATTCCCTTGGCGTGTCCCATATAACTATCAGCCAATAGATTTAAACGAGAGTTTTTTGGCGGGAACTCGCGTGATCAAAACATGGATATATATGCTTGAAGTCTGTTACCTAGTACCTATAAATTTTATAGGAGAATAAAACTGAGTTGGAGTTTAAGCAATGTTAAACGCTTTAAATTATATAAGTGTTGTATATTGCGTAAGCGAATTATAAATGGCTTGACTTTCACAATCATATTTGTTAAAACTGTAATGCAAATTTATCATAAGGATCCGATACCGGTTAGATACCTTTTTCAGACACGGTGCATAGCAAATGTTAATAACTAAAAATGTTGCGATTTGATTGTCGAACTTGACCTGTTGCGTGTAGATTGTTTTGTTTTAAGTAACGTCCATAAAACGCATTAACTGAAAATGTACTCTGTCTCTAGAAATAACAAAGTCTTATTTTGTTTGAAAGGTTCTGTATGTGCTGGTGTTGTGGGTTTAAAGATGCCTCGATATTGTCTTTTTGGAGATACGGTTAACACAGCGTCCAGGATGGAATCGAACGGATTACGTGAGTAGTCAATTATTTTGAGGTTATGAGTGTTATCAGTGGCGTCTATTATGGCTATTAGATTACAACAGAACTTTAAATATAAGTATCATGCATGAGTGTGAGGTGAAGATGGAAAAATCTGTCACCGAGGGTTAACTGTTTTGCGGGAACGAGGCTCTGCCGAGTTCCCGCCAAAACAGTTCACCCGAGGTGACAGATTTTTCTATCTTTACCGAATGTCTCGTGCAAGATACTTTTTCTTGCATACCTTTTTTTTATTTATAACATTTCTGTGTATGTAGACAAACTAATTTATTTTCCTTATGTTCAAATATTGACATTTACGTAAACCTTTTTTTACAATGACGTCACTAACTTGAATATATTACGTCAGATACTTGAAGACGTGACGTCACTCACGTGACTCATTCTACACGGGGGGGTGTAGGATCGAAATTTCCTACACGAGTGAAAACACCGGATGACCTGATCTGGTATGCAAGAAAAGCCACGTAACACGACATATATTCAAACTTCATATATACTGAACAAAAATAAAAAGTATCCACTTTTTATGCTTATATTCTCATTGACATATTTTCATTTAATCAGGTACGCTTTGAATGGTGTTTAATTGGTTAATCTCAGTTGTTTTCAATTTCTATTGTTGATAAACATAATATTCCACACCAAGACCTAAGCAGCGGCAAGTCGAATAACAATTAATAATGGATTACAAAACACTACATATTCAATTTAAAGGGAGGTAATTGGAAATGGTTGGACTTTCTAGCGTAGTTTATCGAGGACTACTTGTTTTATTGATGAATGTTTTATGATTTTATTGATCACAAGAGGTGGAAAGATTGATTTAATTCATACCAATGTGAATACTTTAAAGAATCACTGACTTTTTCCTGGAACCCTCATTACAACAAAGGGAAAGATAACTAAGTTGTGGCTGCAGATTTTCAAGAACACTTTTTCTCTTTGCAATGATAACAGAAATGCAAAGTTGTCCACATAAAGATTTCACAGTTTTCGTTTTCAAATTTTACAAAATTTAAGGTAGGAAAGTGGATACTTTTTATTTTTGTTGAGTATAGTTTGATTCATCCATGCTTATCTTTGTAAAAAATATTAATTAAAACTCTTTTTCAAGAGATATATAGCTAAGAATGAAAATCAGTTTAAGTTTCCCTACTCACATTTAGGCTGAAGGTTATAAAACTGAGATTGTAAACCAGTTTCAAAACTCAAGCATCTCATTTGCTGAAAAGGCGACTGGTGGACAATTCAGCCAATCATTTGCCTGAGATTTGAGGCTGGTTTCCATGCTTAGTTTTATATACTTGGGCATAAGTCAGTTCTAAGATTGTGCTGAATTTCAACCAATCATTTTATAAACTTTGACCTTGAAATTTCAGCACTTAAAATCCATGTGAGTCCTTTTACGAAGGAAGTTTTAGATCAGTTTGGAACGTTCGATCTGGAGCTCAGGGGTGCAGTTGAAATGAAGGTATGTCAATTTAAAAATAATAAAAAGAAGTATATTTGGAAATTTTAAATAAAAAATAACCGGGCAAATATAAAGTTTGAATAGCCAGCTACTGCGTTCTAACAATTCAGCATTCGGTTATTTTTCATTTTATGCTGATCGTTTTGTGATTAAACATCTTTTGAGAATTTATTCATACACACAGTATAAATTAACCCGTCATTTTACGAAATGACGCCAATTTCCCGCGTCTCGGCTCTTACAGAAGTACAAAACTAGATTTTACAACATATACCCGTTACAATAAAAACAATACCAATGATAACATGACCCGTACAATGAATGACATTAATAACCCTTCAACATGACCTGTACAATGCCTAACAATATCAATGATAACATTTTCAACATGTTCTGTACAATGCCTAACAATATCAATGATAACCTTTTCAACATGACCTCTTCAATGCCTAACAATATCAATGATAGCATTTTCAACATGACCTGTACAATGCCTAACAATATCAATGATAACCTTTTCAAAATGACCCGTACAATGCCTACCGATTTCAGTGATAACCCTTTCAACATGACCTGTACAATGCTTAACAATATCAATGATAACCTTTTCAACATGACCTGTATAATGCACTAAAACCAGGTCCTTAAATGCACCGATTACTCCATTTTATTTCGATATATTTTTATTCGCTATATTTAGTCCTTTCTATGCATTTAATAATTGTAAAATTAATATAAACAGCTGAGACATTGAAGTATACTTACCAAAACTGTGAAAAGGCAGAATTAAATAAGCAGTCAATATGGAATCCATTTTGATAGGTTTAACTTGGTAGATACTAGTGATAGGTGAATAGGGAACTTTGAAAGCCACTGAACTCGGGAAACATGAAAATATTGCAGGCTCGGTTTGATTGAACCTGTTCATCGGCATTAATGGAAACGCATATTACTGCCCACACCTCCTATCCCCGGGTTGAGTCCAACTTGATATTTACACTTATAAACAGTACACTTTTGATCCATCCCAAGATATGGTATTAATTTTAATATTTTTTTTACTTTTCAGGGTAAAGGATCAGTAACCACGTACTGGCTGAATGGAGAAAGAACCAGTATTTATCCTGAGAAATTGAAAATACCGCCATTTTCATGATGACATCATAACTGTAATGTGACGTATGAACATGACGTAACCAATGGACCAAAACAAGCACAATCAATTGTTTTCAATGTACTTAACATTGGAGGAAATTAAAAAACGCAATGGAACTGTATTAAATATACTTATAATATATACGTAGTATTTATTACTTGAGATACTCTTTGTGTTGGGACATTTTGTACAGTATGCTAGCAAATAGATAAAATGTTCATGTATACAAAGATCTACACCTGTTTTCTATTTACCTTTTATGAACGCCTTGTTAATCTTTTTGAGGAATTCTATGTTTTATTCCCTTGATTTTACATATTATGGAAAATGTGTAAGCTTATTTGAATTATACAATTTTATGGTTTACACCAATGCTTGAATCAAGTTTTATCTTATAGTTTCTGTTGTGTAATGTACGTGTTTAGGCTGATGCAAACGACTTCCGATATTCCCACATTTCTATTTTTAGAATATGACTTAGTAGGAAATGTGCAATGAAGGACTGAGAGTGTTTTAAATAAATGAGGTTACAGTTGTTATCAATTCGCGTAAAATGTTGCTTTTTAGTGTTTTATTTATTTGAGGTGCCAAAGCTGAAAATAGCCTTTCGACTGCTTTTCAAAACCATGCGATAGTAATGTTCTACTGTGTTTCATGTACATGTAGTATTGTCCAAAAACGGCGACCTATCATAAGTAATGCTATACACCGGTTAAATCACTAATTATCTTGAGAAAGGATCATTTGTATTAATGACATTTCATCTCAAAATGTATGTCATTTGAGCTATTAAAATCGCTTTAGGGAGTATCATGCCAGATCCAATACTTTTGTGATGTTGGTGTTTTGCCTGCATGCATAACCTGTTATTACACCGTTTCAGGTATATTGTTACTGTTATTTTATACACAAGAAACATTTTCAAGAATGATGTTTACGGTCTTATGGAAACAGTAACAAACTTTAAAATGGATAAACTATTTTCCATCTCTTTGTACATTTTTAGACTTAAAATATAAGAGTTACTATTGATGGTGTCTTTTATCTTTACCAATGAGCATTTCCTCAAAAGAGCGTTAAAAGTAATTTATTTTATAAGCTCGCACAGTTGCAATATGCTCAATAATAAACAACATGCACCACTTTGAATATAGTTACACAGTTAAGTGTAAGACAACAGATAACCTGGTTTCCTTGTATGCCTGTCTGATCGCAGTCGTAATATAATATATTAGAACTTCAAAACACCTAAGCTGTGACATGTTTTAATTGACATCGCCATTGTTTTCGGTTAATTACCAGTGTTAACATTTAACCTTAACCTCACGGAATTAGGCTGGTATCCATGGACGAACTGTGCAGACCATTGCCTTCCGACCAGTATTAACACTGCAATCGCGTTTTCATTTATAAGATTATATCTGACCAAGCTTCGAACATTAAAGATCCTGATTAGTCGAAAAGGAAGAACACTGTTTGCGCTTGATATGAAAACCTGTATTTTTGGAGTCATGGGTTGAACACCTTAATGGCAATCTGAATGCAACATAAAAACTCTTAGGATCTACTCTACAATTAGTTTTTAATAGATAATACTATCTGATATTTGTTGTTTTCATATTAAACGAATTAAGGTCCAATTTTCCTTATGTCTTGATGTTTTTTTCTCTGATTTAACCCCATCTGTTTCAATTCATATATGTTATGGTCTAGTATTATATAAAATATACAACAAACGAATAAACAAATATTTAATATTTTGGAATCATAACGTTATTCTTTATGAAATTAATTAAATGATGCATTGTGACGTCCTCAACAAAAAAAACTAGCAGCTTATGCTCACTAATTGCATTATGTTATATTTTGAATATGTATGAAATTTATTAAATAGTGCACAGTTGCATCCAAATGTTTTGCAAAACCAGCCGGTTATACTTAATAATAAGAAATCCAGTGACCAGAATTCCAATACTTTTATGGAACTGTTTTATTGTTCCGCTTGTTAAACGTACTGACACAAATTCCAGATTTTTAATTTAAATATTTAATTGTTATTAATATTTGCACATTTTGAATTGTATATGCATTCTGTATTTATTTGAAAATGATACTGTTTTGTTATTTCGGAATTTTGTCAATTCCTTCTCATAGTATATTATGATTTTATTTCAAATTGTTTCAGATGTACTTTGTAACAACACCAGAGTGTAAACTTTATATGTTGTTTGAATAAGCCATTGTTTTATATTAGAATTTAACACTGTTTCAATTCATATAGTGTAATTCGTGCAATTATCGAGTTTAATTAGGTCTGAACTTGGTTTTTTAATTTCTTTTTTATCTTTAAGGGTTCACTTTATTTTGGGAATAAAATATAACGTGAATAAATGCTTGCTTAGTATTGCTGGAACTGATTTTTTTCTTATCTTAAGACAAAAGTAAATGGACTAATCAAACTACCGTAATTGCTCTAGGTCTTGGGACAGAGTTATTTTTCGAACACCATTATGTCTTCTCGAATTTAAATATTTTTGCCTTCCAATAGTTTGGGACACTTAACGAATTGTTATTTATTTGCAGTGTCCCAATGTATAAGGACATTCTGAGAAAGAGTATGCTTTCCTCTCGAAATTTTGGAAACACAAAAATTATTTTAGGTTTAATTATTTATATTTGTTCCAAGAATTAGGGTGGGTTCGGTTATGTCGGTTATGTCAGACTCTTTACATAATTAAACATACTCGGTATCTTATATGATTAAAAGGGATACAACAATGAAAAATTGTCATATGTAAAATACATGTAATTTATTTATGTTAATATAATTCATGACGTTTCAATTACAATTCATGAAGCGTAAACGTCACTTATTCTAACAATTTTTTACCAAACTGCAATCCTTCTTTTTTTATTATTATTATTATTTATTAATTTCTGCTCAAACATGGAATGTTTGCTACATAATTGTTGAAGTCTTATTTATTTTGTTATTAGCACGTTTTGTTGATTATATAACTGGTATTTGGATAATAAGGCAGTCACGTGATATTCTATTCATACAAAAATGATTTTATTGCACATATGGGTGAGTGCATAAACGTTACAATATAAATTTTTGTTTAACTATTCGCTGACAAAAGATAATTTATAATTATTTGTTTGACACCTAACTGTCTAATTATCGTTGACTTACTATACTAACAGTGTCTAAAATGAATGTGTGTGCGTGATTTCGTGATTTTTTGTTATAAATTAAAATCACTTAATGATGTTTCATCAATACCAGCCTGAACATTTATTTCTTAGCCATTTACATGTTGCTGTAATATTTCTTTTTTGTATTGCCCACAACTGCATTGCTTGGATCTATATTTGTACTGTGTGTTGTGTTTTTATTTTTGTCAAAACGTATCATGATCCGCAAGACTCATGTTAAAATGTTAGCAGTGAATTTACAAATATTTGTTATTGGTACATATCGCCTCTTGCTACTTAGACAACCGGAAGAAAAATATGTTTATGTGCATGCCCCCCTCTAAAATTGTCCATGTTAATTTTTATTGTCAATATTGTAATAAAATGCAATTAACTTAAAATGTACTTTATTTGGAAAAACGCCTGTTGCTTTTATGGGTAAGACCTTAAAAGTTCATGAGCTCATTTAAAAGATGCAATTTTAGGTTTGTTTCAAATAGGCATCAAACCTGTGCCCAAGATCATAAGACTAAATCTTTCAGCAAATCAGATGCTTGAGATTTGAGACTTTAATGACCTTGGGCCCTAGGTTCCGCCTACAAAGTACACACATTGTGTCATGACATTCAGGATCCGCCTTTGAGAGACAAGAATGGTTAAAATTTCAGAAGTGTTTGATTTATTTAGGATGTAGGCATTAGAAATGGCTTGCATAAACATAATATATTAAAATAATTATGTAAGTTAGAGAGGAACGACTCTTTTTTATAGTTACAATTAGTTGAAAAAGTGTTTTATCAATAATCAAGAAACCAACATTTATCGAGCAACGTCATGCGAAAACATGTCAAAGAGAAGTGAACGTCATTCACAAGTCAAATTCATTCACATTTAAAAAAACAATGTCCAAATATACACGATGGGCAGAAGACATTGCCTAATATTATGCATATAACGGTAATATTATAATAATTGTTTAATTATTGTGAAAATACGTAACTATATTATCTGACTAAAGGTAATATTCATGGTAATTGTTGGTTCTTTCCAAAAAATACAACTAAAACAGTAAAAAAAATCAGCAAAGGCATGTTTTCACAAGACGCGGTTTGATTCAACTTAGACCTGTTTTTACATGAGCATCTGCAAGATATTTTTGTTTTGTAGGTACCTTAGCATGTAAACAATAAGCTTATAAAAATAAAGTTGATATAAATCAAGCGACAGCACACCAGCTGCCAGCAAGACCATCAATGGTACGTTACTTGATAAAACCGATTAATTTTTCGGAAATCCTTGAAGGGAAGAGGAAAAGTTTACTTTTACATTTGATTAAAATATATGTGGAATCCACGCTTCAAATTACCGTTCCAATACAAAGTTCAGTTCCCCAGAATTGCTTCTAATGGTGCAACAATATCCATATGACAAGTACCGTTGCATTGAAACATGTCCGGCCTGGGCTGAAGGTTATAAAACTTAGATTGCAAACCAGTCTCAAATCTCTAGGATCTGATTGGCTGAAATGGCGACTGGTCGCCATTTCAGCCAATCAGATGCTTGAGATTTGAGACTGGTTTCCATGCTCAGGTTTATAACCTTAGGCACTGTTCGAGCGTTTACATTGAATGTCTTTATGTTTGATTATATTCCATAGGTTTTATAGTTGAATTAATAAATATATCATCAATAAAACCAAGATTTAAATTAATGCTGCGTTTGTTTGTATGTTTAAGAGTTGAGATTTGTTAATATTTCTGGTCTTGCTTGGGATTCGAAATTTAGAACAATGTCGGCCAAAGGGCACCAAGTATGTACAAAATACTGAATCATACAGTTAAGAGAATTTTAAAATGAAACACAATTTTACAACAATATTAGTTTGTCACATTTAATAAGAATTAATAAGAATTAATTTAAGGGTAAAATGTGTCCGTTAACCATGTATTTAACAGTAGAATTACATTCAATCAACTACTGACAGGACTTGCAGCCATAATAAATGCTTATTTAGATAAAAGGATAATGACTGCCTCAATCATCATTAAAAAAAGAGCTGTTTGACATTTTGTTCTTTTGATAATTGTACATAATATACTGGTAAAGACCTGATCGTGTCTCTCCATTTTTACTGGATACTCATGTGTTAAATCTGGTACCTCTATGTATACACTTATAAAAGGCATCCCTATGGGTACAAGTTATGCACCCGTAGTTGCTGATCTCTTTATATGTTGTTATGAAAGAGACTGTGTGTAATCTCTTTCTACTGAACATCAAGCTGACATCATTACAGCCATTAACACCACCTCGACATATCTTGATAATTAATTTTATTTAATATCGATTTAACTTTTTTTCATCTTGAGTTAACATAAATTTATCCTGATAAATTCAAGTTTAACAAAACTAATAATTCAGAACAGCAAAAAAACTCACTTGATCTAAATCCTTTCATCAATAGTAATTTCTTAATAACTAAACTATATTATCAAAGATTTTGAATAATTTTGATGTTACATGACATTGTGCAAATTTTCAATTTTAGATGGTGATGTCAAAGGTTATATATTTCGCCTCTTTGTTTGCTTTTTTGAGCCAATTACAATGTCAAAGATTTATATAACGTAATATTTGCATTACAGAAACAATTAAAACAGTGTTATCGGTATCACAAATTAAGGAATAAATCGCCGATAGTCAGCTCTAATTCAAAAATACAGTTGCTGTTTAAAATCACTATTGCGACAAGGTATATCGAAGCCAGTGATAAATTGAGATTTAATTTATAAACTAAAGAAAATAAAAGGTAATGTAAATTACACCATTTTATTTGTAAAATCTGTAAATTCAAAAAGAAAGGTAACAAACATGATATTTTATAATGCTCTACCTGTCTGGTTATTGACCCATCTACTATTTCTATTATGCATGAAAGTGGCAGGGGTTTAGAAGTTTGAGAAAGTTTAAAGTTGAATCTTACACTGTCAGCTCGATTTGATGTTTTTATCCTTGCCTTCGTTTTTTGCTGATTTGACGCGATGGACTCTCGTCTCATTAAGGTCATTAAGTGTTCATCGGTTTGCTTGACAGTGCTATAAGCCTTATATGTTTTATTTGTGAATGTGCTTTTGCATGCAACATGGTCGTGTTGATGGGTGTGTTGAAGTTATTTCACCAAGACAACTTTTATTTGTACGTTCATATGAGAATCTATTGGGGCAAGTGTGAGGTTGGTGCGCTATAGAAAATGGTTTAAACCCACGGTTTCAAATTATTTTGCCACTTACCGATCATAGGCGGTAAGCCCTCCAGTGTTCTATTTGGTTAATTGTTTAAGGTTTCCACTCTGAAACCAATCATTTTTTAACAAATGAACTCTGTTCCTCTTCTCTATTTGTTTTTTTTTTGTCAAGGGAGGCTGTGTCTTCTGGATTTTGCCCTTTTTGATATGCATATTTCACTTTTTGAAAAGAGAACAATATTCGGTCACCGTCAGTTAAACCTGAGACACCTGTGACGGTGCGGGTTCGCTCCCAGCTAGAGGCACTATCATTTACCATAATTTTTAGTTTTTCAAAACACTGTCATCAAACTTAATTTGAAGTAAAAGATAAATTATCAAGATTTATTCTATAGTTGCATCCTGTAACTCATGATTACTTTCTTGAAATTAAAATAAATTAAATCCTTGTGTATTTTTGCATAAAATGGAGGATTTCTTCCTTGTAAAGACTGATTATGATAAATGAATACTTAGATAAAAGCTATGTTGAAGATAACATTCATATGTTAATTATGAAGCTAATATTTAGAGCATAGTTTCGAATGAGCATAAGAATGGATAGCATTTTTGTGTTTTGTGCTTTCTATTATCCAGGTTGTTTCATTATTAATGAGTGTAAAAGAGTTATAATGAATAGGTAACAATGAACTTCTTTGATAAATATATAATATGCTTGCCGTGATATGGTCGAGAAATAGAAAGAAGAATAAATAATAATTGTAATTGAACCAAAACAAAACAAAGTACCTACTATGTATTGGTTGGCTAAAATGCATAAAACACCGTATAAAATCAAGATTTTTTGCTAACTGTAGTTCTTGCACTACTACTAAATTATCCGTGCTCTTAACATCTTGTCTTACAGCTATAAAAGAACATGTAATGAGGTATTGTGATAATGTTTTCGAAACTCCTGGCAAAAATTTATTTTGGTTGATTAAAATTCAAATGACGTTTTGAAAAAAGCTTAAATCAAATAATTTTCAGGCGTTCTGTTTGTCTACTTATGATTTCTCAACTTTATACACTTCGCTCCCTCATAATTTAATAAGAGACAAGCTAACCAGTCTCATTGACAAAACGTATGCTAGAGAAAATAAAACCTTCATCGCTTGTAATGAACATAGGGCATTTTTAACAGATGGTTCTTATAATAATTATACTTTATGGACTTGTCAAGACATAATAGAGTCGCTAACTTTCTTACTGGATAATATTTATGTTAGATTCGGTACCTCTATTTATGAACAAGTAATAGGATTCCCAATGGGAACTAATTGTGCACTTCTTGTTGCTGATCTGTTTTTTACATTTATGAAAGAGATTTTATGTTATCTCTTTCTATTGAACATCAAGATGATATTATTACAGCTTTTAACAACATCTCGAGGTACAATGTACGTTGATGATTTATTAAATACAGATAATAACCATTTTCCATCACTGGTTAATAAGATGTATCCTAAAGAAGTACAACTTAATAAAGCGAACACTTCAGAAAAGCAAGCATTCTTTCTCGATCTAAATTTGTCCATTGAAAATAGTTACGTCACTACTAAAATATATGATAAAAGAGATGATTTTAATTTTAATATAGTAAATTTTCCGTTTTTAGACGGCGATGTTCCTCGTGCAACATCTTCCGGGGTTTATATCTCACAGCGTGTTCGCTTTTCAAGAGCTTGCAACGATGTTTAACTTAATGATTTCAATGAATCTTTGCATTACAGAAAAAAATTTTAAACAAGGTTATCGGTATCACAAATTATGGAAAACCTTTTGCAAGTTTTATCGCCGACATGCAGATCCATCCCACACTATGGCTACAATAAAATTCTGCTAAATTTAACTTGTAGCTCGATTGTTATTCCCTGTCAATAGAAAGTTACCACTTTAGAAATTATAACTACATTGTAGCTGTAAGTGATTGATAAAATATGAATAGCTTCATATGAATTTAAATTTTACTTAATAGGGAATTCAAAACAATCACTATGGTCGAGCAGTAACATACTTCCGGTGTTTGCCACCATTAGGCATATTTCCTGTTTTCTGCAAATTTTCCGACTGCAGTCTGCTAAGGCATTCTCAAACGTTAACCAACTTAACAGTTGACGGAAAGAAAACAGTGCAAACTTTCAATTGCTTAGAAAATTAAATTATTCAAGACGCGACGAAAATATTAGACAGCCGTTTACTCTTTTTCCGATTAGCTGTTACGCAATTTTGTTCTGTTGATTTTATTATTTTATATTATTATCTTTATTTTTACCATTAATTAGCACAGTTCTGAACAGAAGCTCAAAATATATATCATAAGGGGGAGCTTAAAGAATAAAACTTGTAACCTGATTATTTAAGAAAACTAACAATGTTGACAAAAATATCAAGAACTCAGAAAACTGTAGAATAAAGGTTTAACTCGACATATATTTAGCACGGTCAAAACAGAACCTTAAATTTGATTTGGTTTAAGAGGTGTACATTTTGACTAGCTACCTATAAAGTAAAGCTTATAGCTTGATAATTTAAGAAAAATAAAATATAATGACGCACTGTCCAATTGTAATTGCAAATTTATAAACATGAGCGACTTTAATGGTCGAACTTGTCAACAGTGTTAGGCTAACTAATATATAATAGTTAATCAATGATAATAAAATGCATGTATAATTTATGGGGACAATGGTACCGAATATTTTATGGTTGGTAAAAATGAAATAAGGCAATACATATATAACTAAAACTTGAAATTTAACAGCTATTTTTTACAGGGGCAACGCATTAAAGCGACGTTAAATCATGCTCGATATGTCACAGATTCAAGCCTGTATAATAAATCTTTTCTTGCTTGACGAACGTACCAAGCGAAGAATGTCGTTGTGTTTTGAAGCATTTTGATTTTAAAGCATGTTTTAGAGTGGATATAATAAATATCTGCCCTAGATATATAGCTTCGAATAAGTGGAATATCGTTGAGCGTTGTTCAGACGCAGCACGAAAGCTTAAAATCATAAAGCTACTACCCCAAGAGTGTCCCTATCACCTAACCATTAAAAAATCGCTTTCTTGTATACTGCAATTCCTAGATGTGTGGTTTCAATATCCCAGCCACTATAGTTTGGATATTGTTCAATCACTCCAGGGATATATTTCCTGCTTTTAAAATTTAGCATGTTTACGTTTTCTGTGATATGCAGGATTTATATTCTTAGATCTATTGTCAAAATTCCATTCTGTTTAGTTCCGCCCATTCTTTTATCTGGGGATCATATGCTGCTGCACATGGAATGGTATTATTCTGAAAATATCACATTGAAGGTTCCACGTTTACTGTCATATGCATTCCATCGTTTGGGATTGATCAAAATTGTACTGTTTATTGGTGTAAATGCTAAGTTGCTCTCAACCCGGTGCTAGGCGGCGTTGGCAGTAATATGCATTTCCATCACAGTCCATGAACAGGCTCAATCAAACCGAGCCAGCAACATTTTCTTACTTGTCGTGTTCGGTGGCTTTCAAAGTTCCCTTTTCATCTATTTCGCTCTGACCCAGAATGATACCATATCTACTAAGTTTTGAAACCTGGCATCTTCCGAATTAAATATGTAACACATACAATGTAACAATTTCAGGTTCTTATTTTTAATAATATAACAATCAAATTTAAACATAAATTCATAAACAGAAGATAAAAACAGTTTACACTATTGGCAGTTATATGTTATGTTTGGATATGGGTGAGTTGTTATATTGTTGTTGAAATTATAAACCCGTAAATTCAATCAGAAAACAATTTTAAGGCTTTGATCAGAATATAAAATATTCTCTAAAGGATGCACAATGGTGACCTTATTAAAATATTATCGAAATTGTTTCATCTAACTGTGCAAATATTTAAAATTATAATCAAAGCTTAAAGATTCCTGTTACATATACATGTATCGGGACGAAATTATTATGTATTTTCAAATATCAACATTTTTTATATAAACTTAGAAAGCTTGTAAAGAAAGCCAAAGTGGTGTAATACTTTTTAAAAAGTTAACGTACACCTAAATCTATTAAATGCCAAAGTTGTTCACATGTAAGCGTTACTAAAATTCACATTTTTAACATCTACCTATTAGGCGCACAAAAATGTCGTTGAAAGTTGGTCATTTTCAGTCATTTATAAGCATTGTACAGTGATACAATGATTGTTAACTTCAGCTGATATAGTGCAGTATTCAACCCTTAACTGTAAATAGGTAGATTATATGCAGTTTTCGGCCATTAAGCTTCATAAATAAACATATATTGCTTGATACCTTAATCACATAAATACACATTTCTTTGTGTAAAAACACGTTTGGTATTTATTTATTTCGGTAACCAAATCAAATCAAAACTGCTTCTGCATTGTTTTTGCATTCTTTAAGAATATTTCTTCAAATCACATAGTGCAATTCTACAAATCTTAACATTAATTATAATATTATAAAAATCCGTTAACATGTTAAACAGCTTCTGCACTAATGTCAAATACATTCAACACGAACAAACGCTCAAAACAATACACACATCCGCTCTTTCAATTTGACAATTAAATTTTTCTGAAAACAAAAAAGTGCCCTCCAAGCGTTCATTTAAAATAGTGGATTACATGATTGTTTTAGTTAAAATGCATTTTATAGCGATATACAAATAATCAATATAGAAGATACAATATGCGAACATGTAAAATTTTGAGGACAGGTTAAGGTTTAGAATGAACAAGAATGATATATTCTACGAATCCTAAGATAGCGAGATATTTTAAAAATCTTTTAATTGTCCCTTTCGGTAAATTGAAACTCGATTTATGACGTCATACTTTTATTGTGTCAAGCTTTGTTGAGGATATAATCATAACTTGGATAGAAAATGTGATATAAATAGTTCTCTTTCGTGTTGTGTTGGGGATGTTATCAGTCAAACCGTTAATATTTTTAAATGAATGTCGCTGTCTGGGCAAATGTGATTTTGATTTTATCGAAATAGAGTATGACCTTGTTAAGATTATAGTACATATAGTACAGTAAGAAATAATGAAGATGTCGTTGTCGAGTAACTATGTCATTGATGCTACTTTAAGCGTTGCTCAAGAACCTTACATAAGGGGTAAGCTGGCGAAAGAGAGTCGTTTGTATGAATATTTGTTCTGACAAAACGGATGAATAGAGATTTAGGTATATTAAACTCGTTTGCGATGTATATCAAACATTTATAATCTTGTTATTACACTTCCACACCGAAAATTATGCGTGAAATTGCAATATAAGATCTCAAAAGTTACCACATGTAGTTTTTGTAAAGTGTAGGATTTTCATTATTTTGGACATTTTGTAAATACACCAACACGTTTGAAACTTGTGTTAATGTTATAAAAATGCTTGTCTAAAACAATTTGGAGGGCACTATAAAATGTATTGCTACACATTAATTTTTAAGCACTTAAACATACAACAAAAAGCATTTGCCTTCAATTATTTCTCGTAAAACAATATGGAGGGCACTGTACAATTTACAGACTACACATCATTAATTTGAAAGCACTCTAAAACATAACAAAAAACATTTGCTTTCATTTTCTCCCTCCTGTAGTGATATATTGCACGTTGTTCATCTGCATTTAACACAGATATTGAGAAATAACACAAAGTTAACATCAAAACTAAATTCTTCATACTTAACTTTCTTTACCGTATCTCCCTCATTCATCAACCTTTGACATCTTTTCTTTGATATAGGTCTATATGCCCTCTTTTTTGTCGACTCCGAGAAAATTTACAGTAGTCAATCACAAAATTATTCTGTTCTGACAGTTTCACGGTGTATGAATCACACTGCTGTTCATTGTATACATGTCACCACCTTACTTTCCTGCCAGTCAAATTTATTAGGTGACCGTTCGGCGGGAACAATAAATACCATTAAACACATTACTTTATAACTCTACATACAATCTACGGGGTTTTCCCTAACTATGTAAGTTATGTCCTCTAAGTTCTCGAATATCAGTTTTCTCTTGGAATTTATAGATGGACGACAAATACAACTGATCTAAATGCCACTTTTTAAATTCGCTTTCAATTCCTCCTCTAGCTTCTTTAAGATATGGTGCTTTTCTCGGCATTCACTGCAAGACATGAATGTACAGTGCGTTATCGATAACCTGACAGTCACGTGACAGGCAAGTTACAAATGTATATATAGTTTAATAGAAAAATGATAAACAGCTTTAAAACATGTTATGTTTTTGCTTTGACTCCTATTTATCATTCAAAAGTTTTATTTGCCATTATATTATTTTTGGTTATAATTACTGAGTATCACCTGACTGTCTAGATATCCGTAATCGGGTGTGCTAGATAAGTGAAATAATAAATAAATATTATGGTTAAATAGTCCGAATTTAATCGTTTCATGAATAATTCCCGTGCTCAGCAGAAATCCATCGAATGTTTATTCCTTCCAGGGAATGACATGTCATAACACATATTCATTAAATACAAACACGTACTTACGTGTGTATGCACCAGTGCTTACACAAATATCAAACAAAACAACACAATGTTTAATACTGAAAGCTCTTTATAAACGCGAACCTATAAACTTGTTTTTATAAGCACCGTTTAGTTATGGCGCAACACATTCTTGCATCAGTATGATAAGCCGCCTGTCTTCTTTGATGTTGCATGAATAAGGTTGAATTACCAGAGAAATCTCCTCCACACGTACGTTCGGGATGTCAAGCAGCATTTAACGTTTACCCGACATAAAATGATTGTATTTTATCACTTTGTTTCTTAACTTCATTTAACTGCATTTGCACGAGGTACAAATTCTAAAGAAGGCGATACTCCTAACAAATTATATTGAGGCATAACATCAGTCACTGAGGTAGAATGTTTTTGTTGTGACGCACTTGGAAATAAATTAAAACGTTCTACAGCCCTAGGTTTTGTAGAGGGCTCCAATGTTGTGCCCTCATATAAAGATATTTTTGGAGGACTCGGCACAGTTGCAATATTAGAGTCTAAAACAGGATCACTTAAGAACGGATTAATAAGTCCTGCGCTTCCAAAATTTATATCTGACAGTTTTGGTGGAGGTGGAATTCTGTTGAATTGAAATAACTGCTGAACACCTTCACTAAATATACTGGCGCTGGAAGACTCATTTTTCACTGACATATCTACTGCTGACGAGGCTGTTTCTACCACATTAGTGTTTGTTATCTGAATAGTCTTTGCTATGTTTTCACCTCCTCCCCCTCTATCTGCAGGCGTAGGTCCAGCTGGTAATTTAGTTGAAACTTCTCTGGTTGGCTCTTGACTAAACGGCATATTTGTTGTCCAGCCACCTTCTGGATTGGTAAATCCAGTTACCTTAGCGTTTGCAGTTGTTGCTACAGTTGTCGTAATGTCTTCTGGTTCAATTTCAACGTCTGCTGCTGTCACGGGATCAGCAGCTGTTGGGGGACTAATTGGACTTATCATAAACTGAATTCTACCATTTGGCTTAACAATTCTTTCAATTTTTACAGGACCGGTTGCTCGTAACACAACTGGCTCACCCTCACCATCTGAAAGGGTGATAATAGATTCCCCGTTTGGCTGGCGTTGAACGGTAATTTGACCTTTTGGTGAACTGGTGCTTGGTGATTGCTCAACGCCAGTAGTTGCTGCTGCACCAGTAGCTGCTGAAGCTAACTTTGAAAGGTCAGATGAAGTTATATCTTTACCTTGAGCTACAGCTGATGCAATTTCCGCTTGCGTTGCAGCCGCGCCTGCTACGTCAGCAGGTGTCCCTCCTTTTACGACTGTCGTTACTTGTATTGTTTTTGTTTTCACTGATTTGGTACTTGTTGTATTAGAAGTACTGTTTGCTTCGGCTGAAGAAGCAGATACCTTAGCGGTTGAGTTTATGTTCAACGAAGGCTGCTTTGGAGGACTATCTGCAGGTGGTATGGTTGAATGTGACTTCGGATTCTCAGTCAGGATTCCTGCTCCGTGTGCATGATGTGAACCATGAATCGGATTTGGTGAGGACTTCTGTTCAACGACGGATACACCGGGCACGGTTGGGGTAAAACTAGAAGGCCCTCCACTTTGACCATGATTATTATGTAGTTCGTGAGAATGAATATGACTTGAGAAGGGACCACTGGCGTTTCCGGCACCCTGATCTAAAAGTTTAGCTGACAGTGTTGAGCCTGCCAGCAACGTATGGAGGTCAAGCGGAGGAAGGCTATGATCCGGTGTTGCACCACCGTGCATATTCATGGTCGTATCTCGAAAGGTTCGAAGATTTGAACCGGTCCTCCCGGCATTATGAGAAGGCAATACCTTTTCTTCAGTTGGCATCCGTAATAGATCATTGTTTTTAAGAAAAGGGCCTCCGGGCTTAAGAGTATGTCCGCCCCACGGACCTAAACTCGGTGTAATTCCATTTCGTCCGAGCGAATTCAAAGGGATAACGCTTCCGATATCCCAGCGCGGGTTAGTGTTTGAACTTGAAGGTCTCGGGCCCTCTCCGGCAACAATATCCCCTCTGTTATTTCTTTCATGCAATGATATTTGTGAAAGGTCAATAATTCCACCACTCAATGGAGGTCGCTCTGATGGACTAACATGATGGCCTTGATGCCCGTCATGGTGAACTTGTTGTGAATGATGTGGCTGTGTGTCTTGATGGTGATGTCCTGAATGACCATGATGCGAAGGTGTATTGTGCGGTAAACTCATAGCAGGTAAAATATTGGGTTCTTCGAGATTGCTTTGAAGTCTTGCTCGTTCTTGTAATTGCCTAAGTGCTGCCTCGATAACGCTAGGAATGTTTAGTTCTCCAAATCTGAAAGCGAAATAATGCATTGTAAAGATATTTCAGTATTGATCACCAAATGTGATATCTAAAAAGAAACAATTACGCTGTATATTATATTTGCTTATTGATAAAAATTTTACGAGTTTTAAGTTTTAAGCCATTAGCATAAAACACATGTTTCTTAATGTATTTATTTACTTATCTATTCAGACGACCAATAAAGTCTATTAGTGATTCGAGAGCAATTACGTTACAGAATCGATAGAGATTACATATTCGATAGATTGTATTGCGTCCGTGTTACAAACCGGACGTCTTTTATCGCTAATGATAATATAAACCGCTTGATGTTCTATCTAAGCAATGGTTTTAAGCTATATAATACTAATTCGCGTTAGAATCACCAGAAGATATTCATCACTGTCCATGAACAGACTTAGTTAAACAGTGTCTCAAACATTTCGATATTTGTTGAGTTTGTTTTTTTTTGCTTTCAATGTTCCTTTTTCCATTTATTTGAATACCGGTATTATTAGCGTTGTTTGTTCCATGTGGCGCGTGTAAAATGTTTCTCCGATTACTCAAACTGTTCATACAAATAAACAACTTTGAAGACCTCTAAATTCCATACATATATATGTGTTTATATTGTGTAACGCTCAACCCGGGGGTACCGGAAGTGGACAGTTATAAGCATTTCCATAATTGCCCATTAACAGGATCAATCAAACAAGCTTGCACAATTTTGATATTGGTAATGTTCGGTAGCTTTCAAGTTCCGTTTTCATCTAAAGTACATTAAAATATCAGCCTATGATAGATCTTCATATGTATCATGGAACGTGTACATTTAGTAGTATATCATTCTTGCATACCAGATCAGGTCATCCGGTGTTTTCAGAGGTATGCAAGAAAAAGTATCTTGCATGAGACATTCGGTAAAGATAGAAAAATCTGTCACCTCGGGTGAACTGTTTTGGCGGGAACTCGGCAGAGCCTCGTTCCCGCAAAAACAGTTAACCCTTAGTGACAGATTTTTCCATCTTAACCTCACACTCATGCATGATACTTATAATTAAGGATACTCTACTCGACAGTAATACTGACGCACCTTAACTTCGCCAAATGGTATATTCTGCGATATTTCACCAGTAAATATTCAATACTGCCCTTAGGCTTAATCAAATCGAACCTGAGTTATTGTTTTATAATGTGTAATATAGTTGACTGTTAAAGTTGTTTTTTTCCATCTCTTTAAGCGAAGACTGTCCATAAAACTACCTTTTAGCTGGTGGCAACATCGGTGGGGCAGCTCTTGGAATGAAATCCGAAACACGAGCAATATTGGACGACTGAGGATCCAAAGCGGTATTCCGCATTCCCTGAAGGAGGTTTCTCAGACTCCGAGTCCCCGATGTAGAAGTAGAAGAGGACGAAGACGATGATGAAACACTTCCAGAACTGCTGCTGGACGAAGAACTGGACACCGAGTTTGAACTTGTCCGATGCCGCAGAGCAGATTGAGGATGGCCACCTGAATCAAACATAAACTATTGCATTCAGTTCGTTGAGTTGATAATAAAGAGATTGGGTTGTACAATATCGTGATAAAAAAATAAATATATAATTATAACATCTTACAATATAATTTGAACATCCTGTCTTTAATGAACTTAATTAAAAACATATATCCTTATTCCTTATTTAAAAGGTCTCGAACTGTGACCTTTTATCAGGAAATACTCTGATTTTCTACAGTTAAATCTGTTGCTTCTTTGAAAGAACACACCTTCGAAAATGTACACAAGTCATGTTGACTTCAACGTGTACATTTTTTGCAGTTTTGTATTTAGTTAGTGTAGAAAAGCTCTGTGCATGTTTTTCTTAAAAAAGCCGAAATCCGAATCGTTGATGTAATTAGACTGCTTTACCTTTGTAGTTTCTTCTTAGAAACCACAGTTTAATGCCAGTCAGTCACACGTGATATCATAAAAAGTGAACGATTTAAATCGCTATTAAAACAGCTGTTTTACGAGCAAACCACAGTAAGCGCTTTTTGTGAATATGGTTGATAGGGGGAGAGTACATGGGTGCATTGAGGAGTGTCCAAATCGGACACGCTTATTCATTTTCTTCAAGACAATCGTCTGATTCGATTATATCATTCGGTTGCACTTCTGTCTTATCTTTTCAGTATCATTTAAAAGCAAATATTATATTATTGTTATTATAAAAGCGATTAATGCAGTTATCAAAGTCTCAAGTTAGTTTCAAAGACAAATAAACGTGTTCACAGCTTACCGAATGACCTGTCTAGACCGGCTTGCGCGACAGCTGCAGTTTCCTGAAGCGCTGAGATGGCAGTAGACAGCGGCGGAGCCGGATTAGTCGGTTGAACACGAGGGTTGGCCAGTACCACGATGCGATTAGGCTGGCCACTACCCTCTGGAGGCCGAATGACCAGAAGACGAGGTCGCGACTGCTGAGCGCTGCTTCTTTCACTTGCCTGAAACGATGAAATTATATTTATTCAGATACATTTGGCTTTATGGACGTGATATCTGATCAGGATCTATAATGTTCGAGCCAAGGATCATAAAAGTATGTGTAATTAAGAAGCGAACAGTATAGATCCAGATCAGACTGCGCGGATGTGCCGGCCTTCCTGGCTCTAAAGTTGTCACACATGTGATACATAGAGTAACTGGTTAAAAACAGATGTCATTTGGAATGTTTGCCAGAATGCATGACCGACATTTAATAAGTAGTAACAATTAATTATGGGATAATCGATTGGTTAAAGGCAGAAATAAGCAGGGCATATGTAGTAAAACCATGGTAATTTAGAAAGAAAGAAGAACATTAACATGGTCAACATCATCATTACCATTAATAGAGCATGATGAATCTTTTTCCTATTAAACAAATGAATAGCTGTTTCTTTAGCGTGTCTCGTGATTTCAAGAAATATTATAATGTAAAAATAATCATGACAAGTAATGTACAGAGAAAATATTATAGAGTGGTGATATGTATGGCTCCACATGTAGATAAATTAGAACAAATGGCTGGGTATAATATATATTTTTCTTAATATCGCGCAAAGTAAAGCGCAAAGCATAATATATTACAACTATTTTGATACCGAAAACGTTTTAATCAATTTCAATTGAAATACGTAAGCGAAAATATCACATTACTTTTTAAAGAAATCTGAAAATGGTTTTTGAAGGATGACTCCAAACATTCATTTCTTTTATCTTTAGTCTTAGTGATAATTCAAACAAATAAATAGTAAACAGCTAGTATGGGCGATAAGGGAACTCTCGGTGGCGTATTTTAATTAATAACATACATTTAATTAAAGGTAACACAATTATTTTATTGATTATTTAGAATAATTCAATATGTACATGTATAGCATGTTCAACAACAAAATAAAACTCTGTGTGTTATAGAAGTGTATGTATAAATAGCGGCAAATCAGTTCAATTGACTTTACATGTACATAACGTAATAATCAGTATGCAACTATCTTAGAACAGTGTAACCTTTGTCAACACTAGAGTAGAATACGACACTTTTGCAGTTTACTGAATGCTAGTTTATGATCTGGAAAGAAGGAATATGTCATTGGTTGATATGGAGAAATGACTTTATAGCCTAACTTGTCAAACCCGATTCATCGTTGATTTATAACTTGTTAACAGGTTCCGGCTTGGCACACTAACACCATGAAGTAATGTATGTTTCATTGTACAAAATATTTAAAACAGATAAGATATGTGGGTCAGGTCACACATTTTATACTTGATGGGTTTGATAAGAACACTGTGTAATTAATGTTTGCAGGTGTGAACACCGCAAATTCATTTTCTAGGTCAATTTCTTTTATATATGCATTATTTGCTATAAGTGCATAATTTGCTCAATTAAAATGATATAGAGCATCAGATGTTATATGTGCATCATTTGCATAATTTCTCATATTTGAAGAATACTTGGAATTCGAAAAAAGTGTAGAATTAAGTTTCACATTAAATACAAGACAGGGTCGGTATATGCAGAGATAATAAACACTCTCTATCATACACTTTTTTTCATCATGATATTATCGAACCACCCGATTTTATTATCATTTACCTTTTTGTTCAATTATATAACGGAAATAGGCACAGACCATTATTCAAACTAACAGTGTCAAAAATATAGTCTAAGACCTATTTTCGCATGGCACGGCTCATTTAATTTAATTGGGTTCAAGCGACATTGACATTTAAGTTAGTTTTGTTTTCTGTAAACAACGCGTAATGTTATCCCAAACTGTAAAGGTTAAAACTGCATGTATAATGGCCTGTTAAAATTTTACCATATTTCGAATCAAATAGCGAAGACAGTTTTTAACATAACCATAAATCCCATACATTAATTAATGAAACAACATTGAATTATTCAACATCAAATACACTTTGTTTTTAAATCAGGACGTTTTTAGAATCTTTCCAATGGATAACTAAGTCAGTCAACGAGAATTTGGTTAAAGTTAATATGTTAAGGGGACGAAAAGAAGAAATATTGCACATTACCTTGATAGAATATGACAGAATATGATTTTTGAAATCGATTAACATACATTGCAAGATATTTGATGAGTTCAAGTTTGTTCTTGAACTATACCAGTTATAGTACCTCAGTCAACGAGAAGTAGGTTAAAGTTAGTATGTTGATGGGATGAAAAGAAGAAATATTGCACATTACTTTGATAGAATATGACAAAGATATGATTTTTGAAAATCGCTTAACATGCATCGCAATAGAGTTGATAAGTTTGAGTTTGTTCTTGAACTATACCAGTTACATATTTGCGACTTCAGGCTTCTCGTTCAAGGAGACATCTTTACGACGAACTTAAGTGGTCTCAGCAAGCTGTTATAATGATTGACGATTTTGTTTTTTAACAGTGTTGTCTCATTCTCTAGTTCAAAACAAGTTTTTCAACAAGGAAATAGTCGCTTTTGTTCGTAAAAAACTAAATCAGTTTTAACAAGTTAATTGACGTTGAAATAAGCAGGAAGTCTGGAACTATTCTGAAAGATCCATAATGGCTTCCGCTAAAAGGAAGTGCTCTTACGTCGCTAACATGCTTGCAAATCAATGGAATATGACTTTTTCCAGCCTTAGCAATAAGCGAAACCATAACCACGTAATTCTATTTTAAGACAAAACAAGCAAATGGTGCAATACAATCCCTACAAAAGTCCAGTTTCAGAAAAAGTAACTTAGTAAACAATCAGAAAAAAGCTCTATTTAAAATAAAACTGCAATTTTGTTGGGCTTAGCGAGAAAAAATTGTCCCCCTGCTTTGTTCAGACAAATATTTTGTCCTCATAGTGCTATGGTATGTGAATATCAAAAGAAGATTCTTGATACTTAGGGCCTTAAAAATGTTTCATATGATTAATTGACAATTTGAACTAATAACACAATCATGCTGATAAATGTGATTGTAATTTCATATTCTTTTTCAATACAATACATACTAGCAAGTCATTTCATTTAAAACATTGAGAAGTGTCTTAAGTTTGTAAGTTTGGTGTATAACATGTATATTTAAAAAACTATGGATATTAAGAAAATTTGATCTCAACCATCTTTTCCAATTATAAAATGTATATGAGTCTTCATGTAATTTCCAGGAAAAGATAAGGAATTCGATCTCAATCATCTATTCCAAATATAAAATGTATACTAATCTTGATTTCATTTCCTGTGCCCAAGGTTATGAAACTGAGCATGGAAACCAGTCTCAAATCTCAAGCATCTGATTAGCTGAAATGGCGACTGGTCGCCATTTCAGCCAATCAGATGCTTAAGATTTGAGACTGGTTTCCAATCTCAGCTTTATAACCTTGAGTACTGGTTGATGTCTGCAATTGAAGTATGATAGTGACACAATAAACGAGAGATGGTAACCTTCCTAGGTCATCCAAAAAATGACCACTGGATGATGGGCGTGCGTCACAAACCGTCTTTTACGATACGTTTTACGAC
This sequence comes from Corbicula japonica, assembly GCA_038501625.1. Lineage (NCBI taxonomy): Eukaryota > Metazoa > Mollusca > Bivalvia > Venerida > Cyrenidae > Corbicula > Corbicula japonica. The sequence goes on from JAZAYU010000023.1 coordinate 7,038,811, forward strand.
ACGTTTTACGACACGTTTATTGTTAGTGAGTAATAGACTTCGAGTATTAGATCGTAAATTAATTGCATGATTACCATTAATGTGTCGAAATCATGATAACTTATAGATTCTTTATGAGCAAATTTATTTCAATGAATATTGTCATATTAATGCACAGTCGTATTTTGATTAACTGCACAAGGTAAATTTCTGCACTAATGGCTCAAATTTTGCCAGAAAAGGTGTCTTCTCATTCTGCATTTAAGTTACTATTGTTCATTTTCATGTATTGCTTTCTCTCCTACGAGAGCAATATAGACGTGGACTTCCAGCAGTCACATGTGGAGGAACACCACAGGCGGTTTTCCTAGCAATGTTTCAGGTATGGCCGGGAGCATGGAAAGAACTACCGACCTGTTACTAGCTGGACAGCTTCCTCACATGTAGGATTCTGTTTCCAGTAGGTTAGAGGCAAATCATTAAGTGAAATAATTACAGCAGTTTGAAGCTAAACCGACCGTTATATCAAACAACACTGAAATGATCGTAAAAGATAATTATGTATCTAAGACGGAAATAAAGATGTGGAATATATACTAAAATGCGTTGTTATTCAGATTTTCATAAGCGCAACCTTCACCACATTGCGGGTATTGTAAATGAGCTTACAGCATCCTATATGTTTTCCCAATTCTCGTCTTAAATTAAGGATACCGTTTCTACAAATACTTTGCGAAGCCTTTGACCAGTTATTGAAATAATGTAACCGTTTTTACAAATTCTTAACATAGTATTTTGGTTAGTTCTTAAAATAAGGATATCGTTTCAGTCAACATTCTTTACGGAGCGTTTTGGCCAGTTCTGAAAAAAATTGTTACCTTGGTTACCGTTTCTACAAATTCGTAACGGAGCGTTTTGGACAGTTCTGGAAAAAAGGTTACCGTTTCAACATTACTTTACCTGTAGAACAAAATGCTAACTAAAAATTCGCTGACCTAAGTTAAATGTAAAATTTTCCACCGTGATGGATTGATTCATAAGATATGTCTATTTCCGTATAGATATTAATAAATGTAATTAAGATATAATATATTACATACCAATAGAAAGTGTAGAACTGCATACATAAATTTGGACGCAACAAGCTTTATAAATATTTCTCAATCATTATAAGCATAAGGATTTGCGCAATTTAGCGTTTAACTTTTTGTGGCCTTTCTATTACTTCTGACCGTCTGGGTCGGACCCACAGCGTGAAAGAGGGGTTGGAGCGGTTGCTTTTACTATTTTATATTCAAACGTGCACTCAAATGTTAGTGTGTTGTATGTTGACCATTTCCACGTTCCTGCATGTACATAATATTATTATGCGTAATATTTATCTCTGGCTTCTTATTATTATTTCAAGTTAATACATGTACTCAGTAGTTTTGTGTAGCTTGTGTAATGTTTTTTGTGACTACAGTTTACTATTTAAAGTTTATACATCCACTTAATATTTAAGTGTGTAAAATTGCATGTGGCTACTCTTTTGTGTGTTCAAGTTATTAAATAAACTCAATATTTTTGTCTGCAATATTGTGAATGGCTATTTTTACCTTCTTACGTTAATACATGTAATATTACGTGTACTTAATATTTAATGTGTAGCACTTCCATGTATACTCACTGTTTATTTTAGTGTGTTATGTTTGAATGTGGCTATACTTTATTATATTCATGCATTAGCTTTATAATTCGGTGTGTAATAGTGTATGTGGCTTCTGTTTTAAATAACCATTTCACGTTCATACTTGCATTTCATATTTTAATATGTCATATTGTGTGCTTTATTTTTCATTTTCATTTTTCTATGTAATACTTCGTCAATATGCCTGACTTAATATTTGCAAACGCAAAGATTATGATAATATAAATCTTCTTTTTTGTATATTTAGGTATTAATTAACAATTCCTTGTTGTTTTTTTTAACTGTAATAAAAACCGGGTCTTAAGTAAACCTAAGCTCTATGACGTTTAAGATTACATTAAAATATTTTTTGTTCATTTAATATATATATATGTTTTTTTCTTTTTGAATGACTTATGCTTTTTAATAGTAAATGATCCAACGTCATTGACTGAGGAGTGGATTTTCAAAACTACAATACTTAAGCTGCAATAAATAAATGTTAATGTCACATTAAAACTCCTTTGCCGACTAGGACCTTTCGATATCAAATTTAAACTGATTGTTAAAAAAATGATAATGGAAATGAATGGCTTTTTTAAGTATGACTAAATGCAGTAACATTTCTCATCTACTTGTCATACAATGACCAAGGTAATTATATGCAAGTCGTGATAGATTTATAATTATTATCGATACATGATGCTTTGCATAATAAATGTCAATAGAACGAAACACTTATGTCGCTCAATATCATATATTACCACATTTAGCTAAATAATTTCTCAACATGGCGCATAGAACACTTCATCAAGAACACGTGGTATTGTATTTAATAAAATATACATTGTAACAAAACTCCAATAAAACACAAGCATCATTCTATGCCCATTAAAACACATTCTGACATAAATGTGTATACAGTGTAGGAAATTATATAATTTATAACAACTTGTTTTCTCAACTATTCACGGTACTATGCAAATTCTATGTATACCATGTATTTCTGTTGAATAAATATACTTAGGTATTTGAATTTCGCAAAGCCTACATTTCATTTTCTAACAATTATTCTCATTTGGTAAGTTCCTGATTAAATGTTAACATTATCTTGTCAGTTTAAAAAAGTCATAAGCTTATATTTACTTTTGCAAATTCATTTTATAAAATATCTTAAAAATAATTATTTTGAGGTTATCATGGTTAAACGCAATTGTTCTATTAACCTCAAATACGTATGTGTGTGTAACCAACGAATCTGCTAGATTCAGTCAATTTAATGACGAAGTACTAACGAATGCATCATTCTTATGTTAACACAATTTATCCTTACACACTAAGCTATAAAAATCAGTCAAAATACAAGTCGTATCAAATATAAGGCTGTATATGAAATGTTTTTTTTCTTCAGGTGCATTTCGTTAAACCACTGCTTAAATTAGATAAAAATGCAACTTTATAAATATTGCAGGTTCGGTTTGATTCAGCCTGGTGATGAGCAGTAATGGAAATGCATATCACTGTCCACGCCGCCTAGCCAAAGGTTTAGCGCTACTCAGTTTTTACACAAATATATATGTATCGTGCGCTCAAAAGATAGTAATTTACAGCACTAGTTGAAATTTCTTTGTTATTTCAGCTTCATAGATGATATTGTATATAATTGGCTTTATTTAAAAATAATTCAGCATTGAATTTCACTCTTGTACTTTATATGTTTATATGTTTATTTCGACAATACGGTAAGTTTTAAATAACAAACATGTTTATGTATATTAAAATATATATTTCTACACGACACACTTTAAATATCAATTTTAAAAAGTGTAGATGCGCATTTATCAGAAAATAGATTTATGAATAACCGCTGAACTAAACAAACATGACAAATAGAGAACAATTTTAAGTACAATTCTTTTACGGAAATTTTCCCTTTTCCGCAAAGTTCAGTGAAGGAGGTATTTCCCTAACGGAATTCGTTTGTTTTTCGATCCTGTCATTTGTTAAAAGTTCTAATACCAGCAACTACTTTTGCGAATGTAAATACTCAACCGGTACTTTTGTTGCGATTTATTTTACTTTGATTATATAACTCGTTTGATTAACGTGTCTCTTCTCATTCACCCAAATACAGAAATTATATGATAATAAAAACAAAACAAACGGGCTTCCAAACAATCAAATAATCATCATATACCAACTCCTCATTCTGTCGGTGAGACAGTAGGCTGATAAATACATTCATCACAATAGCCTTAATTGGTTTGGATTGAAACAAACGAATTCCACATTATGGTGGCGGCTTACGAAGTTATTGACATATAGCACCAAATTGTTTGAATGGAACCGTAAAATTGTCCCGAAATCTTTTGTATTATTATGGACTAAGAAAATAGTTTTAATCGCATTGTGACGATAGAAAACTCTTTTAAAATTTCCGGTTAACATCAGCTAACCCAGTGGATCGGTTGACAATCTGTTAAGTGCAACCTAGTACGCTATCATGTACAACCTGTCATCCGTAATGATTAATATTTAAACCCGTTGTCTTAAGTTGTAGATCACCAGTCTAATTAGATGGTAATGGAATCATTAGTCTCAATCATTCAGACGCTCTGATTTCGCAAAGGAGACCAGAGCAGGGTGATGACAGAACGTCTATATGATTTGCACTAGGTATTTATTTTAACTGTACTGTCTGCACCCTGTCCTAGTAAAATTGAACCCCTGACCTAATATGTAAGTAGGTAGTGCATTAATATAAAAATTACTCACAACTGTTGAGAAAGATTGATTCATGTTTCCCAATGTCGATTTGGAACTGACTGACATTATGAACTAAGTCATCAAGTGTTTATTTAACAAATCATACATTTGTATTTACCGATTTACCGATAAACGCCAGCATGCCTTTAAATTGTATTTTGTGTGTTTTGTGAGTGTTGCGATTCCTGATATGCATGTTTCACTTTTTTGAAAACAAATGATTTATCCTCTTGTCTAAAATCACTTAGAGTTTCTCCTTACTTATGTTTTATATTCTTACCACCTACCGCACAATTGCAGAGTGAGCGGTGTCTACCTTTAAGTTAACCATTTAAGTATTTGACATATTTGTATATCCATTTATATGAGGCACGTCACGGGAAAAGGTACCTTCGGGCAGTTGACGTCAATTCTTGAAACGACGTCATAAAGTTGAGCAGACGACATTAATTATTATGCAATTCGCGGTAAAAATACCATTTTATTGTCTAAATGTGTAACAAAATCACTGTTTTGTTATGAGAAAATAATTGAAATTTGAAAGTTCTTTCTAAATATAGTAACAAAAAAAATGAAACAAAAAATGACCGAAGGTACCTTTTCCCCTGGCGTGCCTCATATTATTCCGTCCGTTTATTCTCCCGCCCGTCCTCCCTCCGTTCGATGGAGCGTTTGGCGAATTCATAAATTTTTTTATTACGGTGCGCAAAAGGATCAAACTGTGAAGTCATAGTGACGGATAACTTGCTTAATATGTGATTTTCTTTTTCGCAATTGAAAGTAACTAGTTTCTTGAGACATGTTGACAGAACTTTTTAGGGTATTTCTTTATTATTAGCATAAGAATGTGTTTATATTTTCATTGTGTTTCCTTTAACCATCTGTGTATTACAATTTTAGAATTTAATGAATAACGGTCATTGTTTAGCACATATTTGAGACTTTTCATTCCGTAATTAGATGCTAAAAATCCGCATTTTTATTAAGACATTTACAAATATTAATTTAATAAATTAATAAAAATGTTAATTTGATTCGCCGAAAGATCAATATATACGTGTTTACATTCCTAATGACTTGTACAAATATTTTAGGTATTACCATATTCTTAAAATGTCACGATAATTAATCTCAATATTACAATTTAATCATTTTTCTGTTTGTCCTATGATCTTTTAGGTATTATAAGAAGTGTGAAAATATGCATAAAACAAGTTTGTGGTAGACCTCAAGATACCCTTAATTTATTACTCATTGCTTAATTTCACTTTTTATATTGATTGAAATAAAATAATGCTAACCATAGAAATGCATAACGCAAGTCATTGGTTTAAAATTGATCACGACAAAAAGATAGATTGCAAAACATTTTAAACAAGTTTAACAAAGCAGCGTACATTATTTTTGTATGCGATGTAAAATGTACTAGCAATAAATCTGGCATGATTTTAATGTCATTTTTGCACTTGTTTGTACATGGTGAACTAACATATGTATTCATGTTTAAACAAGGGGCAAAGTGATATGCACTTAAATATGTTTTCGGTCTATGAATAAATTAATTGTTTTGGGCTCAACTAAGGGCATTGCGGTAGAAAGTCGCCCCGTACATTCAATCAGTACTGTTATCAGTTACCATGTTTTAAGGCTTTAGACACAATACATACAGTGTAAATTTTGAGTAATCGAATCGTGTTCGATGGCATTCCTAGTAATTGTTCGTGTATTTTGAAACGAATAACAAATCACAAATACTCAAAAATCTATGAGTCATACACATACAGTACCACACTTTCATTTTTTTTCTATACTTCTATTTGAAAAATTAATGTTTTAGCGTAGTCACATTGTTTGATATAAGTGTGTCAATTCAAAAAGGACGCAACAAACAATTAACGAAAAAGAGAGCCTTTGGGGATACCGCCTTGGAACGGTCAGTGGCAAAACAAATTGCCACTGGGGGTTTTAACCAGGTTCTAGGGTGCACGAACCTAACACTTGCCCCAACAGGTTCTCATGAAATGATTCCAACTCACCCATCAGCTCAACAATGCTACATGCAAAAGCACACAAACATATAAAACATAAGAAGCTAATAGCATTGCAAAGCCAAATGGGCGAGTACTCGATGATCTTACCGAGACAGGAGCCCCTGGATTCAAATTAGCAAGAACACGATGACAGGGATAAAAGAAACAAATCGAACATTTAGGTTCTTTAAAGAAAGGATTTCCCCATAAGCCTTCATAAACTCTCAAACCCCTGCCACCCTCATGCAACTAAAGAGGTAAGCATATTGATCAACTGTAGATGGGTTTAACACGAGGCCTGCAGAGCGCTGTAGAATATCATGTTGGTAACCTTTCTTTTTGAATTTACAGATGGTTTTTACGAATAACCGGGGAAAATTAATATTGTCTTTTATTTTCTTAAGTTTATAAATTAAATCCCCATTAAAAACTGGCTGTGAAATACCTTGATGCAGTAGTGATTTTTAACTACACTTGTATTTTTGAATTAAATCTGGGTATCGGCGATAAAACTTGCAAAAGGTTTTCCTTAATTTATGATACCGATAACCTTGTTTTAATAGTTTTTTCTGTTATGCAAAGATAACGTTCATTTAAATCATAAACATCATTGCAAGCTCTAGAAAAGCGAACAGACTGTGAGATATAAACCCCGTAAGATGTTGCACGAGGAACATCTCCGTCTAGAAACCGAAAATTTACTATATTAAAATTAAAATCGTCTCTTCTATCATATATTTTAGTAGTAACGTATCCATTTTCAATAGAAAGATTAAGATCAAGAAAGTTTTCTTGCTTGTCCGAAGTGTTTGCTTTATTAAGTTGTAGTTCATGAGGGTAAATTTTATTAACCAGAGATGGAAAATGGTTATTATCTTTATTCAACAAATCATCTAGGTACCTCGAGGTGTTGTTAAAGGCTGTAATAATGTCATCTTGATGTTCGGTTGAAACAGACAACAGTATAAAACAGATCAGCAACAAAGGGTGCACAATTAGTACCCATTGGAATGCCAATTACTTGTTTATAAATAGAGGTACCAAATCTCACAAAAATTAAGAATTTTCAGCCGCATAACCAGATGATTAATTTTCAATAAAATATTACTATTATTGACAAAAATTCCAAAATAACTAAATATAATCATGCCAGTATCCGTTAATGTAAGGAGAAAACATTGTAAATTTGTTGAAAACCACAGACGGGAAACTTGAAATAAACTTTATTTAAATAAATACCGAAATGATCGCAATAAGCTTCGAATAGAAAGAGCAAGGTTCTGCGTCATTTCGAAAAAATGTGTAAAAAAATTCCGTTATCGTTATTATCATCCTGTTTGTTGCCTCTCTGGTTAAAAAAGCAACAAATAGAGAATATTTGTTTTTACTAGTGTAAGATAGAAATAAATTCTCCGAGTGAGCTCCGGAATTCGTATTTTCACGTGTGGCAAACCCACGAGTGAAAATACATATTTCCGGAGTTCATGAGTGAAATATATTTCTATTTTTTCTTTTAGTGCACAATTTGAGTGAATTTGTAAGGAAAATTAAACGAAATGACGCCAAAAAACGTTTGTTTATAACGTGACGTCATGACGTCATTTACCGAAATGTTTTGTGCGTTTGGGTACCAACGTGAAAAAAAACAGTGAAAATAAAAATGATATTCTACTGTTTGAAAACAGTGAAATACTACTTTCATTCACAGGAAAATACTTTAAGTCACTGAAAAGCAAATAATAAACCGAAATATTTTTTTTAGTTTTCCTCCACATGATAATTAAACATTATTATTATTAACAAAACCTTTATTCTTTGTGAAATTAGGTCGAAAGTTAGCGAACTACGCCGAATAAACAGTTAAAATGTGTGGCATTTATTTGTCTGACTGTATCTGATATTATAAAAGTTTCTGTTGAACTTTATTTGTTTTCTTGATGAATATTAAACTGTGCTAGTCTAAGACTGTTTTTAAGGCCATATTTTGTGTCAGAATTGTATGCCAAATTATAAATCATTGTTTACTTTTCTGAAGTTTGTTCTTATTTTATACCTCATTAAAACTCTGTACTAAAGCTAGTGCAGTTATTTAAATTTTATAAAATAAATGTGCCTTCTTGCACGTTTTATATTCAGATGTCATAAAACTAATCAATTAACTAAGCCAAGGCAACCTAAGAAGGAGTTAAATAGGTCAAACTGTGCGAAAAGGTGTAACATTACGCTGTGTTACATGTATTTATATATGTCGTTGTATTAGACCAATAATGAGTCAGGTAGAGGTCGGTATAATTTTATAAAAAATGAAAAAAAAGTAGCTGGAAATGGAACTTTGAAAGTCTTCGAACACGACAAATATTAAACTTTTTCAGGTTCGGTCGGATTAAGCTTGTTCATGAGCAGTTATGGAAATGCAAGTGACTAGACACGCCATGTAACTCGGAGTTGAGCACAACTCAATATTTTCACAAAATTTTATACAAATATAGGTCTTCAACGGCTTTCAAATGGCATTATTAATAACGATACTGATTGAACGTATTGAATAAAGCCAACTTTCAAGAAGTGTGCTTATCGTTTTTTTTATATTCGACAGCAAAATTTGTTTTCCTTTCTCGATCTGCGGTGAACATGTAATTTATGTTTCATGAATACTTTTTGTAAGGTGTTGAGAGAAAATTTTGCTAATGCAGATATTTGCACTTAATTTATTATGACGGATTAGTTCCTCTATTCAATAAGACCGCTATCTGCACGTTTCCTGTTAGTTTATGAAAAATATATGCCACAAAATGTTCAAGAATGTAGAACGTTCTAGCTTCAAAGCATACTATTAATTATATGTAAATTAGATAATATTTTACAGTTTATCTCTTCATTTTTCTAATGCATAAAATAAATTGCTATTGCCGTAAGGAAATAAATTTTTATAAACAGTTGAACCTGTCATAGCAGCCACCTGCATTCAGCAACAACCTGCCTTAAACAGACAGTATGACTTTGTCCTAAACTAATATTTCGTTCTAATTTTTACATGTCTCTAACAGCCCCCTGTTTTAGTACCCATTTTTATCACTCCTTTGGGTGATTGCTTAGTACAGGTTTGATTGTATTAATATTGAAAATCGGTTGAAAATCTTAATTTAAAAACATGCATGCTTATAAGAACGCGGAACAAACTTAAATGTCGCAGCATTTCTCATGTCAATTTCATGAGAAAGTTGTTTTTTGCTTTTATGTATTATAAATTATTATAAATCAAATGTATTCATTTGGATGCCTTAGCCTTTTTTGTAGGAAAAGGAAACTATTGTTGAATCAGTATTGAAAATGGTATTAATATAAAATCAATCACTAAGAAGTGGTAGTTCACAAATTTATCTGCGGGTTTAACAAACTGAATTAAAATAACTAATTCTTTAAAAACATATTTCTTCACTTCATTTTTTATGCATTTTAGATCAGAATAACACAATTTAATGACTTAAGAAGACATTTAGAATATTTTTTCATGCAAACCGACATGATGATATTGCCTCTTTGTCAATTTAATCTCCGGTTAGAACATGTAGAAAAACCCACGAAAAAAGCTTCGAACTACTGCCCATCAAATCGGATCACATGAACCGTACAGAACTACAGCATGCACTGCAAGCAGTTGTTCTAATTATATATTGAAGTGTTTGTTATGCAAACATTGCATCATGTCCATAATCCAAAATCAGTTTAATTTGCTTTATGCTTATGAAGATAAGTTATGAGTTCATTCATTTGCTTTTTTATATGATATTTGGTTGAGTTATGTATTACAAAGTAGTTAAACATCAATAACATTTATAACCGTACGTCTGTGTAATAAATTGTGTTGTGCAACAAACAAGTGAAAGGCCGTATGGTAGCATTACGGCTGAACATCAATAAATTTAATAAACGTGTGTAAGTTGTAACAAGCATATGCCAATACGGCAGCGTTTAGACTGACCATCAATAATCTTAATGAACGTGTGTGTAATTTGTTGTATAACAGACATGTGGAAATACCATAGCATTTTGGCTGAACATTAATAACCTTAATAAACACGTGTGTAATTTGTTGTGTAACAAACAAGTGACAAAACGGTAGCATTTTGGCTGAAAATCAATAACCTTAAATCCGTGTGTGTAATTTGTTGTATAACAGACATGTGGCAATACCATAACATTTAAGCTGAATATCAATAACCTTAATGTACGTGTGTATAGTAATTTTTGTGTAACAAACATGTGCCAATACGGTATCGTTATGGATGAACAACAATACCCTTAAACGTGTGTGTAATTTGTTGTGTAAAAACATGTGGCAATAAGGTAGCACTTAAGCTGAAACATCGGCGATCCTAATTAATGAGATTTTAAACCTCCATTTCAACAATATTTGCCTTTAGGATTTGATTCTCAGTCTCCAACAGAAACTTTCTAGACAGAGTGTAAGAGTGTTGCGGAAAATTTGTGTGTGCTTTCAAGAAACCAAATATGTTTGAACAATTAGTTTTCGTCGATTTTATATTTGGATAGTAACTTTTGAATAGTATGTTGACAAAATTACAGTAATAACAAAAACAACTAGGTTTCAGTGAATGTTGAGATTCACAAAAATGTAATACAATGTAATGTATTCAAATTTGAAAAGGTGGAAAAGAATATGAAGGCCATCGAACACGACAATCATATGTATTAACATATTGCAGATTAGGTTTAGTTGAGAGTTTGCATGGTCAGTAATGTAAATGCATGCTACTTACCGAGCCCAACTAAGTATATATATCGCAATCAACGGCTTTCCAATGGAGTAACTGATAACAGCAATCATTTAATGTACAGGGAGACTTTTAAAAACCGACATACGAAAATGAATAATTACAGGACAACAATGCAATAACAATTAGTAGAACTTTGTGTGACGCAGATCAATTAATTTAAAAATGAGCAAGTCATAATGTTTGGTAAATCATGATTAATTTTCGAATAAAGATAACTGGTACAAAGTCAACATAACACTTAGTAAAGACGGCCGCTTTTGTTTATACAATATCAGCATTAACACGAACTTGATTTATTTCGGTTGTTGTTTTAAATATCTCCTAAGTCAGGACTATATGATCAATGTTATAAATTCAAAGACCTTTATCACTCTCATAAATAAAATACGTGTCCTTTTATCTTTGTTTGTTGATTCCAGCCATTAAGTCTATTTGCATTTAATTTAATGTGGTAGTTATGGTTGCATTTTGCAGTAAGTCCATGGCCAAAGATCATAAAAATAAATCTCATGCATCTGATTGGTTGAAAGGGAAACTTGAGATTTGGAACTGGTCTTTCGTATTAGTAATATGAACTTCGACAAAATACACTTTAAATACTGACAACATCTACATCTAATGCCAAAACTCCCACCAGATTTGAAAACAGAGCAAAAACGTTTAGAAATCTTCGCTAAAAGCTCAAACAACTGGTATGTAATTTTATAAATGTTTACAGTGGTGGGTAAATATTTTTAAAGACGGCCTTTATTACATATGTATAAATAGAAATGAGCTTAAAAAGTAATCTTTGAGAAAAAAAATTCTGAAACTTGTACTCAGTATTATGAACAAAGATGTTTCAATACTTTTTCAAGAACATTTATGATGTAAGCAACGGAAAAATATCGTGCAATGCTCATAAATTTATTCAGAGATATTATATCTAATAATCTGAATCTGAATTTAAAAAAATGTTCATTTCAACACAAAATGAAACAATGACATTAGTCATTTAAGCAATAAATTTCTTTCTTTTTCGTTTCGACTGAAAAAATACAGAGTTATTTCCATTTGACAAATTGTGATTTCGTACTTGTAACTTCGCTTTTAAATTAAAAACTGCTCTTTGGCTTACCGCAAATAAATTTATTTTTTGTACTATAACGAATAATGTTAATAATACTTATATATTGAATAAAACAAAATCAGCGCTCTACATTCCCGAAAATGAACCCGTATTAGATTTTTTCTTCGTGATTTTTGTGTAAACTGTAAACAGAAGTTATAGAGTGAAAAAATACTAACCAACTGTACATGTCTTGTTTCTATATGTGTTGCTAAAAATATCCATGCGATCACACAACCAAACGATATTCCAGCTCTCATTTTTATCGTCTTCTTATAAAGAAAAACAAAAACAAACAGACGATAATTTAAGTCCTGGCAAAGTCCAGTCCAGCAGGCTCGCGCTTAACTATCGTCTGCTCCGATGTATCCAGTTATGTTACTGTGCCAGTTGTAATTATTAACACAAAAGGTGACAACGGCGTTCATTGCTGATTTCACGCTTGTCGTCTGCTCAGAAACCATGAACAACCTCACTTCTATGCCAACGAGGTGTGAAATGATGTATGAATTGACATATATGACACAGTTCAGAAAATCACTTGAGAAGCATTTATTGTCAAATCATGTATGCATGTGCAGCTTTTAAAATACCTTATTTTAACGTAACCTACTGGTATGCAAGTATATTTAGATATTTCAAGAGGACAAACGCCCAATCAGTTTGGATTTTTCTAACGTTTGATACATCTTTAATTGTGATGAATCGCCCGTCATTTTTTAAACTTCAAGTTATTTTATCTATGCTACAACGACCAATGGGAGACTGTTTTCAGTTCAATTAAATTCCGAACATAAATAGCACATTTACGTAAGAACATGTAGAAGTGATTAGTTTATAACTTTATTTGTTAAACTGGAACGGGCTAAATTCAACCAACCAAATACAGTAGCATTCACGGACTAAATTAACCAATTGTATAGAATCATGAAGTCCACAATAATTTCTGTGAAACTGTAACAGGCTAAATGAAATTAACTCAATAACATTGACTTTGAATTCGTAGCAATTTGTGTTATACTGTACCAGGCTAAATACAATCAACCAAATACAATACAATGTAGCATTCATGGGCTAAATGCAATAAACTTAATACAATCATGAAGTTCATAATAATTTATGAGACCCTGCAACATGATAAATACAATTAACTCAATACATTGACTTTCGTAACAATTTGCGTTATACTGTACCGGGCTAAATTTCAATCATCTTACATGTAAAACTACAGTTTTCGTAACAATTTGTGTTATACTGTTCTAGACAGAATCTATTTTATAGCAAGTATATATAGTAAGTAGAAGGCCTATAAGTGCTGTGAAAAGTATATGTCACATTCAAAATACATGTACCAAAAGCTATTACTTAGCTTATTACTGTGGAGGTTCAATATAGCTTAATATGCATTTATGCAAATGTATAATTGATTATGAATAAGAAGACAGCAACGTGATTCTCTTTTTATGTAACCCAAAATTATCTAATGGTCAATATGGGCTAACTACATATTTTTTTAGTGATCAATACTTTTCAAGAAGACATGGCGATATCAAAAATGTCGAACAATTTGCTAACAAACCATATACGAGTATAAATGTATTTATCTGTCACGTGACTGTCTTGTCACCGATAAAGAAACTAGACACCGTGATGAGACAAACAATTCACGCTTCAAATTTTTTAAGAAAAAAACAACAAAGCATTGTTTACCTAGTTACACTTGTTCCGTTTACAGATTAAAGGAGCGTTGTACTTGTGTGGGTGGTGACATTTATTACAATTGTTTAAAGCACGTAAAATAACAAAAACGCGCATTAATTTTGATTTATTCGGTAGTAAAATGCAATTCTTCTTGTGTTCAACAACATTATTTGATATAGTGGTTAACAGTTGTTGAGTTTAAAATGTGTATTCTGATCTAATGCAGTTTCAAAATTATTCGTAAAAGCACAAATTTTATAAATTAACTCCCACAACATAACAATCACAGTTTAATTACATTTGTTTTATTATAAAACTACACCAAAAGCCTTTCAATTAAGATAGTACATTGTAACTTGTTCGTTTTTCCTTATCGTACATTTGTGCTTTTATTTTTGTTTTTCTGCGTTTTAGTGTTTTAGTTGTTGACGTTTGACATTTAACTTACTCCTTATTAAACATGTTACTGACTCCTTATTTGACATTTGACTTTTTCTACTATTATTTTTTACTTATTCCTGATGCGACTTCTTTCATTTTCGACATTTGACTTTTTAATTATTCCTGATTCTAAGTTTTACTTATTCTTAATCAACTTTTAGCATACTGCCTCACTTTTACTTATTCCGTCTAGTACTTGTTCCTTATACATCTTTTACTTATTGGACATTCGATTTCTACGTATTTCTTGTTCTACTTTTAATAAGTCGACATACTTTATTTTACTTATTCGCCTCTTGTTTCATAGATTCGACTTCGACTGTTTACCTTTTCAACAGTCGAACTATGACGGTTCGAAAATCGACGTTTAACTTATTCTATATTCGAATTCTTACTTTTAGACATTTGAAAATCATTTTACTTATTCCTTATTGGACGTTTTACTTATCCGACATTCGATGTTTTCACTATTTTGTATTTGATCTTTCACTTCTTTTGACTTTTTACACGTTCCACATTGTAAAAATTCCTTAAAGTATACTTATGGTCAAAAGTCTTATCCGGTATGGTTTTCCATTATATCTTTTGAAAGTGTGAAATCTAAATTCCACATTGCTCTACCTGCAGGAATTTGGTATCAATGGAAAGAGGACATAATAATGGATTTAATGAAAAAGAATTGCTGAATTTGAGCCACTACTACCGGTAGAGTAATGTGTTGAACCCAGACGTTCTGTTAACAGTAGTATTAAATGAAACATAAATTTGCAAAACGACATTTGAAACAGAAAAAAAGAAATCCCTTATGGGATTCGAACACACAACCCGTATACCATATTATTAGAAATCAGATGCGTTACTGCCACGGCCATGAAACATGTTGTTACAGAACTGTACAACGTTAACAGTATGAGGTATGATTGAAATATATACATGTAACGTCCGTTTTTCGCGTAATATTCCAAAAATCTATACACATGTTACGCCTAAAGCGAAATGCATTAGACAGTTATACATATAACACCATATTGCGCATTGCCAATTATCACGTGCATGTTAGCCAAATAATTAAACAAAAACAACAAACCATTCATGAAAGTTTGTTTTAGGCGGCGTGGACAGCAATATTCGTTTCCATTACTGCTCATGAATAAGCTTTATTAATCCGAGCCTACACTATTTTGATATGTGTTGTGTTCGGTGGGTGGCATTCAAAGTTCCTTTTTTTCAAATATTTACAAAATGTTATTGTCAAAGTAGCGTTGCTAGTGCTTTTTGGCGGTCTTACACCGCGAACCGTACATAAAGTGGCGGCCTTACACCGCGAACCGTACATAAAGTGGCGGCCTTACACCGCGAACCGTACATAAAGTGGCGGCCTTACACCGCGAACCGTACATAAAGTGGCGGCCTTACACCGCGAACCGTACATGAAGTAAGTGCTGGTACAGATTACTGTTGTGTTCGGTGGCGATGGGGATGGTAATATGCGTTTCCATTACTGCTCATGAACAGAATCAATCAAACCGAGGCTACAACATGTTTAAATTTGTCATGTTCTTTGTTGTTCAAAGTTTCTTTTTCATTTGCATGTACTATATATAAAACTGATCGAACACAAGATTCATTTTACGAAACATTTCATGACAGCTCATAATACGAGGGGTGATCGGGAAGTTCGTAGACTTTTAGTATAGAGTAATTATTATTTGTCGCATTACAATGAAACTTAAATATTGATTAACATCTTCTTACAAACATTCATTTGCAAAACATAACAATTTTATATTATTCGCTTAATAATCTGTGTCCATGGCAACGCGCATCGGCGAACCTGAAGCACGTCAAAACTTAGACATTTTTTTACATTTTTATAATTGATTAGCATCTTGTTCAAACCCCCAGTGGCAATTTGTTTTGCCTCTGATCGTTCCAAGGCGGTATCCCCAAATGTTCTCTTTTTCGTTAGTTGTTTGTGGCGTCCTATTTGAATTGACATACTTATAACAAACATGCTCTCTCTCACTCTCTTCCTCTCTTCTTTTTCGCTGCGTGGGGATGCTGTGTTTTGTGAGAGTGGCGATTCCTGATATGCATAATTATATTACATTGTATTTATATTAAATTTACGTATAACTCTGCGAAAACGTCTGCTGCCTTTTGACGTTTATGACGTCATATATGCAAATTTTGATGTTTATCGGTGTTTCCGTTTGAATATTATAAGCATTTGTTCATAGCGTTGTGATTAACCAAAATTTAAAAATCATGATGTCAACGGGCGACGTCGAGTTAAGGGCAGCCATTAAATTTTGTGTCGGATTAGAGAAGACACCAAGTGAAACGTTTTAAATGCTACAGAGTTCCGGTACTACCCAGAAATGCAGTAGGGAGCTTGTCTTTAACCCTTTCGCTGCCAACGTCGAAAAACTGAACTGACGTCGTCAGTGCCAAGGACTTTTTAACACATAAACAACTTGACGTCATTTCGATCAGCGGCAAATACTACGACGCGCTTCACGCGGTTCGCCTTTAATTAAACAACTTGACGTCATTTCGATCAGCGGCAAATACTACGACGCGCTTCACCGCGGTTCGCCTTTAATTGGACAATTAAATGTTGTTTTTACTTGTTATTGGTGTTTGGTGAAATTCAAGTTATTAAATATAAAAAAAGCTCCTTTTATTAATATTCATATTTATGATATTGTTTAAACTACGAAGCTACATGAGCTAATGTTGAAAATTCATATGGATTTAAAATTAACAGAACTTTGACTTTTGATTCAAGGATACATCCAAATACAAAAGCGTACCAATATATGAGCTGTTTTTCTCGACCATCTACATTCACTGAGGAAATTAACAGTTAATTAAATGTTTTTGAAATGCGATCAGTTTGAATTGGGTTATCTGTCAAATTTGGCAAACGTATGCAAGAGAAGAATATTGAAATTATTCGAGCGATGGAGAATATTAGAGCTATCTCCTCTCTATCATCATTTAATAGTTTACGATTATCAACGAGCGCCCGTAAACTCGAATTAAAACAAAACGGTATTTATGTGTAAGCCATTGATAAAATTTTATATTCTTCGATAACCCTGACGAAATCATCGACGACACAGCTGTTTTGAAGTGTTCATGTACAACACAATTTTACACAAAAAAAAAAACATTCACTGTTTGAAAAGAATATTAGATTTCCAAACTGCAACAACAGTTGTCTGTGTAACAACCCTAATCTAGTTTACGATTACGTTTTTTTTTTCACGTTCCATATTCTTCACACATTCACCCACCAAAAGGTAACATTGTTGCATTTGACTAATTAGTTTTAGGCATTAATATTCTGCCAATCACAATATCAAATTGGACAAAGTTTAACAAGTCAAGTCAAAGAATTTATAAGCATATTCAAAAAGAACATTTCTAAATATAACTGAAAGAAAAAAGTTTAGCAAGTTTTTCTCACATATTATTTTTTCTTTTGAGCTTTTGAATGAAGACGTTTTTATATGTCATGATGATGTACTTATTGATGCTCTTTACACATCTATTGTGTTTGTTCGAAAACCGTGTATTTTATCGGCGAAGCGTAAGAAAATCAAAAATCACGTGCAATGTAAGCACTGCAATTTCGGTAGCGTGTAGAGTCGAGTAATGTACCTCACTGTTTGAAAAGTTACCACAAACAAAATAACCAGTTTTAAATACTCGAAGATTTCCAATGGGGCGTCGCCCAGGAATGACGTTAGAAGAACGTCAAAGAGCTGTAGGTATGCTCCACAACAACAGTTGTCTGAATCTACTTAAATCGCCTAAGAAACAACCCTAATCTATTTCACGTTTTTTTTTTTCACGTTCCATATTCTTCACACATTCACCCACCAAAAGGTAACATTTTGCATTTGACTAATTAGAACTGTAGTTAGGCATTAATTGACGCCAATCACAATATCAAATTGGACAACAGGGTTTTTAACAATTTAGTCAAGTCAAATGCTTTATCCAATTATGTACTTGGTTATAAGTCAAATTGGTATAGTTTCAATAAACCAGTGAAATACATTTGCTAAACTTTTTTCTCTCAGTATATATAACACAATGTATAAAATGTCATGGAAATAAATACATGAATAGAAAGATAGAAAAAAAAACATACACACTATGAGAAAAAATTTAAGATATAACAATTACATGTATTTTGTTATTGTTATATTATGGGAAAGTGTGTGTGTAAAAAGTGGGGGAAAATCTTTAGGTCTCGGCGAAATTCAAGCGATTCTTTTAATGGTTGCTAATGATAAGTAAATAGCGCAAGATTATAGAATATTTTTTTATTCGTATACGACAAAAGATTTGTAAATTTATTCATATTTGGCAATTCCAATAGTATTTTGGCAAATATTTTATCCGTAGATCTCTATATAGAGGTCATAAGTTTTTTATTTTTTGCGCAAATAAAGGCGTCTTGAAAATACCACATACATGTATTTAACACGAACCCTTTATATGTAGAAATGGATATAATATCAATACATACAAATTAAGGCAACTGAGTTTTCTTATATCAAATTCTTCCTTATGTTCACAGTTGTTTTCAACAGTGTCAAGCCTTTCCGATTTGAGACAATTTTTTTCATAAACGTTTTTACATCCTGATTCCTATCACGTGTTCCTGGTGCCCAGCAAACAGTCATTCGGTAAAAATTTCTAACTACAGATGGCGGCCCTTTAACCGACCATTAAAGTACGGTAAGTTCCTTGTGTAACTCGACCCCGTCTTGTATGTGAACGTTTAAAAATGGGGACAGTTTATGTAGGAAATTTCATTAAAGCTTTAAACTACAGTTTTATTTCCGAATAGTTAAAACTATAGGACGACTCTTTAAGCCTATTCTATGTTTTCAATCCCGTCAGTTCCGATGGAAACAAAACACATTTTGTAAGAAATAGTACATGTAAATATAAGTAGGTTTTTCGTTTGATAGTTACATAAATGATTATATCCATCACTTCGTCAGGAGCATATAGTTTGGGGAAACTAGATTGCAAGACACAAATAAAATAGACCTATGGCACAAATCTTAAGCCAATGAAGAGTTCACAATAAAAAATAAATTACATATTACGAATAAAATTTAAAAAAAAAAAACAACGCCTGTGTACAGAACATACGTTGTTTCGATTGTCAAAGAATAAGTTTGGTTTAACAGCTTTCAGTTTACGCCCAAGTGTGAAGATTACAGAATGTGTTCTGATTTCTTAATACGATTAAGATAACATGGAATTTGAAAAAAAACGACAACAACTACTTCACCAAACAATAAAAATAACATACACTAAACTGATAAACATCATTTGTTTGTTATTCTTAATGTGAAACATGAATGTGACCTGCCCTTGAGTAATATTATTCTTCCTAATTTTAGTCGGAAATTAGGAAAATTGTATTTCGTAAAATAAAGTCTGCGCACTATTCAGACAAAATGCTTGTTACAACAGAGTAGGAAAACGTAACTTTTACATGTTATTGAAAGCAGAACGCCGCGAAGAATTTTAAAAATCCAAATACCCTTTACTCCATATACTGTGGTATAATTATATTTCGCGGTGGTTTAATTTTCGCGTATTTCGCGCTAGGGTAAGAGCGCGAAATTTAACCCTAGCGAAATCAAACAATTGAATATCTAGTTCTTTTAGATTAATAAAAGTGCACTAATTAAAGCCCTCGCGAAAATGTCTCATATATCATTTGCGCAAAATTGATTCCCGCGAATTTAAATGATACAACAGTATATGTTTACACATTTGTATGCGCGTGCAACCTGTGCCGTCTGATCTGGATCTGTTTTGTCGCATCTTGGTCAGAAATAACCTAATGAATCTAAAAGCGAACAGTGCGGATCCTGATCAGACGGCACGGATGTGTCGACTGATCTGGATCTACACTGTTCGCCCACGCAATAAAGGTGTGTCTATTGAGAAAGGGTCAATTCGTTGGCACAACAATTTTCTAATTCTCAAACATGGAACATATAAACATGAATGCAGTGAAATATTTGCAGGTTTTGCAGTTTTGAATTTCGTTTCAGAATTAAATCTAAATCCAAATTGTCTGTGTCTTTTGCGAGATTTTGTAATCTTAGTATAGATTTTCATCATTGACCAATAGCAACAAGAACAACAACACACACTTTGTAATCTACGTTATAATGGCACCGGATTTGATAGAGATGTAATAAACCGACTTGGAAGTACATTTTTGTACTGAGCAAAAGAAAAGAAAAGTTCATTTCGAGAACTGTATTCTTTTATCATTTGATGAGATGTTGAGTGGCTCTATAACGACCGGCCAGTACATTTTCCAATGGATCTTTGATCACGGTATTGGCGGGAATTATAATTACCTAAATATTGGTATATCCCGTTTGTAGCTCGTAATGCCGTATAAATTCCATATTCCTGTCAGCAAATGAAAATGAATATGTCGACACAACAAATGCATAGCCAATTTCACTTGAAATTAGTCACGTGACAGTTACCGTGTAATTAAAATTAAGCAAATAATAATGTGAAGTTAACGTAATACTCAGCTCGAAATCGCACAAATGGCGGGAAAAATATTGACGTTATTTTACTGACGTCACCGTCAAAACATGTTTCAAAACGACGCTATATTCATATTTGTGTCACAGCACAACTTCACCCCTCCCAAGTTTTGAAACGCATTGTTCATACAAGTTAGTCAATTTAGTCATCACAAATCGGCCCAAAATCGGCCCGTGGCACTCAACGTAGTATAACAAAATCGGCCCAAAATCGGCCCGTGGCACAGAAATGGTTAAGTGGCACCGACGTTTCCGAGAAGGAAGATGCTCTATAGATGACGATCAGCGATGTGGCCGCCCGTCTAAGGTGAAATGCACGATTTTAGAAAAGGTGAAAGATATGGTTCACAGTGACAGACGACATACGCTGAGAAGTTTAGCTTCTGAACTGGATGTTTCTACATCTACAGTACACGACATTTTGAAAAACAAAGAGCTAGGAATGTCTAAGGTGTGCGCGCGATGGGTACCGAGACATTTACAGGATCATGTGCGGGAAACCAGGGTTCACTGCTCGAGCGAGTTCGTCGCCGGTATGATCGTGAGGGCGAAGAATGCCTTGACCGCATAATTACGACTGACGAGACTTGGTTAAGGCATTTCGACCCGAAGACGAAAGCACAGTCATGTGTTTGGGAAACCCCCGGGACTCCTCCCCCAAAGAAGGCTAGAGTACAGAAGAGCGGTGGGAAACACTTGTTCATGTTTTTCATAGATAGGAAGGGGCATGATCCTACAGCATCAAGTACCCGTTGGCCAGACAGTGACCGCTAGTTATTATTCGAATGTAGGCAGATTAATATTGTATCAGCATTATTTTACTATCATTAGTAAAATAATTGAACTTATTAAAAGTAATTTGTTTCACATTAATATCACTATTTACTGGGAAAAAGTTTAACATACCGTTTTCCCTTTCGGGTTCTCAGGCGTGACTTAATGCAGGCATTGAAGAAAAAACGCCCAGATCTTGATCTTGAACGCATAATATTTCACCAAGATAACGCACTTGGACATAGGGCTGACTCAACTCTCTTAGAAATCAGCTAACTTGGTTTCGAAATTCTCCAGCATCAACCCTACAGTCCAAATCTAGCCCCGTTGGACTTCAGAGTTTTTCCCTAGAGATCAAAGCTGCTCTACGAGGTCTGCACTTTGAGAACGCGAACGAGATTCGTATGTACACACAAACTGTTGTTTCGTCATACAAAAGTGACTGGTTCAGTGATTTGTACACTAAATGGTTACAGAGACATAGGAAATGCATTCAGATCCGTGGTGATTACGTTGAAAAAGTGTGAACGAATCTCTGACGTTATCATGACGTCATTTGTATAACGCTGGCGTGCTCCGGGTTCACCTTACTGTGGTTGTGCTCTTAGCTGTAACTTTGTTGTTTAATGTATCTTCATAGTATTTATACAACATGTGCAAAATAGAACAACCTTCATACATTGATATGATATCAAGGAACGTAGAGAATATTTGTTATTTTATAGCGTCAGTCTACGAACTTCCCGATCACCCCCTCGTAGAAACAAAATATGTTTGTTAAACACACATGCACACTCCCCGCTATCCCCCCCCCCCCCCCCCCAAAAAAAAAAAGAAACAACAAAAAAAAAACGCCTTTTGGATTTTAATCTGGGATTATTATACTAAAGGTCACGGTGACCTTGACTTTTGACCTACTGTTCATTTCATTTTACAACAATATATTGTTGGTGAGCAGTTTGCCGTGATCCCATAAACCTTTGCACCGAAGGGGCGATGACGCTTCTGATCCCTGACATTCTGTTAACGATGGTTGTAAAAGAAGAATAAATGTACTGAAAAAAAAGGCATTTGAAAAACGAAAAAAAGAAATCCCGTAAGGGATTCGAACACACAAACCCCTACTATACATTATTATTAGAAATCGGATGCGTTACTGCCACAGCCATGCAATCTTTTGTTATAGAACTGTACAACGTTAACAGTATGAGGTATTTTTGAAATATCTACATGTAACTTCCTTTCTTTGTGAAATATTCCAAAAGTCTTTACAAAAGTACAAATGTTACGCAGAAAGCGAAATGCATTTGACAGTTATACATATAACACCATATTGCATATTGCCTATTATCACTTGAATGTCAGCCAAAAATGAAACAACAAACCATGTACGTTTGTTTTGGGCGGCGTAGACAGCAATATTCGTTTCAATTACTGCTCATGAGTAGGCTTAAATAAACCGTGGCTCAATGAGTAAAATCGGAGTATACATTCCACTGAAAATGTTTAATGAAAATACAATTAGCAAGTAAAGTACGTAGCACACCTGTCTAATAAGGTTAGTGTGAGTTACATCGTGATTATCTGCCTCCCCCATCTGACCGAGCTGATTTGTGATTTATCAGTAAAGATTTGTCAAAACTGAAAATTGGAAACAAAACGCCTACACAACGTTTACATAATAAAAATATCTGTTCTCGATTAGCTTGTTACGAATGACAATAACAATTCTTCAAAGCTTATCGAAAGTTATCGTGCATTTTATAGCCGTTTAGCAATGACTGATTTTTGAATCCATGTTAAAACATTCGATCAAAACAAATAAAAAGCTAAAATTATTCAAAAAAAGTGCGCCGTGAAGTCAAGTTAATATCTGGAATGTAAACAATCTATAGAGAACAAAACAACAACATGTTGATAAGTAAAGCAAATTAATTTTGCATAATCAGGAATGGTCACATACAGAAGACTGTGCCTCCTAACACTGCCAAAACGCAGAAATGCAGAGAAAAAATAGAGGGTGGAGGTATAAAATGATAAATTTGAAACAAACAACACAAATGAGTTAATCGTTTGTGTAGTCATTTTTA
Organism: Corbicula japonica; assembly: GCA_038501625.1. Classification (NCBI taxonomy): domain Eukaryota; kingdom Metazoa; phylum Mollusca; class Bivalvia; order Venerida; family Cyrenidae; genus Corbicula; species Corbicula japonica. The sequence goes on from JAZAYU010000023.1 coordinate 7,062,782, forward strand.
ATCTGATTATTGTATAACCATGATTTCTTCTCCTCTTGACTTCTTGGCTGTGTGATGAGACCGGTGTCCAAGGTTATAAAACTGAGCATGGAAACCAGTCTCAAATCTCAAGCATCTGATTGGCTGAACAGGCGACTGGTCGCCATTTCAGCCAATCAGATGCTTGAGATTTGAGACTGGTTTCCAATCTCAGCTTTATAACCTTGGCACTGTGTCTTTTGAATGTGGCAATTCCTGTTATGTATATTTAACTTTTCATACTTATCATTAAAAATAAAATAAATAAATCATTTCTTTACATAGATTTTTGTTTACAGATGGTTCTTAAGATAATAGAACATAGATGACTCTCCCAACTTTCCCTTAATGTGCCTCTATTGATGTCTTTTATAACTTCAGAGAAGAATATTTGCTATGACAACTGTAAAGATGATTTAAATTGCATCATATTGAAAACATATCACCGAATAGAAGAAAACGAAAAGTTGAAAGCAAATGAACATGACAAATATGGAAAGCTTGGTTTGATTAAGTCTGATGCCAAGGTTATAAAGCTGAGTTTGGAAACCAGTCTCAAATCTCAAGCATCTGATTGGCTGAAATGGCGACTGGTCGCCATTTCAGCCAATCAGATGCTTGAGATTTGAGACTGGTTTCCATGCTCAGTTTTATAACCTTGGGCACTGTTCTTTGGCAGTCATGGTAAAGCATGTTACTGCCCGTACCGCCTAGCTCCAGTGCCCAAGGTTATAACACTGAGCATGGAAACCAGTCTCAAATCTCAAGCATCTGATTGGCTGAAATGGCGACCAGTCGCCATTTCAGCCAATCAGATGCTTGAGATTTGAGACTGGTTTCCAAACTCAGTTTTATAACCTTCACACCAGGTTTGAGCGCAATCAAACATTTAAAATGAGTACAAGTGAACTAAACAATTAAGAACCATCCCAAACAATTATGCGCATGCCATGCGAACATGGAACCTTCAATGTGGTATTCTCGAATTAATACCATTCCTTGGTCAGCGTCGTATAGGCATTATATAAAATAATGGTTTTGCCCGAAACGAGAAAACAATGGGAGAAACTGAACAGACATGTACTCCATTTTTTGGGACAGGGGATCTGAAAATATAAATCCGGCATATCACATAAAACGCCATAAGCAAAAAATAAGAAAGCAGGAAGTATATCATTTGGTGATTAACAATATCCTTATCTGTATTGCCTGGGATCTTGAAACCGCCTATCTTAAACTGGGCGAAATATCAAGACAAAAATATTTTAGGAGTACTAATTTATAATCAAATAACACCCCACAAATAAAAACAAAGAATGTACTAATAACGTCATCGTTTGTTTACATCAATACAAACAAAAATCGTGATATATATATAAAAAAGTGAAATATGCATATCAGGAATCGCCACAATCACAAAACACAGCCTCCCCAAGCAGCGAAAAAGAAGAGAGGAAGAGAAAACATGTTTGTTATAAGTTTGTCAATTCAAATAAAACGCCACAAACAATTAACGAAAAAGAGAACATCTCACGAACAACTTTGTATGACATAGCAAATTATAATTGGAATACCGGAAGTTCAAATGCACCAATCTGGGTCGGTTTAAATTTAAGCAATTTATTAAAATCTATCAAATAACTGATGTCAATTGTCATTTATTGTTCTTAATTTGTTTACAAACAATATGACTCCTTATGGTGTAATGAATGATGTGAAAAAGTATAGGTTGGCAAGATTTCAGCGTAACTAAAATAACTTCGCTAATTTAAACAGTGGTTTCGTGATCATTGTATCCAGATATGGAACGAAGAATAATCGATCAACCAAAAACCGGAAAATCTTTTCCGTGGAAATTTTATGAACAAAATCTAAGCGTTTTTAATTCAAGCTGTTTGGGCGAAATAATTACTAATTATTTAGCAACTTACCGCTCCAATGTGGTTATCCCAAGGGTTCTCATTTTCGTTAAATGTTTGTGGTGTCTTATTTGAATCTGACATACTTATAAACACATGCTCTCTTTTCCTTTCTTCTTTTTCGCTGCGTGGAGAGGCTGTGTTTTGAGAGTGTGGCGATTCCAGATATGCATAATTCACTCTGAAGTGAAAAAGTAAATTTTAACTTTAAAACTAACATTTATTTCGTCGAACGAAATAATAAATAACGTGACAGAAAACAATTGCAGGTTGCAAGGTCGACTGTTGCCCTTGATATTTCGAATTTAAACGTCAGGTCAAAAGCTGGATAAATTTCATTAATCAATAATTTTCATAACCCTATGTCAAATATAAAAAAAATAAAAGTGGACTAGGCCACCAGAATATTGTGTCACTTTAATTTAATTTCACCAAGTCAACTTGTACGTTTGTGTTGATATGAGAACCTGTTGAGGCAAGTGGGAGGTTGGTGGACCCTAGAACCTGGTTTAAACCCTCAGTGCCAATTAGATCTGCCACTGACCGTTCCAAGGCGGTAACCCCTTGTGTTCTCATTTTTGTTAATTGTGTGTGGTGTCTTATTTTAAACTGATCATTTTATTAACCATGCTTTCTCTCTCTCTCTCTCTCTCTCTCTCTCTCTCTCTCTCTCTCTCTCTCTCTCTCTCTCTCTCTCTCTCTCTCTATTCTTCTTGACTGTGTGGGGAGGCTGTTTTTTCTGAATGTAGCAATTACTGATATCCATATTTTACCTTTTTAAAAATTTTATTTATATTTTGTAATTTGCTTAAAAGTCAGTCATCTTTAATTTTGTGTAACGTTTTAACTTTAAACGATGCATTACAATTTGAAGTAATGTGTTCATATTGTATGATGACTTTATGGTGACAACGTTTAGCGTTTGGTTGCAATGGTTAAAATATACTCAACAAAAATAAAAAAGGATCCACTTTCATATTTTAAATTTTGTAAAAATTAGATTTGCTTTTCTAATATCATTGCAAAGAGATAAAGTGTTCTTGAAAATCAGCCGCCACAACGTAGTTATCTTTCCCTTTGTTATAATATGGGTTTCAGTAAAATGTCAGTGATTCTTTGAAACATTCACATTTATTTGAATTAAATCACTTTCTCTACCTGTTGTGGAACAATAAAATCACTAAATATTCATCATTTACACAACTAGTCCTCGATAAACAATGCTAAAAATTCCAGCCATATCCAATTACCTCCCTTTAAATTGAATACGTAGTGTTTTGTAATCCATGTTTAATTGTTATATGATTGGCAGTTCCTCAGGTCTTGGTGTGGAAGATTTTATTCGTGAACAATTTAACTTAAAAACAACTGAGATAAACTAACAAAACGCCATAATGAGAATATAAGCATGAAAAGTGGATACTTTTTATTTTTGTTCAGTATAGAACCAAAAGTAAGGGACACGACATAGTTAGAAGATGTGTTTAAATCACTTCTTTGGTGCGCGTCACGGGAAAAGGTACTTCGGTGATATTTTTTGACATTTTAGTTGTCGCTATATTTGGAAAGAACTTACATTTATTTGTTATTTTATCATAACAAAAATTGGATTTTATTACACATTTTAATAATAAAATGATATTATTAACGCGAAATCCATACAAATTTATGTCGTCTGCAAAACTTAATGACGTCATTTTAAGGATTGACGTCAACTGTCCGAATTTACCTTTTCCCGTGACGCGCCCCATTTCTAAAATTTGAAATGACGTCAAGAAGCAGGCGTCGGGTGACATGTACATGATGCAGTTAAAATATGTAATACAATCATCTAACAGTTATAAAATGAGATAAATGTAAGATCCTTCAAAATATGGTTACCACTATTTTAAAATTGTAAAGCATATATCCGATTATCGGAAGTCATTTTTTCACGAGGCGTGCTCCTAATGCTTTCAAACCCGTTTTTTTTTCTTTTTTATTTAAGAGCCTGTTTCCACTTATTGTGAGAAAAGATTTAACGCTTCGACTTAAAATACTTTCGAACATTAGACTATCTTTTTCATAGAATTCGTAATTTGGATTTAATAGTCTTACAATTCATGTAGAAAGTTATTTGGAATTTAAGGCAGCATGTAACCAAAAACATTTTCCACCATCGTAGCTAAAATCGTTTTCACCAGTACAAGAAAAAAGGCAATGATTCGCGTATTTAGTCAAGGGAGATAATTGGGCACGAAATAATCTTCTTTGCTGAAGGAGTTATACCGCACCGATAACCGCTGCTCATGCGCTTCCTATAGATTAAAAGGGAACTTTTAGTGTAATCATACACAACAAATATGAGAAAACTAAAGGCTCTGCTTGGCCAGTTATGGATATGCATTTTACTGTTCACGCCGCCTAGCCCCGGGTAGAGCTCAACTCAATATTAACAACGGTAAACAGTGCAATTTCGATCCATCCCAAACGATGGTGTGCATATGGCGCTGAAAAAAAAAACCATTGAACATTCAGTGAGGTGCCCAGCTAACAGATTGGGTTTGCCCTAAACAAGAAAATAATGAGCGAAACTAAAAAGAATATAATTTTGACAGAGATCTGAGAATATAATTCCTGAATAACACAGAGAACGCTTAAGGCAAAAACTTTAAAGCAAAAATTTCAACTTAGGGATGATTGGAATTATAAAACTTCTTAAAAAAATAAAACAAAAGTTATTTTAGAATTATTTTAACATACAGTATTGTGCTTAACAACCTCCAAAGAACGTAACTTATGACAGCAATGTGTAATTTAGGGTTTTATTGTCTACGCTTGTGTTTGACCTATTATTTACAATTAAATGTTGTAAATAATGAGCGGTTCATAAATTTTACAGCTGGAATGTCAATATTTTGTTTTGATTGTTGGTTATTTTACCATAGCGGCAGCTAGTGGGATGCTTTTTACTTTCTAGGGATTGGATGCAAAACAAATTGCAGTATTCGATCAAAGTTAGGTTCCAGTTATGATTGAGGTAAAAAATAGGGTTTAATATAACTGAGTAAAATCAATTTTATTCTGACCCTCGATTAATTTTGTTGAGTTTATGAGAACCTGTTGGGGCAAGTTTTAGGTTGGTTTAACCTAGAACCTGGTTAACACCCAGTGGCAAGTTGCTTTTCCTCTGACTGTAATAAAGCGGTTACCCCTCGTGTTCTTCTCTGTTTTGAAATTGTTAATTTTATAAGGTAAAATCTCTCTTTCTCTCTTCTTCTTGTCTGAGTTGGGACGTTTTTTTCTTTAGAATGTTGCAATTCCTAATACACTGTATTCATATTTCGCCTTTTTTACAGGTACAGTTAAACTGTATACACTTGTATCTGTTGTGGTAATGCGGTGTTTAATAATACACTAATTTGAACTCAAATCAAACCACAGACTTGCAGTAAAAAAATAAATGATCATTAATTAGTATTTTTATGTATTTTTTGTATTTTACTGTTTTTAAGTCTTTAGCAGGTTGTTGCGGATACACGATTGAACTATTAAACGTGACGGTGTTCATTTTAATGTCATTTTAACAGAATTTAACTTTGATTAAAATTTGTTGTGCAATACTGTTTGAATTATTTCCAAATAAAGCTCGATTTTGTATGTAAATGAATTAGCAATAATATAGATAGAAGACAGTGCAACATTGCAGGATACTTAAAAATTATTATATTATTATTAATGAATATCATATTCTCACATACTGTCCGTAAACATATAGTTTGGACGCGATATATACAGAAGACAATGAAACATTGCATTATTTACAGTAAAAAATCAGTTCTGACATACTGTCCGTTAACATATAGTTTGGATTCGCAGTTATAATAAAGAAAATATATCTAGAGACAATGAAACATTGCAACATACTTTAAAGAATCAGTTCTCACAGATGGTCCGTAAACATATGCGCATGAAAACAAAATCCCCAAATGATATATATCGACGCATCTGAACGATGTCCCACGATGAATGCGATATATTATTTTTTAATTGAGGCAAATTGTGGGAAACGTTGTCTTCGAACACTTCTCGTAAATTATTAAAATTATGTCATTAAGTTTACCAGAGGACAATGTTTATTATGGTGTGAAATTAACATTTTGTAGTTAAACATGTTTAATAAAATCAGCGTTTAGAAATAACTTATCAGACAATAGGCCCTAATAGATATTTGTTAGTTCTTGCAAAATAAAAACTCAAATGTCAAATAAAAACTAACTCACATTTTTCCAAGGGGTGTCCTATTTCATTTTTGTTATATAATTGCCACCTCTATCGAAACCACATGCCGCTTACTACAAAACAATAATAGTTTGTTGTTGCGTTTTCAAGTTCTGCTGATATATGAGGTTTACTGACCGGTTGTCATTAACTTATCCCGGAACGGCCTGTATATCTTACCTTTATGAAAATACAAAGCTTTATAAAACTTTCATCATTTTTTTGTAAATAGCATGCCCGCCATTGATGACATAGTTTCTACGTGATCAGCAACAATTCGGCCCCAGTTTTCGCACAGCATATTAAAAACTACACTGCACAACGAAGATATGGACTCAGTCATTTTAAAGAGAACAGTTTTGCAGAACAATGTCAACTAGAAAATATTTAACTTTCAGAAACTTCTAAAAACTTTTTTAACTTAGAAATGTTCCTCTTTACTGCTAACTGTCCAGGGTGGTAGCAGAACAAGCTGGCAAAGGAATGAATCTCCTTGTCTAATAGCTCTAACTGGTGAACAGAATGAGAGGTGAACCCACCCATTACATTTGTCACATTGCCCCCATGAAACAATGATAACATGTGGCCTCTTGCTAGTGTCTGGGCTGAATCTTCCACACACAACACACTTTTCATTGTCCATAATTTCATCATCATCAGAAGAGAGGAGACAATTTTCCTCTTCTTTACTGGCAAACCTGATGAGCTGGCCACTGGAGATTTGGTTTTTGCTTTCTGACTGATTGGAGTTGACTTTTGTTTGATTTTTCTTTCCTTTTTGGGGATATTTGGAAACATGTTTTTGGATTTTTGAGACAATGTCATCTTCTGTTATCGCTTTCCCACTTATGATTTTACTCAGTGTGTTTCTATTTTTACCATGTTTACAGCTTGGACATTCTCTAGAACTTTTCCACCTTTGGCAAGCAGGAAACTTTCAGCATTTATCGTTGGGGAAGAAGTTTTTAGTGGTTGTTCTACTGATGGTACACTGAAGGTTGTGGAAGGAGCAACATGGCAGTCATTGACCACATTTGGATTAAATGGAGCTATGCCACATTTCCGGAAAGCAGACTGCACATTGGTTGGGGTCAGTGTATTTGTGTACATTTTACAGGCTATGCGGCATACATCATAGCGTGTAACGAGGCATCCACCCGATTCCCTCATGTAATGGTGACAGGCAGCATTCCATGCAACCTCGAAAGGCCCAAAGCAGCTGACATCAAGGGGCTGAAGAATATAACTGCAGTGAGGTGGAAGTACAAAGAGAATGATGTTCCTGGATTTAGCCCATTCTATCAATCCCAGCGAGACATGGCTCTTGTGACCATCATAAAGCACTAGGATTTATGTGTTGTCATCTCTGGATGGAAGATACTTTATCAAGTGATTCTGCATGTAGCCAGCAAATATTTCTGTATTTGACCATCCGCTTTCTGAAACCCTGTCATCAGCCCCAGCAGATGCACCATCCATTAGACCAGCTACCATCCTTGCACCAGGAAAAACAATATATGGTGGCACTTGTTGCCCAATGCCATTCACACTGCCAATAATAGTGACTGTTTTGGATTTGCCTGATGTTATAGCCTGGGTTTTGTTGAACTTAATAGCGATTATCTTTGGGGGTTTGTGTTCAGTGCTTAAACCCTTCTCGTCAATGTTGTAAATTAAATGAGGTTAGTCCTCAAGCTCATACTTTGTTAGTATTGTTTTTAATTGAACAAAGTAACTGTCCACTGCATTTTTGGTTGCACACTTAGCTCGAGCAACTTCAAGGCTGCGAGGTTTTTTTACTTTAAGTTCTGGCAAGCGCCATAAAAACTTGTAGAGCCACTTGTCAGTCAAAGTCCTTTTCTCTCAGCCCTAAATGAATTGCATAATCTGTTGCTAGATTAATTGTTTCTTGTCTGCTGTAGCCGTAGCCTACCTCAGACATAGTTTTCAAATGACCAGTCAACAGAGCTTCTTGAACTTGCGAAAAGAGTGGCTGGGTCCCTGACCTGACAACATCTATGGCTATCCTACCACGAACTCTATCAGCCAGTGTTGTTTTAGGCACCCCAAAGGCAAGAGAGGCTTTTCCCAAGCTCATTCTTTTGCTTTTTACAGCTTCATATGCATTGCTTAGACTGTCAGGATCATATGGCCTGTATAGACCCCTCACTGTTGACTTTTGCTGAAAGAAATATAAAAAAGTGACAAAACTCTTTGAATACACTTAATTTTAAGTTTTTGTGAAAATCAAGACAACCAAAAATGTTTTTAAGCCGGTTACATTTTTTTGACGTAACTTTTTTCGTGAAGTATACTACGATACTACTTTAGCGTAGTGGTAGGCCCTGGAATTTATTCATATTAAAGGACGGGCACTTTTACACGGCGGTTAAATAAGGATTTTTTAAGAAATTCTGTCGGTTTTGAAGAAGGGTGTTTGGGAATAGTGAAATGGCATAAAATCAATGTCGGGTTAAGTTTTTCTGCTTGAACCTACCTGCCGAATCTCCTTTTTTTTCGATTACATGCTGTAGCGACAGTCAGGGCCGATGTCAACAAAAACCGCGCGCGCATACGGATGTGACGTAAGTTCATTGAAAAACTAAAATTTTCCGGGGCCGTACGAATATTGGCGGTGTGCGAATACAGGCAGCTTTGGGATAATATGTTCAGTAATGTCGAAGTAAGTACGTCAAGCGTGATGACGGTCCGCGAACACCGTATATAAGCAATAGCGGGTTTCCCCGGTAACTATTTATAGAAACGGTGGATATAGGAAGCACGATAAATAATAATAGAAAAATGATCTGAAGATGACATTACAGTGGAAATCAATGCAGTACCATTAAACACACCTTTCTTCAGTAAAATATGCCTGACGCCTGGTGTCAACACTATCAGTAGTTTATAGAACACTGTACAAGGACAGAATATATGTATTTACATGTATATACCGTTCGGAACGGTTCGACAATTACGGCGATCACCATGTACTTTTACGATTTTTAGGCGACAATCTGATTGGTTCGGATGGTTCAGATGATAAAAACAAAATTATAGTGACTCGTCGTCGGATCCTGTTTTCAGGAGATGATTTCAGTCAGATTCCTTAACATTATGATTATTTTACAGATTGACGTTTACGGCCCGAAGGAACTTTTATCCCAGACGCGAAACAATAAATGGAATCTATCCAACACGTATGTCATAGTCTAGTGGCATTGTTTATTTTACGATTTTATTGAAGTTTATGGTATGTCTCAATGAAATTAGGTGGCCTGCAAAAATTATTTTATTGCGAATCCTGAAAAAATAAGGAAGATAACTCTGATATAGAATTATAAGTTAACTTTAAAATATTTAGATAGAATGACGAGTTGCATTGATATCAGTCCAAATTTTAGTATCAACATTAGTTTTGATATAATCTAGCAACCATTATTTATTTAAGATGTATTATCAGCACATAATATTGGACTAAAATGTAATTTAAGACATTTTTGTTGGTAAAATATACAATGAAAACACAACTCTTTACGATTTTCCCTATTTTATGAGTTAAGAAAATTATCTGTTCATATCACTTGTAATTCTTTATACAGATATTTCACATAACTCTTCTAAACATTAATTTAGATGATTGACATGATTGAGAAGACATTTTATATTGAAGAATATGCGTTATTGATGATAAAACCTTAAAATTGTGTATACAATTACCCCACCCACACCATTATAGCAAGTATTCTTTTAATAAAACCTTAAATGGATAATCAACACATTTTATGTTAGTTTATTTTGTTATTTACAATGTATATAGAGTATGATCTGCTACAGTTAAAGAAACAAACCGGAAAGGAATTGCTTTGTATATTAAACACCAAATAAAAGGAGTTAATTCAAGAAAATATATATAATAATATGATAATTTGGTGACACATTTTATCGAAGTTCAGATAACAGCATCAACACATTTGTATTCTAATATGATTTGAACATCCTAACAAGTTACTGTAGCATCATTATATTTCGCGGTGGTTTTATTTTCGCGTATTTAGCGCTAGGTTAAATGCGCGAAATCAAAACCTAGAAAAATCAAATCATTGAATATCTAGTCTTATTAGAATAATACAAGTTCGCGAAATTAAGCCCTCGCGAAAATATCAGTTATGTCATTTACGCGAAATTTGATCCCCGCGAAATCAAATGATACAACAGTATGCAAATCAGAGTGCCTGCTGTATTTTTTGTAAAGTCACATAATGACGTATGACAGCATAATGTTAAATTAGCCGGTTTATTAACTGAATACAGATGGTTACTAATTTCTTGAAAAAAAGTAGAAATAATTAAACATTAGATTAATAGTACTGTTATTTTGAAACACATGTCTGATGAAGATTTTTCAGATGTTTTGTCTCATGTTAACCTTTACTAAATTACAGGAAAATTGCGGGTATGTATCTTTAAATAATGAAACACAATGAGATCTGGCAAACTTAACTTCTTTTCCTGCAGGAAACAGTTTTCAACTTCATTACATATGGTTGCATTGACAAATGATAAGTTCCCATATTGAGGGTTGCACACTAATCTTAGAATAAGTCTGGGTAATTTTGTTTCATACTGAAAGGTGCCACAACATTTAAGAAGCTAGGCATAACTTTCTAAAGTCTATACATTGTTCTCATCTCATCATGCCGAAACGGAATTAAGATTACAATCTTGTTGGTTGTAAGTAAAACATAATGTTGTATTGCCTGTAAATGTTTTCATTTTTACATATTTTGAAATAGAATGGCACATTTTGAAATTTCTAGCTTAAACTAGTAAAGGAAAGTTTAAAATCCAAAATATCGCAAGTCTATTAAGGATAGTAAGTAAAGTAGTTTTCCTGTATATGTCAAAATATACATGTATATATTGTTCGAGCTTAGAGAAATAGTCACTTCTGGATGCTAGCGTTGCCCCAATATAGAACAAGGGAGTCTTATAAACGCTAGCAGAGTCATTAAAATATGACACGGTCTTGCTTCCTACACAACAGAATAGTGTAAGCACCTTCTTTACGCCAGTGTATTTGCCATGAGACGTATGGTAACACTATCCAGAGGTTTTAGAATGGTTACTACCCAGTTCTATGTTATAGCAACCGCTTTTTAAGAGAGGTAAAAAATATTAGAAAGTTGTTCTTAGTCTAGACTTATAGAAAAGAAAACAAAACTCTTTAATGAATCAGGAAATTATACTCTTTCTTAAATCTAACTAGAGATATGTCCATATGACAGAGATGACCCACCAAACTCAGTTGTAATTGTGAAAAACGCCAATATTGTGCTCAAACTACATATAATGGGGGGGGGGCGGTGGTGAAAACTTTCAGGAGAAAAAACAGATGAATTTGCAGTTCACAATATTAAATATGAGTGCAGTTTGATGGTCAACATGCCTGTAGAGTTTCATGAATGTCACTGATACTTTGGACTTACCTACAACACAAGATTACACACTGAATGCATTATATTAAAATGCATAAGGGGTCATAACTATGGTCTTAACAGGTGAGGCCCAAAAAACAAAACCCCAGGTGCACAACTACACATGATTGTCAACATGCCTGTAAAGTTTCATGACTGCGACTCTCATACTTTTGGAATTTCATACAACAAGATTACTTGCTGAATGCATTATATTGAAATGCATAAGTAACATCACTCTGGTCTTAACAGGCGTGGCCCAAAATAAAACCCCAGGTGCACAATTAAACATGATGGTCAACATACCTGTTAAGTTTCATGATTGTGGCTCTCATACGTTTTTGAGTTATGTGCGACACAGGTTTCGTAAGTACGGAGGGACGGATGGACAAGGGCATCCTATAAGGCCCCTCCTCGTTCAGAGTGGGGGCATAAAAAGGATGCAGGATCCAAGAATTAGAATAAGGTAACCCTAAGAAGGAATCTGGACCCTTTGTTCTGATGACAATGCTTTCCCTACTAGGATCCTCAACCCTATTATTAGAGTTAACTATAGCAATTAGTTGGCTACTTGTATTGTTAAAGAATAATATCTTTCGGACCCAGGCCCTCACTCCATTACAAGGGTAGTGCTAGTATTCAGAAGGGACTGCAACAATTTGACAGGAGTTGGAATAAGTTTAAAATACTATTATCAACTACAAGCTGACAGTATAACCCATAGGGCCTATTATTTTGATATCGCTGTTCCTAGGTTCTTGGTCCTTGGCAAATGTTAGGTTTATGAATACTTTTCTGTGTGGGCTACTATGCTATTCTAGATGCAGTCCTACCCAAAGAAGGGAGTACATGTACTACCATGAATGGCTTCAGATTGCCTTTCAGTCAATTTCAAAGAATATTTATGACCAACTTGCTACTTCAACGTTTCTACATATTCAGGCTCAGAAGGGGTTAAGCATTTTTTTCTAGGACTGACACCTCCCTTTTACGAAGACTTAGGTCATATTTAAAGCAAAGCGACTGTTGAGACAATAACTGGTAACAGAAACACATAGTCTCCATGAGGTTCCTTAACCAGATTCAAGGTTAGTATTATTAAAACCAGTTCCATGTGAATGAAAATGGATTCATTGTTTCAAGCAAAAACAAATGATCAAGATGAAGCTGTAATAATTTAACACAGCAAACCATAGATATGAAGGTTTTTTTGTTTTTCACTTATTGTAATACTCTTGAAACTTCTGTCCAAATGAAACCATTCTTATTTATTGGAAGTACTACCCGTAGATGGACCCAGACCTTACTCTTAGACTGTCGTTCAGAAGCTTGAAAATTTTGTCTAGGACCAGTGCGAGTATGTCTGACTATAGTTTAAGTGTAGCGCTAGCCACAAGCATATTTATCAATAGCCATAACAAACATGTATTAAAAACTCCCTTGTGCTATTTCAAATGAGCTCTAAAGCAGAAACAGTCAATGGAACACTTTAAAGATATTATTTAGGTAATTTCCAAAATAATCTTTCAACCAAATGTTAACTAAAAAAAATTAGTTTGATGTCGTCATATTATCACTGCTCATTTACTTGTATTTGTTTTTGATTTACATTTTCTTAATTTCGTGTGCATTGATTGCATTTAGAAAGTAGAAAAAATAAATGAGTTTTAACACACATATTGTTTAACTCAACATGTACGAAAGATTTAATAGAATGATTAATACAACTAATAAAGAACAAGATTTCAAACTGCCACAAAACCGTCAGAGAGCAGAAATTGTTTATTTGTTTAAGTTTTGGAAATTAAAGAACCATAACTCCTCAGTGACTTGACTAATGTAATCTTGCTTGTAACCATACATAGCTGAGATCTTATTGTCTTATTATTTTAAACAGTCGGACGAATTTTAGTGATAGTAAATATAGGTATTGTTTGGTATAGATGTAACTTGTTAAATATTTCCACTTGAAGGGCATATCTCATCTCAAGAGTGACAAGAGCAATCTGACTGGCTGTCAGACTTGTCTAAGATATTATGTACATACATATTCTCACTAAGTTTGGTGAAGATTGTCATTTTAATTAAGAAAGCAACCACTGCTTATTTGATTTCAAAAATGGCAATGAAATATCAATGAATCCAACGCCATTGCTGCAATCTAGAATATCTTGTTTAGATATTCACAGACATATTATGCCCACAGCGTTCTGACAAACTGGGGCCTTGGGCAGTCCTCATTTGGTTAAAACAGCCATAAGAGGACACTATCAAAGCTATCTGCAAGTTACTGAACTGGATATGTTTACCTTAAACATTCTTAGCAATTTGTTGAGTTAAAATGTGGAGGAGTTAACACGTCAGATTGGTTCAGTCACTATAGAGTTATTGCCGTTTAATTACTAATTTGGTCCAATAAGGGCAATAACTCCAGTCTGACTGAAGTAATCTGACAGGTTATTAAATGTATTGGAGTCGTAATCACTCAAACCAAGTTTTGCGAATACCAAATAAGTATTATTGCCACAAGAGAGTTGATAACATTTTGTGGACTTTTCCTGCCACCGATGAGTCTGTAATACGTCCTGTTTGTCAAACTGGCTTGTAATAAATGGCTTACTCTTAAGTATGAAATTAAATGTATATAATCTGACCTGGATGGTTATTGGTGTTAAACAAGCTTTTTCAGAGAATTAGTGCTATAATTCCTTTCTCTAAGTTAAAAAATCACTAGAAATATCACTTTCTAGCAAACGAAAATGGGACATAAGAGATTAACATTATCTTTCAATAAAATAAAGGGGAATAACTCTTGTTTTTCACACATAATATACATAAGTTGTTCACATTGGACTTAAAATTGCATCTAGCAACTTATTTTATTTTACATACGCTAAGAAAAGTTAGAATAGTAAAGAACACTAGTTAGACTGATATTTTATTTGCAACCAGTCACAAAATCAAAGCAACTCCAAACATCAATTTCAATGTCTTCATGTGTTATAAGCTACGGACAACAATATCTAAGGTACTGAAATAAAAAGATAAAGTTTCTGACAGCGCACTCCACATAATACTCTGTAAAGAGGGATTGGAGTGTTTGGCAGATTCAGATTCAGAAGGTCCTTTGGTCTTACAAGTGTAAACAGGTATTTGTAAAATTGTGATTGACCTTTAATTTCCCGGTCGCGAATATGGATGACAAAAATGAAATACTGATTTCTCTCTTCATAATTGGAAGTTCTTTTTTAAGATATTACATATTGTTGTCAGTATCATTTCACTCATGTTTGTATTTGAATTTTTTTCTTTTTTGCTTCGTATTTGTGTTTGATTGCAAATAGAATTTTAGGGGGACTTTAAGGTCCAACTATTTTGTACAGTTCCAACTTTTTTAACATATCTAAATAATCTGACACTTATAACATCAATTTGTGAAATGTTGGATGGAACTGCATTGTGCCGTTTGAGAGATTTTGATATTTTTCCTTTTTATCTTAGACAAAGCAATCATGGCGAAAGGAGCAACGCCTTAATGTCTATTAAATAGTAAATTAAATATACATTCGAGTACCACAATACCTTAACCCTTACCGACTTCGCGGTTACATTAATCATTTTGTTCAAAAATGACAATTGAAATCAATTCAAAATACATGTATAACAGTTTCGAACCTGTTTCTATTATAACATACAATGTACTGAAATACCGTTTATAGTGTATACATGACAGTTTAAAATAATGCAAACGGTATACTATAAAATAAAATATCGGCATTATTTCGGTGTTCAGGGCGTGTAATTTGAAATGTCTATCTCCGTTGTAACAGTTTTAGAGACTGTATAACATTCGAATTTACAAAACAAATGTTTCATAATCACCGGTCATTAATCCATGTTAAAAGGCTAATTTTGTTTGCATTATATAAATAATTATATTCCAACTGTAATTTTGAATATTTATGTGATTGCTGTATTTTGTATTATTACATAAAGAGCCAAAGGCAAAATCTTGCAGAGTACTTAATAAAAAAAATAAAACTTAAACTTAATATGTAATTTTTATAATACATTTTAATACTGTAACAAAGATAATAAACTACATTAAAGACGAATTGTATTTGTAACTTTCTGACACAATGATCTTGGTTTGACAAAATTATCACCGTAAAAATCGAATTTATGTAATTAACTATTTCAAAAGTCATTACTTTGTGGTAAAGCTACTAAATTAGAGTTATTCAAAATTATGCATATAGAGTTTAGGTACTTTTGATCCGTCATGTAGTTACATAGCTTTAATCATATATTTTTATTAGAGTAGCAGTTGCTTCCCTTGATCATGCTTTAATAATCATGATAGTTATACTTATCATAAAGGATATCGTATGTAGCAAAATGTAGGAAAAAATGTTATATTATGTAATTTGAACTAAGGCAAAGCATCAACGAGAGCTTAATTAAGTTAAATTCGATATATTAGTATAAACCCCATTCTCCCTAAAGTCAGATCTAACGGTTCCATGAGATGATTTGAATCAGATTGATAGTATAGACCCTCAAATGGGGCGCGTCACGGGAAAAGGTACTTCCGGACACTTGAAGTCAATCCTTGAAATACCGTCATAAAGTTAAAAGGACGACATCATTTATTATGCATTTCGTTGTTAAAATGACGATTTAATCGTCAAAAGATGTAATAAATCACCTTTTAGTTATAGGAAAAATTAATAAATAGTTGTAAGTTCTTTCTGCATATAGTAAGAACTAAAAAGTCACAAAATATGACCGAATATACCTTTTCCCGTGGCGTGCCCCAAATTAGGTCCAACCCAAGTCAATGAAGCATTTAATAATTACACTTTTTTCTCTATTAGAATTAAAACCAACCCATTGCTATGACCATTTCTGTCCCGTCCCAGAGGTGATTTTAATAGAAGGGTTTCACTATAAACATACAATCTTCTGTAACCTATTAATCAAAACATGCCCACATGAGAAATATGTTTCCAAAAAAAGGTAATAAATGCATATCAGGAATCGCCACACTAAAAAACCACAGCCTCCCCACGCAGCGAAAAAGAAGAGAGGAAGAGAGAGCATGTTTTATATAAGTATGTCAATTCTAAAAGGACGCCACAAACAATAAACGAAGAAGAGAACCTTTGGGGATACCGCCTTGGAACGGTCAGTGGCAAAACAAATTGCCACTGGGGGTTTAAACCAGGTTCCAACAAAAATGTACGAGGTCCTTTTTGTCTAAAAAATTATGATTGAATTTGTTACATGTGATGTATATTTTCTTTGTGACATGTGATGTGTATTTTCTGGTCGCATAAATAGATGAGAAAAATAAAAATTTAAAATTGAAAGTTCTTTTGAAGGATCTCAATGCAATTTTGGAAAAGGTAAGCACCTTAACGAGATCGTCGTTGCTGGAATGACCACACCGAACAAAAAAACCTCATAAACCAAGATGTAGTACGTTATCGAAAATAATACTGTAACTTGACAGTAATTAAAATTTAAATATGGTTTTATCAGCAAAGAAAATTTCATATTTCATCACAAAAATATTCAAATTTGATTTCTAGATGAGTATTCGTCGCTGGAATAAAATTAAATTCGCTTCTATCAACCACAAAATCATTATTAGTTATATAAACATAGAATAATGTGGATGTCTAGTTTTAAGTAGACAGTCACGTGATACCACGTTACATAAGTAAGCATGATCTAATGGCAGATTCTGGCGAATTGACTATTTTTAATGATTTATACTCATCCAGAAAACCCGGTTATATAAAAAAAACGTCAAACGTTTTACTAATAAATTATTTCTGAATTAACTACTTTGTCACGTCACTGTCGAGTTATCGATGGCGCAAGTATATAGCAAGCGATGATGAAAAAGAAATTCTTTATTTTGATTTCTGTATGAGTATTGTTTTATGGAATAATATTTTATTCGCCCCAATTTTTTTGGTTATATAAACATAGTATCACGTGACTGTCTTTTGAACCATAAACAGTAAAAAGCAAGCGTTGCTGAAAAGAACATGTTGTTTCGTCATTTTAATTGATACTTAACGATCAAATTGAAAGGCCTGGGGGTAAAACAACGCACGTCTCTTCGTGTCATTAGCGTCGTGTATCGAAACGTTCAAGTCCTTTGTTTTGATTGATAACGTTGCCGTTACGTTACGACATCTATTATTGCAATTTTCATTGTTATCTTTAGTTGCAATGATGTGGTTACTTACCGGGATTTTGTTCTGTGTTTTTATTACTGGTAAGTAATTTATGTATTTAAAAATAAATCTGCATGCATCATTGTAAAAGAATATCATTTAAAAAATACGTTAAGGAAATATAAAAAAGTTATGTCCTGTTCGAAGTACTTTTCTCCTGAGTAATTATACTTTAAAATTCGCAATGGCATACCATTATGCAAAACATGTACTAAATATTTTGCGTAGGCGTTCGCAATTTTATTTATTATTTACGCTACTCCTCTTAATTAATGAATTGATCGAGTTTTTACGCTCCAATATTTCAATTATTATGAACCTATCGAACGCGTAGCTACACCGAGACATAAAAAGGACCGGGACACCTAGGAATCAACTTTGATTAAACAAGACATATATCTGGGTGGTGTAGTTTTCACCGAAGCGCCAACCTTTCTTTAATGGGACATGTGTTCCGGTTAGGCGGTTTTATAGAAGCGGCAATCTAGATTCAAACCGGCATGACAGTCTGGCGTAAGAAATTTTACGGAACGCCAAACATCTTTTTCAATAGAAATATACCAGACTTGATTGAAGGTTATTTTTTTTGTAGCGCAAGACTTAATTTCATGTCCGCGTTGTGTGGTTTTCAACGAAGCTCCAACCTCGATTGAACGAGACATACATGCATGCCTGGGTATTGCAATGTGACCACCGAACAAAGACAATAAGACGATTAGCTAAACAATAATTATGCTTTTTGAAAATAAATCAAAACAAAAGGCAACAGGGATAGGACGCCAGAAGTTGGGGAGGCGGGAATTTAAGCACGTGCATTCATATTTTAACTATCCTCAAATAAGGACTACTTAAACGCCAACATATGTAATCAAATTAATCATATTATCGTTGCAATATAAATAAATAATACATCATATTAATCAAATCGAGCCGAACAATCTGTTGTGTTTTTTTTTAATATTTGGCATGTTCGATAGCTTTCAAAATTCCCCTTTTTATCTATTAAATACCGATTCTTAGACTAAGACAGAATTTAAAAATAGCATACGAGGAAAACGGTCGTATTTTCAAACATCTGCTAAACAGACTATTCCTAACGCTTGTGACGACTCGTCTCTAATCATGGTCGCCTCCTATCTGCCTTGTTGTTATTTAATTGCTGAAAGATTTTATTGACGTCTTGAGAACAAGTTATGATTCATGCTTTCATGTCGTATAACTGAAATAAAATTGTCTAAACATTTCGTTAACGTTACATAATCACAACTCTTCAAATGCTATAAAAATTAAAAACATCGCAAAAGAATGTCATTAACACTGTCGTACATAAAATTACAAATGATCTTATAAGTTTGGTTAAGAAATATATGTTGAACAGCAAATGTTCAAGCAGTTTACATAGCACGAAACAAGCTAAAACAGGACTTATGAAGCATTCTGCATCACTGATATATATTTAGTTAGTATTCAGAATTCATTGGTAGATTTCCCTGAACTATGCACACCATTGTTTGGGGTGGGATACTGTTTATTGGTGTAAATATTGAGGTGCGCTCAACCCCGGAGCTAGGCGGCATTGGTAGTAACATGCATTTCCATTACTGTACATGAACAAACTCAATCAAATCGAGCATGCTATATAATCAATGGAAATCCAAAAGTGGTCTTTAAATCAGGGGATATTTGTCCTCAGGTGACTGAGCTCTTTAAAGCAGTCAGTGATACATATAAAATTGGTCCTTAATTACATGTGGTCTTTGTTTACAGGTGGTCTTTAGCACGGATTGTATTGTTATTTAAAAATATATATTTCTAGTTTTGTATTAGTATCAAAACATGACAATCTTTTAGCATAAAACTTAAATATGAAATTTATTTTTGTCGCACAACCGAATAACAAATTCTATACATTATATGCGGAAATGTTTCGTTTGTGCCTTGAAATTCGGTACATGTGTAAAAGGTTTCACGTTATACTCAATTTTCCTTTTTATCGCAATTACATGTAAGTGAATGTGAAAAATATAATAAAATTAAAAGAAGTGAACATTTAAAAACTTTAAGCTACATAGTTTAATTTTGCTTCATTGTTATGAATGTGGAACTAAATATATTTTTCCCCGAGACATGTGGAAAGAAATAACATGGGCATTGCCTTCTCATTATGCGTAATGTTTGTTTCAGATGTCGTTAGGTCACATTTTAAGTTATGATATATCAATTTTACACTACACAAAGCATACTTAACAACTTGCCGAGTGCATTTTGTCTTTTTCCTTTTTACCTTCTTAATGATAAAGTTGCTTAAAGCTACCATAAGTTCTTTGTTAAATTATATTTTACGTCCAGATGGCATGTAACAAATAATCAGAAAAAAACTGTTAATGTTTCACAAATTTATTCACTTTCGTGAACTTATGGACATTTCAGGTTGATAAAATAACAAATGTCGAAGAAGTGGCAATCAATGTAAGCTTCAGCTCAACCCAGAAAAAGTATTTCAATGCTAGAGTTCATAAACTGAAAATCGATATTAGCTTCAGCTCGACCAGAAAAATGTATTAAATGCTATAGTTCGTAAACTGTAAATCGATATAAGCTTCAGCTCAACCAGAACAAATTCTTTAAATGGTAGAGTTCATAAACTGTAAATCGATATATTCAGCTTCAGCTCAACCAGAACAAATTCTTTAAATGCTAGAGTTCATAAACTGAAAATCGATGGTTGTTGATATTTGAATCGCTGTTAGTATCGTTAAAATAAAACGGAGATCTGTCATCAAATTCTCAAATTAATAATTATTAAATGCATGTATAGTATTTTAATTGTATAATAAGATTTATCTTACAGGACACGAAATACGATGATTAATTCGTTGAATAATTGACATAATGATCGA
Organism: Corbicula japonica; assembly: GCA_038501625.1. Taxonomy (NCBI): domain Eukaryota; kingdom Metazoa; phylum Mollusca; class Bivalvia; order Venerida; family Cyrenidae; genus Corbicula; species Corbicula japonica. The sequence goes on from JAZAYU010000023.1 coordinate 7,083,607, forward strand.
CATTGCGCTTTCTAATGCATATAAAACGACATACAAACGACAAACAATTTTTCTATAATTATATGTATAACTGATTATGGATAAGTAAACAGTCACTTGACAGACTGTTTACACAAACCAAGAACGATCGTACGGCAACGGGACGAATTAAATATTATTCGGTGATCAATAATCATTAAGAGAACATGGCGATATAAAATTGTTAAAACACTTTGCTGATGAACCTGATTTAAATTTACTTGTCTGTCGCAAGACTGTCTAGTTATCAATACCATATTAAACTTAGATTGGACGTGTATTCTTAATCCTCATTAATATTCAATTATATTTGAAAAAAGGTAAAATGGGGTGCGTCCCGGGATAATGAGTTTTAGGTGATATGGTTGACATTTGTTGTAACTATATTTGGAAAGATCTCACCATTAACTATTACTTTCTCATAACTGAAAGGGGACTTCTTTACTCAATTTGACAAATGAATATTTCTTAAATGCGAAATACATACTAAACCATGTCGTCTGTTCAAATTTATGACGTCATTTCCTGGAAAAGTGTCAATTTCCCGAAGACATTTTCCCATGCCGCGCCCTTTATATGCCTATCTGAAACGCCACATCCAGAAAACACTGTCTTTTTATACAGTTGTGGTGTGTGGGGTTTTAAAGGGAGTTTGTTTTTTCGGGGGGTCTACTATGTTAATATGTAATATTAGGTTTTACTTTAACATGAGGATGACACCACCTTTACTAAAAGTAAAGGAAAATAAAAAAAACTAGATTCAATTTTGATTTGAATTAACTAACTGATGTTTTAATCAACTGTTCTAATCGTTTATATTTTTTTAACTACATCTAAAAGCAAACTAATATACCAGGTAAATAAATACAACTTCAATTTCAAGTACGATGTTGTCAAATGAAGGTTTTTAGATTATATTTTTTCATATGAATTACAACAGCAGTCAGTATAAAATTAGTTCTAATTTTACAACAATTTATAAATTCTTAATTCTTCAACACAAAGAAACTGCTGTTTAGACAAATACAATAATTTGGAAAAATAATCAAAAATATTAAATAAATGGTCAGTACATTTTTACAACTTTTTAAGTAAGTCTAACTTTACATCACAGTCATTAAGAACATTCTGAAACAAATCTTATACATAAATATTATTATCTTTATAATCAGAGGTAGATTTCTATCTAGGTACATGATGGAGACTTGGGCATAGTTGGGGCGAGTCACGGGAAAAATTGTCTTTGAACTTTTGACATCAATTCTTGAAATCATGTAATAAGTTGCTTACTATGCATTGCGGGTTAAAATAACGCTTTTAATCAAAATGTTTAATGAAATAATATTTTAGTTATAGGTAAGTAGCAGATAATGATCAGTTATTTTCAAATAAGTCACAACTTAAATGTCAAACACTATTAACAGATACACCTTTTCTGCGATGTAACCCAATTCATGTATGCTTAAGAATAAGCAAACCATGGAGACATTTTGGGTTCGAATCCCACCAGGGGTGATACTTTTATCTGCAATTTCTGCAATCCACGATCCGTCCGAGAACTGGTACCAAAACAGGAAGCAGCCATTGTACGGTATTGATGTAAGTTGAAAGAACTTGTTTTACAAATAAGTTGAAAAAAATCTTAATTATAGCGAAGAGTGATCTAATGTCCCTGACGTATATCTATGAATCATTTAACCATTTTAATTTCCAGGTTGCCTGTCTCAAGACTGTCCGAGAGAGCGGAGAATTGAAGGGTTTCGTTGTAATGGACGAGGCATGGATGTAACAGACTGCCCCGCTGCCTCCACATGTATGATGGACAGATCCGGCGGGTCGTTTTGTTGTTGGGACGAACCATCGGCTGTAGAAGGTAATACATATATTCATCGATTTGAGCCTCGTAATAAACCAAAACGTGTTCAGTACTCACCTTCAAATTAATGAACTATTCAAACCTCAGACTTACGCGTATTACGTACTTTGCAATAAAGTGTAAAAAACAGACGATCTGTTATGGATCTACTATAGATTGAGTCATACAATTTAACATGTACCATTAGCCTACGTGACCTATTGTTACCATCCCAGTCTCGCCAAGTAGTCAATCAACTCAACTTTTAACTCTGCTAAAAATACAAACATGTTTTCGTGTAATGGTATCATTTAAATGACTTAAAATAGAATTATTAATCATTGTAACTGTTATGTATGTGAGGAGTGGGGGAGCGAAAGTAGATGAATTTCGCTGTGTTATATTTTCTCAGAATTGCTTTTTAATACTTAAATTGACATTGGCCAAAAATCACAATACTGACATTGGAGAGACCAGGCTAAACATTTAGTTGATTTGAAGACTGGTGTCAATATAGGCCACTCAGATGCTTAAGATTTCAGACTGGTAATCAGTCTCAGTTATAATTTCTTATTTCAAGCCCCGTGCGAAGACCCCATGACACAAGGAGGTTCGTTTGTACAATGCACTCCGGGAGATCGCCAAAGCGCATGCCCGGGACGGTGTCATAATTGTAATCCATTAGGGAATTCGGGTATGGGACTGTGTTGCCCACAGGTGACTCGCCAAGGCTGTGGTAAGTGAACCTCTTCACAGTAGTATTGTTTGTGCAGTTTTGCTTCCATAAAATGTCAACCCGTGCAAGTAGGTCAGAATTATGTTATCGGTATATAAACGGTTACCGGTGTCACAGTATATAATCGGTTACCGGTGTCACAGTATATAATCGGTTACCGGTGTCACAGTATATAATCGGTTACCGGTGTCACAGTATATAATCGGTTACCGGTGTCACAGTATATAAACGGTTACCGGTGTCACAGTATATAATCGGTTACCGGTGTCACAGTATATAATCGGTTACCGGTGTAAAATAATGACGATCTTTGTAGCAGGGTATCAGCGCAACCTGTTTTGGGATTGTCATGTCTAGCTCAATCGATAAAGTGCTCGGCGTTATGTCTCAATGCGCTGTCGCCATATGTGTTCGATTCCCAGTATGGGTTTATAATCATTTACTATGTACTGTGAAGGACCGTCTACAGTTGTGATTGCACTGTTACCGATGAAAAAGAATTTCAAAATAATTAATTTTCAAAATCTCGCTAACCGCAAATTGCATGTTATTAATGTATCATTGCTTTGCATTGCGTTAACAAAAGATAGAACATGAACAAATCATGATATCTTGATCAAATTTTCCATAAATCTCTAATTACATTCAAATATAAAAGTTGAACAACACATTACATCATTTTAAATATTGATCAAAAATTTCCATTAATCTCTATTTACATTCAAATATAAAAGCTGAACAACACAATACATCATTTTAAATACCCACATGAGTAATAATAATACTGACGAAAATATGTCGTTTCCTTCAAATGAACTTTTAAATTAATTTATGAAGAAAATGAAACATTTTCCTCCCGTTGTCTATTCTCCATAATCATAAATTATTGTTATTGTCACATATTTACGCAAATAGGAAATTCAATGTAAAGTACAATTTTACAAATTTTACATAGTGTACATATTTGTTAGTCAACAGCACACAGCGTATTGTCGCCAGTATCATACATTGTATTACTTTAATAACATGAAGGCATTTAAAATGATGTTGTGTGCTGCTTTCGTTTTTATCAATGAAATTGTAATGTACACTGTAGACGGCTCTAAAATTTCTACATGTACTCTTTTCAAATTTTCTTGGAGTTTATTGGCATAATTCAATAGCGACCTTATTTCAAACAAATACTCATCAGTTGTTCATTTATCGGAATTCAAAGTACCGGTATATAGTTTTTTTTAACTTTTAAACAGTTCCTTTATGTTCGTGAATGCGTTTAAAACTCGTTGCCTTTGTTGAATGCAGATTTAAAAGATAATTGAAACAACTTTTGATCATAATCACGACCTCAAGTTAATCTAAAGTATATTTTTATCATTAAACCTGCATTAATTAATGACTGGAGATACAAAACTACAGCAAATACCGGTACTTTGTTCTGATTGCTGAGTTTTGTCTATCGCCCCTGGATCGAACCTGTGACACTTGAAATGCCAGATGAGCACTCTTCTATTTTCTGACTGCATTGGCAAGCCACTAGTGTTACTAAATCTTTGATTAAACGGCATCAATCTTTCAGACATTGGTCATTTGCTATAATAGATGACAATTACAACAAAAAGTAGTAGTAAATAAATGTAAACCGTAGGAAAAATGATGTTGTACGTTTAATCTTGACAATAAACACGATCTCCAAAGATTTATTTAAAAGAGTGAACATTTTCAAAGCGTTATTACCGACTTCTCTTTCGGAAGGAATTATGCATTTGTGAAATTCAATGTTTTTGACGCTACTGAAATTCAATATGCTGTCGGTCAAGCAAAATATTGTTTCAGTGTGACACTTCAGTTTTACAATTTTAGGTAGGCACATGCAGGAGATTTTCTCGAAGCCATGATTAAGACAAAAGTTTATAAGTGTTATAAAATTATAGTGGTGTGCACTCAATTTTGATGAAACACTCAATGGCGTCAATCTAGTTTTATATTTTACTCTGGGCCTTTAATTTAAACATCAGTTATCAAGTACTGATGTATAAGCTGTTTTATTTTGTTTTGATGGGAACCACTTGCACTGAATTTCTAACAAGAAGATAATTATGTATAAGAATAACTTTGTCTTGATAAAAAATTGCTATAACCGATGAGAGTCTTTATCTTTTATTTTAACTTTAATATCATTGGTACACAACGGTCACGTGATCATCACATTGGTCTATGTTAGCTTGATGACGTAACCGCTATTTATAGAATGACTTCAATATATAAATAAAAGAAACTTTTTTTCTATTTTACTAGAAAACAGTAGTCCATTGCGGAACGAATTCGAAGCTGCGCGTAGGCGGATTCAGGGATCAAGTGCGTCTGATACTTCAGGAAGCGGGACCGGAAGTGAGGGTTTCGGTTTTTCGACGTCCGGAAGCAGCGGCGGGTCAATGATGGGGTCCAGGGGAATGGATCAATCCATGCAAAGCTTCGATACAGGATCATTTGGAAGATTTTCAGGCGTTGAACAGTTTCCTAGCGATTTTGGACAAGGATCACAGAGTTCCGGTAATCCGGGTATAGATTTTGGAATGACTTCTGCTAGTAGAACAAGTCCCATGCCCAGTAGATTTGGTGGATCTGTAAGTGATGGATTTAGTTCGGGACGTACAGGTATTCCGGGTGGTTCCAGTGGTTTTGGTGGACCCGGAATGCCGTTTAGTCCCGGAAGATCAGGAGCACCCACAGAAACATTCCAAAGAACGGAGGAATCTTTTGGAAGGTCTGATATGTCCGTCGGAGGAGGAGGTGGTGGAGGCATGATTTCTCCAGAAATTATAGCCAGACAACGAGCTTTGCTGGAAAGAGCTAGAGCAATTGAGATCAGGCGGAGAATGATGGCAGCAGGCGGAGGAATGGGGCCTGGAGGTGTCTCTCCAATGCCCGGAAGAGGTCGCTTTATACCTAGATTTTAGAAGGTAGATTAGTCTATTTTGTTAGTGCATGAGTAGAGTAATTGCTTCGTCGCAATTACATATTCCACAACAAAAGTCAGAAATGCCTTTTTTATGTCAACGATACCAAAGTTGAGGGTTTATACAGTGATCACCTTGACAATTGGTCTGTCTATAGCATTGTAAGCAACCCCTCAATAGACTTCAACCAAACTTTACACACTTATTCGGCCTTCATTGGGTCTTCCCTACGTCGCACGCCCGACCGCAAAATCGGGCTGTTTTTTATTAGATTTTTGTAAAAGAGATAAATTAAATGTATGTGTATAACGGGATCTGGGATACTACCTTCCCTTGCCAATATTACATTTAAATTTCAAACATGACCCATGATAATATGTTCATGGGTATACGAGTACCGGTATGTGGTGTGTCCCCAACACTCCTCCCCAACCTCCACCGACTTGTGCTTTTCAAACACAAAGTATGAATGGAATATGAGTAGAAGGGAATAGTTCAGTCTTTTTTCTTTATAAGGTTTTCAAATCTTCTGTGCTTTCTTAATCAATATAATATCCAGTTTGAAATGAACCAGACTTTTAGACAAGAAATCGGGGTCATTGGTCATTCCTGAGTTGACTCACTTTAATTTATGGTTATTTGTCATGTTTATATGCCCTACATTTTAATTTGAGTGTGAATAAATTACTGTTCTTGAGTATATAAAAATGATGGTTTAAGATGTTACATTTGTTGTGGAATCTGCCTTGCCTTTTTCGTTAGCATGCACCTTTCAGTCAGCTCGGTCCACAGTGATGTCGTTTGAGGAAATATAAAGATCAGAAGATGTTTTTTGGTTTGTATCGGGAGATTGTTTCAAAAAAGGGCTTGCTACATGACTTAGTGAAGTTAGACAAAGTGACATGCGTGGGATATTATATATCGTAAGGTTCATCTGATAATGTAGACACAGTCCAATGATATTAACATGTGGTGACTTGACAGGCTTATAGACACCGTCCGACTTCTATGCGAATCTATTTATCAACTTCCTTGTCTATATACAGTTACAATAGTTCCTCATATAAGTGACGTGCTGTCAGATGTCTAAATAATTGATTGTTATACAGTCTATTACGAGTAGTACACGCATCTTGCATAAGACACGTGAAACCCAATTACAATGTAATCCAATGTATTGCATATTAATATCATATGCCTTCACGTTGCAGTATTTGAAACTTTTAAACTTTGCTAAAATTTATATCTATATCATTGACTTTGGCAAACTCAGTGCTGAGTTAGAAAACCCTGTTAATAAGCAATGAGAGTGTATTGGTTACAGTCTTTGGTTACTTTGTGATGAAAATTGTCTTAAATCATGTTTAAACCTGAAAAATTGCAATTTTAAACAGAATATTCATATAAAGTATCTATGTAGTTTTAACACCAGCTTATAGTGGATGGGGTATGCGGTGTTTGCCTTTCGGCTAGAATGCATCATGCATCTTATAAATAACTTGTTTTGTTAATTATAGATATCTAGTTTAGTTACCACAAAGGGAATGGCTTTAACCAGATCTTGTGTAATCGTAATAATAAATTGTAACCTGACTAACCAATACAAAACACACATTCAGCGTGGTCTAACAATGAAATACTATATATTACTATACTATAATTATCATGGTGGTTTTTGGGTCGGTATGATGTATCGACGTGGGATGCGCACAAATCCACTAGTGTAGCGAAAAAACGTCCTGTGCTCCAGAGGAAGGTGACGTCGTAGGAACGTTGATTTCGATATGGAACGTATCTAGAATAACGGTATCAATAAACTACAGTAAAATGAAAAAAAAATATATACATAATTAACTCTTATCATGATTATGGACAGGTATTATTTAACCACCATGCTGCCAAATTGACAACTATAGAACTAATCACCATTAACTTATAGAGACATGTTACCCATGCTGCCTAATTGATCAACAGATGCTACATAGCAATGTCTGTAACTGTTGCAGTTATTTGCAATCTAGATCACTGATCACCCTGTTGCGCTGCCCAATTGACAAATATACGAATAATGTGACAGAAGTAAAATGTTTATTTACGACATGCTGTCCTAATTACAACTGTATAACTTATTATTATAACACACTACTTCAACAGTTACGTACAGGTTATTACAACCCTAATTGACAGTCGTTCAAGATTTTTTACACAACCATTACTTTTATCGGCAGGTTATCATTGATTTTTCAAGCTGCATAAACATAGATGACACAATATTTATTGTAAGGGACAGGTTATAATAGACTACCAAGTTGCCTAACTGCACGACATTAATATAATAATAATAATAATAACATCTCTAACTGTAAAAACTGCACAACATATACTTCGATTGCTTAACATTGTTAACTGATATAACTTTTACAACAGTCTTATTGAATTCTAAAACCACGTACGTTAAATTTCAAACGGTGTCTTCCTTGTGACTTAAGTTTTAGTTTTTACTTCCTATTAAGAGTAACGTTTTAGTTACAATCCGTTGAATATTTTATAATCAACACTCCGTGGTTTCTGATAACTCTAAGAGATTCCAACATATTAGCCTATGCTTATGAATATTATAGTTATTTGGTTTCTTGACAGGGAATGTGAGGATATATTGCCGGTCTGGGTGTCATATTACCCGAGCCGCAGGCGAGGGATAATATGACAACCAGACCGGCAATATATCCTCACATACCCTTTCAGGGAACCAAATAATTGTTTTATTATACTGAAAAGACTTTTTCAGACAAAAAAAATAGAAAACATCGATTTTTCATTTATTTCGATTATTTAATCCCGTACGTCTTAATTCCCCTCTGAGAATCTCAATAATTACGTGTCTGACGTCATTAATTTACATGCATGACGTCACTTCTATAGAAATTGAATGGACTTTCGATTTGATATATATTTACAAAATTTGAGAACAATCTGATCGTTTTCAACGTTAAAACATAACACAAATATATTCTGAAACAATTTCTAGTAATCCCTGAGCATACCGCTTTTTAATTTACAAGATCGGCTTTAAATGATGCATTTTACGGAAATTCAAAAAATAATGACGGACGACAACAAAGAGGTAGGAGGCCAGAGAGGGAAATTAGGCACGTGCGTTCATATATACGGCCGATCGGTAAATACGGATAAACATCAACGGCAAATTACATGTATCCAATCAAATTCAAACAAATTTCCTTGCATTATAATAATGACTCGTATTCACTACCAAGTTATACTCAAGTAGGTAAAATAACCATCTGACCACTACCAGACCTAAACCAGGCCCTACGAGTATAAAACTGTGAATAGAGAACAGTGATCAGCAATCCAATTGGCTTAATATGATTACAATCCTAGTACAGATCAATGAGACGTCTGTGTTGATAGTTGTTTCCATACTCAGTTTGATAATCTTAGGGACAGGGTTACGGCAACTAAGCATTCAGGGGTAGCTGGTGTGTGCTTTCCGAAACACTTGTATCTCAATGGTTACAGTACGACAGCAATAGCTAGTCAGTGACGAGACATCAGACCATTTGTGTTTCGATACAATGGCTTTAACGTGACTGTCTACTTATTTATAACCAGCTATATAGTCAGTGAATTTATTTGGTTAAAAAATCTATATGTAGTAAGTTTATTAATTAATTTCAATTTTACGTGTAAGATGGTAAATATTCCCTTGATATTATTGTCTAGAATTTCCTCAATGATGTTAAAAGGGACTTGATTTCAAGAATATTCAAAGAGCCTTTTCCAAATACAAATGAATTGTTCTATGCCGCGCCACTAACATTTTGTCAATATACATATCTTTAACAAAGAATAATTGCTACAAATGTAATTAGAACCTCTATATAAAAATTTCAGACATATACTTACTTTTGTCAAAGCAATTTTATGTAAAAAATCTGTTATAGCTATGAAGGCACAGTTTTGCATGTTCACAAAGTCCTAACATCGACCTTATCTATCTAAAACTTTAAATTATTCACATTACTTATCTCAAATTGTCATGCATTTGGATGCATGAACGGGCAAACTGATTTATATCAATCACTAATAATGAAGTTTGATAACTGGCCGTTAAAATTGTCTTAAATGAGGAAATTATGCAATTTGAAAACAGATCAGAATTTTTTCAACTTTTAGGCCAGATTGTAGAGGTGTTTTAATGTAGGCACACTTCGCAACTGACCAAAACCAAAGTTTAGCTATACATTTTTAAGCATTTAAACAAAAGTGTTAAATTATTTTGGTCGATGATTGTGCTCTAATGTAAACTTCCATAATGTTATTGACCTGCTCAGAAAAGCATATTTTGCAACGTTTTAAAATTTCAAAATTTTCAAGGTTCAAAAACACGTTTTATATCATTAAAGAGCCTTCGTTAATCTGAGTAATGAATTTAATTTTTATTAGGTAAAAAGATATATTTTTAAATATGCAAATAATTGTCATTTTGCTAATATAAATAAAGGTACTATTGCTCGTAATATGGATTGGCTTGTTATTATTTCTTTTTAACCAAAAATATTTGCGATATTTATTAATTATGCACCCAGCTTACTAAGCCTGTTCTTACTACAGTTTGGTAAGTAGATTTACAAACGAATTCACTTTCTCAAATGCATAAAATCTTTCCAAACGTTAAGTTAGTATTACTTATAACTCTTTGTTAAATTTATTTCCTTTTAATTCGGAATGTTTGGAAACATGTTCTTTATCCAGAAAAATACTGATGTTTTAAAACTTTAGCATATTCATGCTTTGATATTTATGTTATTTTATGTAGGTGCGTAAAACAACACAAAGCATGGATGTGCCTAAAGTTATGTATAAAAAAATCTTGATTTTATTTGCAATTTAAAGTGTTATCATAATCGTTCTAACATTTAAGGACAATTCCGTGTACAAGACAATTTCTTTTTGCGATCTAGTAAAACTTTTGTGTGGTATCATAATTTTCTTGCATACCGGATAAGTATTTCCGCGTGTTATACCAGGGAAAAAAATCTTATTTTTTTCCCTAGGGAAAAAGATAACGTTCGCGTGCTACAGGAGTGACGTCACGTCTTCAAGTATCTGACGTAATTATTCAAGTTGGTGACGTCATTTAGAAAATAAGGTTTACGTTAACGTCAATATTTCAGCGTAAGGAAACAAAATAGAGTGTGTATACACGTACATAAATGTGATGAACAGTAAACAGTATGCAAGAAAAAGTATCTTGCATGGGACATTCGGTAAAGATAGAAAAATCTGTCACCTCGGATGAACTGTTTTCGCGGGAACTCGGCAGAGCCTCGTTCCCGCAAAACAGTTCCCCCTCGGTGACAGATTTTTCCATCTTCACCTCACACTCATGCAAGATACTTATAGTTCTAACCATTTGAGGATCATGCTCTGTACAGTCTTGACCTGTTTTATTTTCGATTGAAAACTTGAGTTATCATTGTCTTTGTTGCTTTTCAGGATCATGCCCTGTACAATGTGTTACAACTGGATATCATGAATGTTACAACGACAGTCATTGTGCAAGACCTATGCGATGCTGTACTCCAGGCTTTGGGTGCCAACAACGATGTGTCTAAACTGTGTGCTTAATGTGCACCGAATCAATGATAAGGTGCTAAAATCAATTTGTTAAAAAGTAGGTCATGAAACTTCTTGTATAACGCGACGTGTATGAAGTTTTTTTCCATATCCAACTTTCTATCTTTGTGCTAAGATCATTTAGGAAATAAAAATATGATATAAAACTTATTAATAGCCAGATTTTTCGATGTGTTAAAATAGTGTTGTCCTATGGTGCTTACGATTATGTAGACTGAATTTCGTCATGTTAAAATGAATTAAAAAATTGTAGGTGTAACGAACTTTAAACGAATAAGGCCACAAAACACAATTTTATTTATATATCGCAAAGTTTCTGTTGTATAAAACAACTGTTAGCTAAATTTATCGATATCATGAAACTCATTTATTAGTCGTTAAACCCATGGGACCAAATCAACACCAGATATAAGTTTCATTATTTTCTTTTCTTCATATTTGATTTTAGCACCATAACATTCTGTGCACTATTGTTCATTTCACTAACAACAAGTTTTGTTTCTTTTAAGTGATCAATATTCTAAATTTAAATAATGTTACTCTTGAAACAGTGGATTTTAACTGTGAAAACAACACTTAAACAAACGTCATTTATCTAGAAACGCTTCAAGTTCATTTAAATATAAACCGCGCTGTGCGAGAACGTGTTCTTGGTAAGTTAACGTATTCCTTCCTTAAACGAAGTAAAAAATTTAGCAGACGACATTACTTATTATGCTTTTCAAATGGAATAAAATTACAAAACATCGAAATATATATACAACTATATAATGTTTAGGAGAAACCATAGAGTTGTTTCTAACTAAAAATGCTAAAGAAACATTTATCACCGACACCAAAGACTATTTAAGTTGTTTACTTTCTACAGATAGAAATTGAAAAAGTTAAAAATACATTTTCACCTAAGACAAATAATAAAGTTGTTTACTTTCTAAAACTAGCAAAACCGAAAATGCAAAAAATACATACACTCAACCAAAGTTCTAATTGGTCATTAATTGTATATGTTTACAATGTATGCTAGTTTCGTTTCTTCCCTACGTCAAGAGAGGTTGTGAAAAAAACTGCTTTGTCTTGAAATCAATTATCTAATGTCTTTTTAATCTTTATTGATTGGTTTCTTAAATGAATCCAATATCATTTACTTACACCACAGGGTCAAAATTAGAAAAGTCTTTAATTGAAAGGGAGTTATTTTAAAATTGGATACTTTGAAAGGGGTTTATTTAAACAAATTTGCTTATTAATCAGGTTTAATGTTTTTCCTACTAATGAGGGTCCTATTAAAACAAAAGAAGGAATTAAGAGCAAATTTCTGTTTGCTTGACCTTTTTATGAAAGAAATGCATTTTTAGCAAAATTAGAGATAACTCTCGCCAAACTGTTCCAAAGTCAATTATTACAAGATGAAAGCTCAATTTAAAGACTGTTGTTGCCATGTGTTCATAAATAAAATGTGAATTCAATGTCTTTCTAATAAAAAATTCCGGACAAAAAGTGACCAATTAGAACTTTGGGTGAGTGTATATCACCGAAGAAACATTATAAAGTTGTTTGCTTTTTAAAAAATAACAACGGCTGAAAACGCTATTAATACATTTATCACAATGATCGCCCAATGCATATTTTCACAGGGCGCGGCTCACACGTACATGTATCTTTATTTTTGGTTTGAAGTCTTTGTTAGATTCTTTAAAAAAATCATAATTGAATTCCATATCTCACACGCAGTAATAATTGTCTCAAGGTTAAATTATGTGCAGGTACATTCACAATGACGCTTGTATCCTAGAAATACTTATTTAAGAAAACCCTAATATAATTTATAAACACTTTTTGATGTAAATATTCAACAATAAAATTGTTGCTTTTAATCTTGTGTTGTTATATGTTATAAAATAAATGTGTGCGGTTGTAATTCAATTCAAATTACAATAATAAATTCCTTGAGAGGAAACTCATATACAAATCCTAGCCTGATTTAAACAGGTATTTTTTTAGTACTGCATTTCGTACGTTGACATAAATTGTATACACTCACAGTTCTAATTGGTTCTCGATTGTATATGTTTACAATGTATGCTTGTTTCGTTCTTCCCTATGTCAAAAGTCGTGAAAAGAATTGTTTTGTTTTAGAATCAATTACTAAATGTCTAGTATGTAATCTGTATTGGTTGTTTTCTTAAATTAATCCAATACCATTGAAAGGGAGGTACAGTGCTATTATAAAATTGGGTGCTTTGAAGGTGAATTATTTAGACAAAAATGTTGTAGATTAAATTAAAATTTTATGTTTTTCTACTAATCAGGCGTCCTATTAAAAGAAAACAAGCAGTTTAGAGCTAATTTCAGATTGTTGACCTTTACTTGCGTGAAATGCATTCAAGCAGAATGTAGGATAATTCAAGCAAAACTGTTGCAAAATCAATTATTACAAGATAAGCGCGGATATTGAAGACGTTTTTGGCAACTGATGAAAAAGGAGTTAAGTCAATGTTTTTCTAAGAAAAAACTGCAAACAGTGACCGATCATGACTTTGGGTGTGTCTACACACACAAAATACACACACAATAATATATTTCGGTAATAAAGAAAAAGCAAATACTTATTTCAAACTTAACTACTTAAGGCACAATCTAGTATATACAAAATATTACATTGTGTAATAAATAAAAAACGTGATCAGTAAAAGCCAACCAATACTTAGACAATTAAAAACCACCAAACAAACAACATTTTTTTGAAATTCAGTAATATCATTGAATGGTATTAGAAGACGTATTAGCATTAACGCATTTTGTTTTAACTCAACAGATCTTTTGGAATAAAAACAGTAAACAAAAATAAAAGTTAAATTTAACAATCACTAACGCTACAATGAAGTGGGATATTTAGGAACAAATTTTCAACTTCGAAACATAAATATTCTTCTAGAGCAGATAAATCCTTTCAAACAGTTCACTGGGCATATACCTTATACTTGAAGGCTGCCCAGTGGTTTCTTGTAAGGAACATGTTCTGCTTAAAATTTTTCGTCACTGCGAATGTCTGCCTCCGTAGAAATATCTACAACTTCTGTATATGGCAGACCACGTGGCCCAGCGCCTTGAAAGCTATCATTTACTGGAAACGGATTTTTTTCTGGCTGTTGAAATTCTTTCGAAGCGCTGTTTTGAAGTGACCTTTAAACAAAAGAATGTTCTGTTTGAACAATACACGTTTTTTTCCAAATAAACCAGTGTGTTTTGCTTTAGACGGCAAGTCTGACAGAATGGATCAAATAAAAAAACGGCTACGTATCCCAAAAATAAAATTATAGCAGTTTGTCCTTTTTTTCTAATGCGATAAACCTGATAATTCGTCCACAACACAAAAACGCAAAGTGTTTGGGTTATTTCGGACATTTTAGTATCTTAAAAGACATTGTCAAAAAGCAAACCCTATACAGAACAAAAGCATAAACTTCTTCAATTTATTTTTATTGCATTAAAATAAATTTGGTACATACCGTCCATGCTTTGCCAAGAAGTTCGGTCTAGACTGTTTATCAGAGTGTGATAAAATGAGATTTTGTAAATTGTTGAAACGATACAAATATGTTTTATTTTCTTGTTTATTTTTACACGTGCATGTTACTTAGAGATTTAAACTAACGGATTTCCGATAGTCAAACTGTCGAATTTAGTAACTTGATTACTTAAGAAAGCACAGACAAAATATTGTTTCCGTGAAGTAGAAAGTATTCTGACATAACCCCAATCTTACATCAAATATGAGTCTATAATTTTCGTGTTTAATGTCATATCTATTCTTGACACTTTAAATATTAATATTCCAATGAGGCTATGTTATTGCACAGTACTGGGAAAAATTACATACATCACAAATTCTAGCTTTAATATCAAACGTAACTGAAATGTGCATAATGTTCTAAGAGGTCTG
This sequence comes from Corbicula japonica, assembly GCA_038501625.1. Taxonomy (NCBI): domain Eukaryota; kingdom Metazoa; phylum Mollusca; class Bivalvia; order Venerida; family Cyrenidae; genus Corbicula; species Corbicula japonica. Next base: position 7,098,777 of record JAZAYU010000023.1, read on the forward strand.
CTAAATCGTGTTATTACACTCAGTCTGTTTATTTGAATCTTTATTGCTTCATCCCATTCTGTGATGAACCTGTGTAGTGCATGTCACTTCTATAAAATTATTAAATTGTTTGATGAAGCTTATGATTGCTTAAAGAACAGCCATGCTGAGAAACTCGTTAACATTACCGACAACACGAGAAATACTAAATGATGAAAACTGTACAAGTCATTTCGTCAGTCGTCGGAAAGCATTTTAAAAAGTTGCATTAGCATACTGTATCAGGGAAAACAGGACTCAAAATAATTTGTAGTCGAAAGTTTCGACAAGTCTGGAGTTCCCATAAAAATGTACAGAAATTGACTAAAATACATACACGTTAGGCGTCACTTTTTTCTGAAAGCAGAACTTCCTTGCGATCCAGACGATCACTCCTACAGCTAGCAGACCGCCAACAGAAGTGACCACACCGATAATCACCTTTTTCTTTGTATCATCAGCTCGCTCGTTCTTGCATACTGAATAAAAAAATCAGGATGACTTTTTAAGTATACATATTAGGAAATTAAATTTTAGATTTACTAATTTAACATTCAGAGATGCAATTTTCAATTTAGGATGTTATTTTCTTAAATGACTCAACTTGAATATTTTAAGACAAGTTCCGTTAACAGCGTAACAGACAATTTTATATCTAGTTTAAAATGAATCTTATTCTAGATAATTCCAGATAATATTTTAGAAAATCAATAACTGTTTAAATGGAACAGAACAAAATATAATATATATATCAGATCCAATCATATAAAAGGACAAAAAGTATCAGTAAATCCTTTATTACGTGACATGATACATGTAAAAATCAGGAATACGAGTAACCATATTCTGAATCTTCTCAGCCAAATAGTAGCGAAGAGAAAAGAACATGCGTTAATACATGTAATATGATAACTGTAAAAGGACACAATAAACATTCAACACAAATTAGAACCCTGAATGGATAAATAGTCTACAAACATTCTGCCACTGGAAGATTAAAGCAGATTAAGGGTTTATAGATTCTCATATGCAACAAAACAAGTACAGGTTGCCTTGCTGGGTAAACCGTAACCCACCCATCTTCTGTACTAAGTAAATAAACGTGTTTATTTTATGCTTTTCAGAGAATTAAAGAAATTTCCCGGTGAAATAAAAGTTGTATTTCACTGTTTTCAAACAGTGGAATATCATTTTTATTTTCACTGATGTTTTTCACTTTGGTACCCAAACGCACATAATTGCCGAATGAGAACGTTAAGAAACGGACTCAAATTTGGATATCTGAAAATCATGACGTCATGTCATAAACAAGCGGTTTTGGCGCCATTTATTGCAACTTGTCTGTCAAGTTCACACAAATTGTGCTCTAAAAGCATAAAATAAGAAGAACATTTGTTTTTACCAGTGAAAGATAGAATTATATTTCACTCGTGAACTTCAGAATTATGCATTTTCACTCGTGGCTTCCGCCACTCGTGAAAATACGAATTCCGGAGCTCACTCGGTAAAATATAAGTATTTCTATCTTACAATGGTAAAAACAAATATCCTGAGGCACAAAATCTTTAAAATTTATATTTTTAGCCTTCAAGTGGTGTGTGGATACACGTTTAAATATACAATTACAGTTTTTTGCGGGAGTGGATTGTGCAAAAAAAGGTGAAATATGCATATCAGGAATCGCCACATTCAGAAAAAACAGCCTCCCCACACAGTCAAGAAGAAGAGAGGGAGAGAGCATGGTTAATAAAATGATCAGTTTCAAAAGAGACACCACTAACAATTAACAAAAATGAGAACCCGAGGGGTTACCGCCTTGGAACGGTCAGTGGCAAATCAAATTCAAAATTAATTAATCATGTCATTTAAAATTATCAATTATTATAAGTATGAAAGGTAAAGAAAAACGTACCATTTGAACAGTCGTATATTTTACGTGCTGGGTTACACATAGAACAGCTGTAACTTGTCGTGTTTTCCTCTATGTGTGTTTGCTCGACGAAGCAAAATTCATCCTTTAATAAAGCGATCAAAAATCAAATGAGGATAAACAAAATTATTGTTGAGATGCACATGAACTAATTCGAAACTAGTCAGTTTATTGGGTCAGGAGCATTCGTTCAGAATGTTGTTTTAATGAATCTTGTGCTATACATAAATCGTCCACTTAACACAATTATCAACTTCAGTGAACGGGAAAAATGTAAAATTACATGTAATAAAAACATCAGGGGAAATCTTTCATTCCATGATTCAAGATAGCAAAAACTAAATAATAAATAATTGAATTAATATGATCTGGACAACAGAATAAACGATCATTTATGTTATGGTTTTTCTTCAATTAAGAAAGAAAAACTAAAATTTTCGTCTTTCTTATATTTTGTTGATAAAAGATGGTTAGTTTTAGCCGAGGGCATGGCATTACTGATTTTGTAAAATTCAAGTGAAATTTCAGTTTTTATGTTCAAAATACAGAATCGCATTTAATATGTAGAAGTGTGTAAATTACTGCAGTCTATACAGTCTTATTGTCCATGAATGACAATATTTCCGAGTCGTGTTTTTGTATTTTAATTCACCTTCAACAAAACATATGTGCTTCCATCAGACGTTGTTCTTGGGTCCTGACAAACAGAGTTAAAGATATATGTAACAGCTGTAGATCCATAATGTATTCCGTCATTGCTGATAGCGAATTCATACTTTAGGGCGTAAAATAGTGTTTGATTGTTGGTGCTGTCATCGTTGACACAGCACACCCCAGTAAAGATGTCATGATATTCGCCCTGGCTATATCCCGTCCCAAGCATTTTGTGACTTTTGTTATACGATACCTGAAACATAATTATATCACGATTCAGAACGCGTTGAAATTGCATATTAAAATGATAAAATATATTGTCTATACATTTGTTAATTATATATTTATAATTACTTTATGAAGTGATAATATTAGACTAAAGTTAATCTCCAGTTGCATTCATTTCGGCTGCTGGTAATTGATACTGACTGTATTTTCATATGTTAAAAGTATTAATTTAAAGTTAACTTTTCGTTGATTTTTCAGCTAAATAAACTTTGGTTATTGTTCAATACATATTTACTAAATTGTTTCCGTTTTAAGTTTTGCATTTGACCTCGTACGTTTGGCTGCGATAAACAGTGTTTACAGTTTATGCGTCATTGCCAAAAACGTTTTATTTCATCCATTTAGGGCTTTGTCATTATTTTATCTTTGGAATTTTCTGCGCTGGTAATGAAAATACGGGAATATCGTCATTAAATGCTCTATATTGTTTAAATGGACATAATTGATACTATCAACATAAAACTTCTACATTAGCCGAACTTCAACCCATACTTCACCGTAGACGGGTGTGGTTGAATTACTGACCTCAAACAAGACACAATCAGCCCGATTCTGCAATATTTTCATAAATGTCTTCGCGATGTTGACACGAGTAACGAAGGTTAAGCATTTTCTTTTCTCACTTTCGTCTACACCAAGCGTAAATGTATATGCTGTTTATTTCTAAACAATCGTGTCATACAATTTTCAATAATTTGATTCCCCTTATTCATTAGTTAATATTAAATACGATATTTACCTCGTAAACGGTTACCATGCAGTTGAATACCTCCAATAGATTATCAGTCCTAAAAACAAAACACTGACAGTCGTTCCCTTTCCCAATATCGCATATTCCTCCGCCTTCAACATCGTCTATATTCAGAGGTTCTGATTTGTCTATGCTACAGTCAGATCCACTGTATCTATCAGTACATAAACAAGAGCCTGAAATGGAACATTGATTAAACGACAATGTTTAAAATGATGAAAAGAAATTAAAAGGCAGCGAAGGAAAATTAGTTTCGACTTTCGAATGTCTACATGTATGTTAGTCAACAGACACACTAGATATAACACTATATTTTATTTGAAAATAGACCTTTTTAAAATAAACGAGTTTGAGCGCACACGTCAAAAAGCAAGTCTGTATACAGAATATAGTAAAATCATAAATACTGAAAAAGTACAACAACAGACAAACCATACTCAACTCGTGTTTCACAAAACAAGGTGGCATTGTAAATGTAGAACCAGCCTATTAATATCAGATGGACAGTTTCTTTGGAAGACGAACTGATACAGTACTGTCACAACGGGAGGCAAGCAAGATGCGCCATAATACGTGTTTATTTATTTTTTAAACATAAGGTTCTAATATGAATTGAATACAGAATGTCTCTTAATCAATGTCATTACCCCGACGAAAGCATTTACCTATGACGAGAATGAAACTAAGCGTCAGAAACTGTGCAATATTTATTTTAACAATGAATATAAATATCTATTATTAATTATTATACTAACCATTGACTGCGCATATCCCATTTCCACTACAATTAGCAGGACAAGAATGAGCGAGGAAATATTCCACTTTGTCTGAATTATTGGCTGCATAATATGGCGAGAGGTCGATGATATTTTTCACCAACGAGTTCATGGCATCTATATGAACCTGAACGAAGCTTGCATCATTTGTTGCCTAAACAACAAACAAATCAAATTCCTAAAACTTAGTTGTGATTTAAAGGTAAAGTAAAATGTTAGAGCTGTATTAGCCCTGCTTGTTGTGGTTATGGAGGTAAAAATCGCGCTAGAACAAGTGGCAGAAAAAGGGGCTGCAATTTTGTCAAAACAACTCATTTATTATGTTATGATTGCAAGATTTTGTAAGGCGGCGTTCATCAAACCCATTTTCCATGTTTTGATATGACACAATTGTCAACGTATCTTCTTTTAAGACAATTTCTAATTTCCTTTCTTACGAATATTAACTTCACGTCGAATGTCGAATTTATTAAAATTTAGCACCTATTTTCTATTGAGCGATTTTTCTTTTTGCTAAACTTGATTCTTTTGACCTGATTAACACTTTGAGAATGTACTCGGAATGATTGAAGGAAGTAACTGACTGGTTGCTGAAGCCCTCGGAGTAATCGAGAATTGGAACGAGTAATATGTGTACCATTTTGTTAAAAATGCAGTTTAAGACATCCCGCACGCTGTACATGTTCCTATAAAACGGATGATAAAATTGAGGATGTACTAAGAGGTTTCTCTCATTCCCTACTAGTGCTTTCTAACTTTATTTAATCTAGTCGTATATGAACTAAATAGGGCACAAATTATTTATGATTATTTCATCAGATAGTCCCCACATCGATCTTCTAATGAATATATTAGGTTAATGTTCGTATATGTAAACCTGTCTTTTACTAAACGAAGAGACCATGCCGTAATTTAAAGCAATTGTTTTTATTTTATTACAAAAAATAAATGAGTTTGTCGATCAAATTAGCGCCTTATTTAGCTATTACTGGTTTAGAAATTAACATTGCGCTTAACAAAACGTATATTTTACTGGCAAAGGCGTTACATATTTATGACGTTCAAATGTTAACTAATGTACGATGAGAAATTGGGAACATCAAGTAAACTGGATTAGACATACAACAACATCAATTTCACACTGTGCAATGACGGCGTCTGTATCCTCGCCGGCGGCAACATCTGCGTAATCTGTTGCAGGCAGGGAGTTTTTGATTGCTGAACAAAGCAAGGCTGCTTCTTCTGCTGTAATTCTGTTTTCAACGTTTCTCTGAAAAGACATGAAAACGACAAACCATTTATTCAATATGCGGTATTAGCAACACAGGACCACGTGCAGTATATATGTACATGTACATATAAAAGCTATGATAATTTATATTCACGTGTAATGATTTTGCGGTACATAATATATAGCATGCATTTTGCATAACCTCTTTACTTCTTTTTGTGATATTAAGGTAGACTTGACCGTTATGGTCATGAAAATACCATATTTAATGAAAATAGTGGTATTTGCATAACCAGCTTAACTTTGTAATAACAAAATCTTGAAATATTAATACTCAATAACCAGATTTCAATGTGCCCAACAAATAAGTAAAAGGGTGCATATGCTCAATTAGTTTCTTTTCTTTCTGATATCGTGTTCTTCCTTATTTGATTTCATGTGTTTGGGTCGCAGTAAAGTCATTTAGCTGACCGAGTCACCTTCGTTTCTTGAAAATATGATTACTTTTTTATGATGTGCAACATTGTGTGCTGTTGCATGCAAAATTATCAAGTTAATGGGCGGGTTGGAGCTGATTCACGTATACAACTAGTGCTTGTTTTTTCATATTATAACCTGTTGATGCAAGTGTGAGACTGGTGCACCCTTAAACTGTTTAAACCCCAGTGGCAAAATATTTTGCCTATTACGGTTCCGTCGTGTACACTTTTTTCGTTACTAAGTCTGTTTGCGATGTTAATTTTAAAATAGACCATATATTGAACAATCATTGTAAAAACAAGAATGACTATAAGAAAAGCCTCTTTTGGGAAATTAAAAACATCATAATATCCATCTTCAAAGGTTTAAGATAATCTTATAAAACTATATATAAATTTTAAAGATTTAAAAGACTGTTAATAAAACTATTTATTTTGACTTAAATAGATTAAGATTTAATTGAACAACCAAATATTTAGTTCTCTGATACATAAAAAACATATTTAAATCTAAAATAAAAAAAAAATCACTTGCAAGATGAAAACTAAGTCTGTCCAAAATTTATTTAAGAGTTTTGAATTATTAGTATATATTGTGCTCTTGAGTATCTTGTTTGTCACGTAGCCTTTTTAGATTCAATAAATAATTAACTTAGGGTGCTGGATATAAAGTGTTTTCGCTACTTGACCTAACCCAGTTTTATTTCTTATACTATATTTGTGAAGTATCGTTTGCTGACAACATCATCTTTAAGGTTAGTCAAGTTTCAGCCGTAAACTTTATGTTCATTAAGCGGTTTTCCTCAAAATATATATTTCGGTTATAAAGTGTTGAAATAACCTGGTTTTCCCATTTAACATTTTGCAGATAGTCGTTCGATTTCCTGTGAAAGTACTATATATTAGCATTAAAATATAATTTAGATTCAAAATTTGGTGCGTTTATAAGAAAAAATTGCGAAAAGTAGCCAAATAAAACTTAAAGACATTTCCATTTACACCAGTAGAAAAGCTAAGCATATTAAAATCAAAGACGATTCCTAATTTTAATTTTTCTTTTATATATAGATTTTCTGTCAAATTTGGTAAAATCAAAATATGCGAAATGCAAAAGTTAAAAGAATAAACGGCGTTTACATGTTCGTTCTTGTACATTATTTGGGCATAGTGTATGAGGCGGTTTATGCATGTTTGGCAAAGTATATGAACAGAACGGCATAATATAAAATATTTGGTTTCCTATATATATCTGTAAATCTGTTAATTATAATTTCATCAAAATAAAAATTAGATTCACTTAATGTTTAAATTAATCGGACAGCAAATAAAATACATGTTGTTGTCTTTTTTTGTCTTTTTTTCTCGTTTATCTTTCTTTTCATTTCTAGAAAACAATTAATAGTCTTAGATGGGGTTTTCATGTTCGTTCGTGTACTATAATCCATTATATGGACATAGTGTATGAGGCGGTTTATGCATGTTTGGCAAAGTATATGAACAGAAAGGCATAATATAAAACATTTGGTTTCCTATACATATCTGTAAATCTGTTCACCTAACAATTAAATATAATTTCATCAAAATTAACATTAGATTCACTTGATGTTTAAATAAATCGGACATTAAATAAAATACATGTTGTTGTCTTTTTTTGGCTTTTTTCTCGTGTATCTTTCTTTTAATTTCTAGAAAACAATTAATAGTCTTAGAAAGTTCTCTTTTTTTATAAAATTATGATGCTTTTTTAATATAATAAAATATTTAATTACTTCCAGCTTTCTACAAAATCAGACGGTCCGTCATAACTGCCGTATGGAGAAGAAACCGTAATCCCATCTCCGTGTAATAAATCTGCCGCCTGGCTGTTGTCGAATTTTCCGCATAGTCCAACAACGTTGCCTTCATCTTTTGGCGCCATGAATATATCGATGTTTAATGTGTTCGGAATAATAGTATTTCTTACAATATCTATTCGCGTGCCGATGGGTGTCGTCACCTGACGAAATAGAAAGCATGTGAAATACACCAAATACGTAAAAGAGGCATATCAGGAAAAAAGGGTTTTCCAGAATATGAAAACAACTTTTGTAAAACCTGTATAAAGGCAATAAGGGCAAGACCTCAAATATCATTCTGGTATATTTAACACTCATTGGCTCTTATTACATACATGCATATCTACTAACCCTTATTTACCAGGTGACAATCTTAACTTTAAGTTAAACTAAAAGAATTATTTAACCACGGACAAATATGACGTTTGAATGCCAAAATTACATTGTATATAAATAGTCTTAATTTTGATTTTTACCCTGTAATTAGACGATGATAATTTTAGCACATTTAGAATTCCTCCGTCACCACACTGCGAGAAATCCATATAGTTAATTCTTCCACAAAGGTTGATCATGAATACGTCACTTCCAGCGCGAATCGCTACCCCACAGGCACAGCGTACCCAACTCCAAGAATAACACTGTTTAACTTGCTCTTGTACCTTGAAATAAAATGCAGAGAATAGATCTTCATTTTTACTTACGCTACTTACTACTACTACTACCACTACTACTAGTATTACTACTGCTGTTGTTGTTGCTACTGCTGCTGCTGCTACTACTACTACTTCTACTACTACTTCTACTACTACTACTACTACTACTACTACTACTACTACTACTACTACTACTACTACAGTAGCTTACAATGTAAGCCATTGTACGACCACCCATTAGGATTTTTTTTATCTTTTTCCGATGGCTTATTGTAAGCCATCATGAACAAGAAATATTTAACGAAAATATTTTCACCTTTTCACATTTTTATTTGTTGCATGTTTAATGAAATTGCAAGAGCTTGAAGAAATAGATGTTCTTACAGACGCACACAATCAGGGACAATTTTTACATTGATGTGGAAATAATTCATAGTCTTATTTAAAATTTATTGGCATTGGCATTCGACGTTCATGTTTTAAATTTGAGCATAATTTACTCTTAGCAATTCTTTAGAATGAAATGTCTGCATTAATCTTAGGCATCAAATAATAATCTTTATTTCGATGAGTAGTTCCCCAATCGGGACATGCTCTTCCCACCCATCGGCATAACAATGTTGCATGCAAAAGCACACAAACATTTATATAAAACATAAGAAGCTGAAAGCATTGCAAAGCCAAAGCATTGCAAATGGGCGAGTACTCAATGATCTTACCAAGACCAGGACCCCTTGAGTCAAATAAGCAATAACACGAATACACGGATAAAAGAGAAAAAGCTAGCGTTTAGGTTCTTTAAACAATATCTCGGGTCTCAAACAACATTGTGACAATTAATTAGAATATTTAAGTCAGTATTTCCTTGTCAGTTTCTTAAAACAACACGTTTACACCCAACTTTTTCAACCTCCACAACTAAAGTACAAAAGGCATTTATCACACCTCCAGCTGGTAAGACCCGTGTCTTGCTAATTAGATTACGGTACATTGTCATAAAACGCCAGGCCCTTTTCTTATTAATTAGCACCGTTTGCATGACTTAACGGTGATTGGCTTAATACTTTAGTGAAAGTTCTAAAGAGCTTTAATTTCCCATGTCAGTCAATATATCAAATTTCATAAACAATAAAGTTACGTAAATAAGTAAATTTGCATTTAGTTAGTTACTCAAAATCTATTTACAAAAATGAGGATTATTCCAGATAATATTATGCCCGTTTCACCTTTTTGTTAATTCAATAATGCATTTTAACTTCAAATTTATAAGACGAGCTTTTTACCTTCATTTCTAACGCTACGCTTATTACCGCTTCTAAACCGGAACTACCTACTCAGCAAGGGAAGCCACTCTCAATAGGAGGTGACTATGTATATCGGTAGGCCCCAATTGAACTCGGCTACATTACATGTACCCACCATAGAACGACTACAGAATTAAAAAGTAAAATTAAACAAAAACCAATTTTGATAATTGATAAGGAGTTTTCCACCGTTCATTCAGACTGCAACAAAAATTCGATTAATAGCAGCCTTTGTATCGCCCAGTAAATAAGCTTATAAATAAACAGCGTTGAGAAGTCCAGTTCAGCATGTCTTAGAATTAAGCAGGAATTTTGAAATCATTTTTTATCGTCAAGAGATCAAGGAATGGTCGGCTTTGTGTTTAACTTTATCAGTCGATAATCATAGAACTATGAACACAAGCAGTTCTATTTTCAAGCAAGCATATCGCCCAAAAATCAAGATTACGTAGCACACATAAATTTCAGATATTTCCCAGCAATTGTAATATCATACATGCAAAATCATTTATTGCAATCATGAAAAAACGAAGAATATATAGTCGCCATTTAATATTTAAATTTTGCTATGAACATGAAGCAATTACCTCGATTTTATACTTGTTGTTTTTGTATAATATATATGTTCCAGTTTGTTGTTGTTCATAGTAACTGTAAAACAAGCAAAACTATTGTTAGTATTCCAATGTTTTGAAATGTAGTACTAAAATCCTAAATGTGTGTGATTCTTACTGTGACCATCTGATTAATCTGGCTTAACAGCGAACTTCTAGAAATCAGTGCTTACATGATAGTTTTATATTTAAATTATAGCCTTTCGTTATAGCACATTTACATGTAAACTGAACAGAGCGTTTTATAAACAAGCGGGCAAGATCTTGCTTTAAAAGTAATTATAGTTTTTCCAACATTTGCGTGTGTATTTCACAAATCTTTTAATATGCATTTCTGTTTGTTTGGTTTAAATAATTATTTAAAGTTTAAGTATGTTAATTTACGATTTAAGTGTCACTATAATAAAGCTTCAATGTGTCAGATGTTTGAACAATATAAACAGGATATTAAATAGATTTACTTACATCTGGTCCGAAGATCTCATATGTGGATCAATATGTGAATAGCAAACTTTGTTCATGTAGTACATGTTTTCTGTCGTGATCTTTACCTGTCATGGAAAAGATTCGATAATATTCAAATACTTGTACATATAAAGTGAGTTGTAGGAGATATTCAATATGTTGAACGTTTATAACGTTGTATTTATTGTAATACATGTATGTTGACAATGTATTCACACATAGTGACTGGGTAAACAAATTTAACAGTAAGTGATTTTAGAAAATTGGATCACTGTGAACTATGTTACTTGTAATGCAACATACTCCATGTTAGGTAATTTTGACCAACTTTTACATGGAATTAGTTAAACAATCAGACCTGGGTTGGGCGTTATCAGTAATCGCAGTTAGCAGTATTAGATCAAATTATCGTAATATGTTTTGGTAAGCAATCAGTAATCAGCCATTATCTGTTTACATGGCATGGCATCGTAATTTGATCTTATACACAATTTACAAAATAAGCTGCAACCATGATCACTATATAAAAACAATTTCTTCAAATCTTCGATTAATTTATATAAAACAAAAACGTTTTTTTAGAACAGACTTTAGGACTTGAAAGTATAGGTACTTTAAAAGATACACACACAGTCCAAAGTTTCTATAAATGTACATATAAAATCAATGTATTTTATGAAAATTCTGGGAGCAAATAGATCTAGCTGGAAAAGTTGAACAAAAGTAATAAGAATACTTAATATGTGCAAATAGTAAGTTTATGAATCGTAAAATATTTAGACAGTAAATGTTTTGCCTTTTTACCTTACCTTAGTTACTGCTTAACCGGTAACAGTTTAAAATCCCCAATGCCTGTAAAGAAAACAGTTCTTAATTATGTAAAGATGCCTATTTTATGCTAAATAATGCTGGCCTACTTACCTTTATATCAGGAAAAGTGAATTTTTTCCAGAACTTATGGACTATAGTGTCATCAAACATTAGTTGCAGTGTGAATTCTGTGTTGTCTCCGTAGTTACGATCAGTTGTTATAATGTCCAGAACATGCTCGAATGTTAACTGTTTCCATTCCGAACTGTTTTCAAGCAGCTAAATGAAGATATCTTGCATAAGCATTAATGAAAAAAACGAAATCTTCAGATGAAGCTTAATAGAGTGTTGTTATTGATCCCAAAGACAAAAAGAGACAACACTTAAATGTATCATATCGTATGTAAATAGTCAAATACTTTACAAACATGTTAGGAGGTCAATTTAAAATAATCCGAACAAATTGACCAGTTCCTTATCAGCGTATTTCATAAATGAAGTCAAAACAAATAACTCGTTACTCTTTATCATGTAATGGCCTTTTTATCGTGGAAGATCAACGGATATTACCAGTGCTACTTATTTACTAGAAAATATTTTTTCCTTTTTAATAACATTTTGCATTTAAGCATCCAAGAACAAAACATTCTAGAACCACTAGATCCACTATCCTGAAATAACGATAATGAGGCCAGCACTAGTAGCTAGCTTCAGACTTCAATAAAAGTACATGTCTCTCCGCATAAGTAAGATTTAATAATTTTTACATAACTCGAGACTAAGGCTTAGCCATCAACTTGCAGTGTATAATGTATAGTATCGGTGACTTTCGCTCATCAATATGGGCGATAGCATTTACAATATATCTACTTATTTTTCCTTATATTGGTTTTAAGATTTACCTGAAATGGTTCCGTACAGAACCTGTTTCCCAGAGGATGTGTCACAAGATTCGCCACTCCACCAGTTGAACAATTCCATTCGTCCTTGATATACAATTTCAAGCTGTATTTGCACTTAGAGGCTTGTGTTTCCATGTTATTGATTTTATATCCACAGCCGAATGGGGCAGTAAATTTAATTTTAACTGACCCAACTCCACTCTTACTTAAATAGACTGTAGTCGAATCCAGCTTAAAAAAGATAACCTCTGAGATTATACCAAATATTAACATATCATAGATCGGTCCAATCATCATTATTATAATCTTATCTATTATTTATTCAAGAAAACATAATTAATGATGCATGGGAATGAGTTAATGGTAAATGCTTATTTAAAGCTGTACAGAAATTACACCCCCTTCCTACTTTGGGAATTTGGAAGGTTAAGCCTACTTTGTGAATTTGGAAGGTTATGCCTATTTTGGGAAATCGGAAGGTAATGCCTACTTTGGGAAATTGGAAGGCTATACCCACTTGGGAAATTGGAAGGTTATGCCTACTTTGGGAAATTGGAAGTTTATGCCTACTATGGGAAATTGGAAGGTTATGCCTACTTTCAAATTGGGAAATTGGAAGGTTATGCCTACTTTGGGAATTATGAAGGTTATGTTTTCTTAAAGCCTATACAATTCTATGCATTTTGCAATTTGTTCGCATTCTCGCAAATGGGGCTTTTGAAAAGCGTCTTTTTTTAATAAGTTGAATTATTTATGCAAGAAAATATCTGCAGTTATAAATAGTCATTGAGACACGATTTTATCGTACTTAACATAACAACCTAATATAATTGGATCTTCGGATCATTCTGTACTTATATTAGCATGGAATTGATGCTTTGTAAACAAGTTATGTTAGTTTGAATACGAAATCAGTAATTGAACATAAAACAGTCAGGTTCAGAAAAACTTATTGTTAAATATACGTAAAAAGGCATGAAATAGCAAATGGAAAACAATAAATCGAGACATAATGAGCTTTCAGAAAATACTTGTTTCCAAAATACATAGCAATTGTGTGGGGTTAGGGTTTTCAATCATGTTCCCATTCACCGGTTATAATACATGTATACTTACAGCATGAAGTGCTATCGGAGAAATCTACCTGCGTTAGGCAAACAACATTCTATCAAACCTAAATGCGACTAAGTTTTAAGACACGTAGTATTGCGTTGTCTATAATGGTAAATTTGAATAACAAATTTAAACTACAAAGAAAATCGAACTGCTCTTGCAAAATAGTTCTTTAACTTAAATAACTTTGACCCCTAACATTGGTTTGGTTGAACGTCTGGCATAAGCTATTATGAGAAATTGGTCAGTGATTATTTGTAAGTTTATTTCTCACCTCAGCGCCAAGTAGCATAGGTTTGCTCTGCCTTATACAAGGTGATGTTTCGTTAATGTTGTTTGGGTGGGAAAGAGACACATTGCAACCTATCTGTGATGTGAAAGATAGAATTCATAATTCATAATGAGTATTAGCAAGAATATTGAGGATCTTTGGGTTTTTTTACCAGTGTAAGATAGAAATATATTTCACCGAGTGAGCTCTACATAATTCCGGAGTTCACAAATGAAATATATTTCTATCTTTCACTGGTAAAAATAAAGTTTCTTTCTATTAAATGCTTTGAGGGTACAATTTGTGTAAATTTGATAGAAAAATTGCATGAAATGGCGCCAAAAACGTTTGTTTATGACGTGACGTCATGACGTCATTTACCAACATTTGTGTCCGTTTTCTGAACGTTATCATACGAAATGTTATGTGCGTTTGGGTACTAACGTGTAAAAAACTGTGAAAATAAAAATGATATTCCACTGTTTGAAAACAGTGAAATACCACTTTTGTTTCACAGGGAAAACTCTATAATTTACTGGAAAGCATAAAAGAAAAAACCGTAATTTATACAAAAAAAGTGAAATATGAGGAATTGCCACACTCACAAAACACAGTCTCCCCACGCGGCAAAAAAAAGAGAGATAAAGAAAAAATCCAAGTCTCCATTAATCAGATAGTGTTTACACGCAAAACACGTTAACTGTCGGTAAAGATTTCTTTTCTCGAATAGTGCTCTAACTTTTAATTTAAAATAATTATACTGAATGCCAATGAAAACGCCTCATTTTTGGAATATTTTTGATGTGTGTAAAAACTTTATTAAATTGGTAAATGTAGATGTGTTTTAATATAAGTAAGTAACCAATTCATACATTAATGGTCCGCTGATCTTTTAAACTTTCTCTCCTATTATGGTACCCCCGTACAAACGCATGTAGACATGCATGTATATATTCAAAACGAGTCCGTTTGTTAACCTTTACTTTCGGCTATACAAATCCCATCTTCAGTTTTCAGTTTTTACGCTATACAAATGTGATAATGACACGTCTTCCAGACAACCAGCGACATGAGGTTTTGGGCATGATCCTTGGAGGGATGTCTCGACGCGAAATTGCTCGTCGAATGCATTGTTCACAGTCGACAATTACTCGCTTGACCTAACGACATCTTATAAATTTTAAAACGCATCTACCTTTGCCAATTTATTAACTTTTACACTCATCTAAAATATTCCAAAAAATAAAGTTTTGCGTTTTCATTGGCAGTCAGTAGTTTTGTTACACAAAGCATGGATATACTTAAATTTGTTCACTTTTGTTTAAATTATTCTCAAAGACAAAATAAATGTTTCAAAGTTTCACCTTTTTACCATACAACACGTCACCAGCAGTGTAATTCAAAACAGTATTTTCGTAAAGGAGAAAATCATCCATGTTGTCAGATGGACCGTACGTGACTAATGTTTCGGTGTCAATATACCTGGAATAAAAAATGCAAGGAGCTATGATAAAGTTCTAATCGACGACTTCCAAACTACAAATTAAAGGAAAGCATTAAAAGAAATTAAAAGAAAACACCTAGCGTTTCTAAGTATATCCATCTATAATTTGATGAATCGCTGATAATCATAAAGCCATGAAGAAAATTGTCGCTCTTTCAATCGCATTCAAGTCCCTTTCTTATAATTCATTGGAAATAGTAGGAATATGTAGTTTGTTGCTGATAAAAATGCAATACCGGGGTTCTTTTCATTTCATCGACATTGTTTATGAAGAGTAGGTAATCAAGCGACAAAAAACAGTAGCCGCCACGGAAGAAGAAGCTCTCTTACTTCTAGATAAGACTCTTCATATTGTTTCTCGCTTATTCCAAAATGAATTGAAAACCAATTTGAAAGTAAATAAAACAGATTGTACCGTGTATTCCAAAAACGGTCAGCTATTCTCGTTTTAAAGGCATTTTGTTAAGTGTTTGCCGGAGATAGAGTATACTTGGATCTTGTTAAAATTGATGTTTTGACGAGATTTCTTGAGAAAGATGTCTGTTGCATAAAAAAGTGTGTTATATTAATAAGAATGGAAATTATTTGTGCTGAACATGAATTATAAAATAAAGTTGGTGTATAAACGCAAAACACGAACAGGAAAGAGTCCAATCAAGAACGAAGCTTCTATCGAGTCAATTAAATGAAAAAAAAACTTTAAAAGTATATGTTTTAGTTAAATTCTCTTGATCAGCAACGAAGAACATGTATTTTATAAAACTGGTTAGCACGTTGTTAATATTATAATGTGCAGAATTTACTTTTTGCTTTAATACCGATAAAGCTAAACATACATCCAATATGACTTTCTCCATGTTAAACCCAAACAATAAATCCAAAGTAGTGTCGAGTGTAGTTGAACGTCATTAGTCAAAATACTACATGGGCGGATCTAGCGGGGGGGTCGGGGGGGTCCGGACCCCCCCTGGAATTATCCGGACCCCCCTGAAAAATATGGTGATATTAAATTTTGACACATTATAACACATTTAAAGTCATCATTTGGGCTTGGACCCCCCCTGGAAAAAAATCCTGGATCCGCCCTTGTACTATAAATTTTAAAGAAAAAAATCTGAAATCGTAATTGATATCGTGACTTTGGGAGATATAACGAACATAAAAACACGCAAAACTATAGTTTATAAAAAACTTTGAAATGTGTAAACTTTTGAAACAAAAACACTGAAACATTATACATGTACTATTATTATTGTGTTTTAAAATTTTTTTTCTTTATTTTATTAATAAAATACTGATATAATACTGATAAATTGTGAACAGAAATCACCATTTAGACTTTCTAGTTATGCACCAGAATATGTACGAAGTCTTGATTAAAATAGTATACATATAAATTTCCCCTATTTTTAATATATAAACATTCAGCAAAATTATAATTTAAAACATTAAACTTCGCAATTTTTCCAGCTATCAAATCACAGTCGAAAGGACGGAAGTTGGCGTATTACAGGAGCTCCATCGCTATGCAGACTATCACTAAATATATATTGTAATTTGTTATTTTTTATTTGTTTGTATTATAGTTCGTATGGATTACGCTTACTGTTCTGTACATTTTAAGTAGATGCATCAAACAGGTTAAGAAACATTTATCTGGTCGGGTTTATTTTTGGTCATCCCTTGTACGTTTCTCTAGTTTTATGCAAATAAAACTTAATACCTCACCAGCTTGAAAGTTATTTTACATCTTGCAAAATGTTGATTGTATTAATACATTATAAATGGTGTTCTAACGTAGATATAAAGATATTTGGTAATAGTTACATCGAAAATACTTTGTTTTTAGGCCACTGATTTACACTTACAACACCCATATATTTTTGGCTGCGATATGTCAGTTAGTTCCGTCGTGTTGTTGCTAAGAAATAGCTAAGTTCCTATATCAAACAATAGTGGAAAAAACGGCCAATACAATTTAACTCTGTGAAAAATTATCGAACCAAACTGTGGTAATAATATCCCCATCTGTTCTTGTAAATAAATCTTCTCAAATGCCATTGAATACATGTACGAACTAACGGCCAGACAATAGAAAAACGAACGGACAGAGATGTATAGTGTTTACAAATCTCATGATCAGCTAGGCCCTGCATTTACCACTAATATAAAATCAACACAAGTTTGCTCTACGTTGCCAGGCTCTGTCACATGCAAATGGTAGCAGATCCTTTTACTAAAGTTTGACTCAGTGTTAAGTTGTGTTAGTCGTTTAGGATTCGAAATCAATGGTCAAAACATACAACATTTCCAATTCGATTTGATTTAGATTATTGTATCTTTTGTTGAATTGTTGTTAGTTTTTGTTGTGTTTTTTTAGCCATGACACCATGGAGTGTCCCTAAATAATTCATACTCTTAACCACAGTTTTGAAGTAACAAGCTGCAGTGTAAACCCGTATAAGATATTCGACATTTTTAATAAAATCATATTTTGTAAAGTAATAATACTAGCCACTCTCTCCACAATCATTTGGTTTCATTTACTTCTAACATCGATGTCGTGGTGTACAAACGATATGATTTATTAAACAAGTATAATGTGCAGTAGATTTTATCTAAATATCGTTTAACTATTATTTCTCAACAATCTTTAATTGTGTAAAGCAGTCAATTGTCTCGATGGAAAATATTTTTATCAAATCTACAAATGGCTAACTGGTCACATATATTTTATTTATTTTCTTTTTTTCTGAAGTTTGATCTCTAGAACTTCGGTTAAATTGTAATTCTTTGTAAAGGCGTATTAGTGTTATTGTTTTAAAGCACTTTGATTTAGAAGTAATTTAGGATCAATCAATTGACTTAGTCTCTTAGTGGTACAATGAATATGCATTCTAATTTAATATTTAGTAAGATTACTCACCACGTAACTGTGTAAAACCGGCGAGGATCGTTCGTAAAGTCACATCGAAATACAATACATGGGATGATGTCATCTGTTTCTTTTGTCCAGGGATTGCTTTCATTGAGGAACTTCAAATCAGTTTTAACTTTGGGAAATATAGCTATAAACAAACACAAAGTTCGTTAAGTCGTATACGTATTAAATAAATAAAGGGTAATGAAACCATTGTTATTTTCGATTTATTTCGATAACCAAAGTCTAGGTCTTATTGTAAAAGCGCAAACGCAGATTAGGCCAACTAATTACATGATGCATCTTGTTCGCTCTTCATGGAAGGAGATTAAAAACACGACTAATGTATTCCGAATACAGACTATAGTTTCACCTTGCTAAGTCGGTGTTCAGACACTGGTCGATTTTTGGAGAACCTTTACAATAGTGTTAATCTAATTCTTTCAAAAAGAGCGAGTATTTAACAATATATATACATGTAATTCATGCTTTTATTGTTGTTACCATGGTTACTATGTTTGTTCGGCAGTGTGGGGAGGCTGTATTTTTTTAAATAAGGCTATTCCTGATATGCATAATTTAATTTTGTTTTAAAATGTTTATGTCTCGTTATATGGACCATTACGACATCAGTACATGCATGCTCTCTATTTTGTCCGTGTTATACACCCTGGTGATTTTTTTTTAACTTACAATAAGACAACCTAGCTTGCAGATAAATTATGACTTCTTCGCTCTAATTCGGCCATTTTTACAAACACAACAACTTTTTAAAAGGTTTACTTGAGATCTAAACATGAAGGTAACATCGTAACTTGAGTCAAAGTAAGGGGAAACACCATTGGAGACTTATCAATATATAAACATGCATAACGCTATACTATTAAAATCAACTAAGAGTAACAAAAATAAAAAACAAAAGCCAAAGATTGCCGATACATTTTGTCGTCGCAATATTAAAATGTTTCTTTATCTTTCCTCACGGCATCAAAGTTGTTGCTGTTATATATAGACATGTCAATAGATAAATACAATCTCCTATATTTCATATCGATCCAATTGTTAGACGATTAAAATAAACAACCACTATGGCGAAACAATCAGAAATTATATTAACAAGTAAATGATGAAGGAGGAAAATGATTTTATAAATACATGTTATCACTAAATGTGCCATAAAAATAAACAGAAAAAGAAAAAACGGCGTAATAATTTTGAAATAGTTTTTGTAAACTTTTTTAGTCCAATGTCACTAACTTAAATGATTTTAAAATAATAAAAACTTCAATGCACACTCTAAACGAAAATTTAACGTAGCTTTACTTAAAAAGTAGTGCACGTGAAAGTGATGTAGATTTTATGGTAGAAATATATTTCAAGTTTGATGTTGATATCTGTATCAGTTCCAAAGTCATGACATAAGTGCATTTAATCTTTAACTTAAAATCATAAAACACAAAATCTAAGTGCAACTGAGCATATTTTAAAATAATTGTACCAGAGTTATAGGTATTGATGGTTATAACGAAGACTATTGATTAGTTGAGGAACAGTGGTCTAGGGGTAGAACGTCGGACTCTAGATCAGGAGACTACGGGTTCGAATTCCACCAGGGATGAGCTTCGTCTGCGGTTTCCCCAATCCACATTCGGCGCGAGTACTGGTTGGACACCCAGGAAGCAGTCATCGAGCGTGATTAATATAATTGGAATAACTTGTTTCACAATCTACGTAAAATAAATAAGTTTAAACTAAACTAAGCCTATTAATCTGGAATATAATATGTGTCGTGCTGGTTATGATGTGGATTTTGATGGTGAATACATATACCAAGTACAAAGGTGATATCTTAAATAGTTTCAAAGTTATGGTCAAAGTGCGTATTTCGGTTAACGTAAAATTTAAGTGAAAAGAGGGCATAACGATTAGAATTGTATTTCTAGCAGAGTTGCGAGTTTTCTTGGTAATGATGTAGATGTTGATAGTGAAAATATATTCCGAGTTTCAAGGTGATATCTTAACTACATTTAGGTTAAAGTTATGGCCAAAGTGCGTATTTTGGTCTAGGCAAAATTAACTTGAAAAGGGGTTAATTTAACTTTAGTTACTCTGGTCTCGGTAAGGTCACCGAGTACTCACCCATTTGGCTTTGCAATGATATTAGTTCTTATGTCTCATATGTTTGTGTGCTTTTGCATGCAACAGTGTTGAGCTGATGGGTGGGTTGGAGTTATTTCGACGAAACAACAAGTAATTGTTTTTCCACTGACCGTTCCAAGGCGGTAACCGCTAGGGTTCTCACTTTCGTTTAATGCTTGTGGCGTCTATTTTTAAATTTATTATTGTAATACCATGATCCCTTCTCCTCTCTAGTTTTTGGCTGTGTGTAGTAGAGATATATGTCTTGATAGTATTGATGGAGAGATTTTGATGACGAATGTAAATTCTAAATTTTAAGGCGATATCTTGTTTTTAAAGTTATTGACCAACGTGCGCATTTTGATTAGGATAGCTACTCTAATCTTCAAAACGTTGAGCTAAGAAACCGCCTTCCCAAACAGTCCAGAAGTAGAGAGAAAAATAAAGAATTTGTTATAAATTGATCAATATGAAACAAAAAAAACTACAAACAATTGGAATGGTCAGTGTCAAAACAATTTGCCTTTTGGGGCTTAAACAAATTATAAATAAATCATAAAAATCACAATGCATCACATAAATAATAATACCCCGGTATAATTCTGTACTGTTGTTAACTTAACACTCTATCAGTCATTGATTGTCAATTTCCGTCTTCGATTTGTAATTTAACCTTTTAAATTACTGACGTTTAGAAAAAATAACGTAGGTTATTCTAAATTTTTCTACAAAATGCGCTCCATGCATGTTAAATTCAAACGGCAATGGAGTCATGTATTATATTTTTCCTTATTTGTAGGCACTCTTTCTGGTTTTCTTAAAATCAACCCGTTTTGGTGTAAACAATTTTATAACTACATCCATATCATTTAAAGAGAATTGTTACAAATTTTTTCCTACCAATAGATTTAATTAAATTTTCAGCATTAATGGACATGTACCATCAAATAAAATTTATTTAACTATCAAAAAAAAATTGAAATGTCATAAGTTTTGTTTTGAATTTGTTGCGTTTTTCATTTTGACACATTCACTACACGGAATACCCGGGTTAAAAAAGAACATCATTAAAATCACAATAGGAATTTTTGTACTTAATACAGGTACATTTACATACAATATGTTTCGTAAATTCAGATGCAGGTTGGTCCATTTCGAAAAATGGTACACAGAACATAAGCACCTGTTACAGGGAAAATGTATCAAAGGTTACACAAATGTTACAGAAGAAGCACTTTTTATACGACATGGAACGCTTTCCATTTCTGACCAATAGAATTCGTTTAAACTAAAGCTGTGAGATTAACAAATAAATCTAAACTTACCACGTTCTTCACTAGTGCATATATCAATGCCGACAGGTTCTGAAATTAACGCGTTGTTACTTGTTTTATTACATAAAAACCGTTCCATTTAAAAATAGAAACCCGAAATTGTTATATCAAATTGACAAACAGTTATGAAAGAAACACCTAATATTAGGTCAACATACTTATGAAAAAAGCGTGTTACCTAATTTAAATATTATAGTATTAAAGTGTAGCGGTTTTGAACGTCTTTTGTTTTGAAGTATTGCTTAGGAAATTAAATTATTTCATTTTCAGTGGCAATCTTATTCTCGAACCCTTATACTGAAAACGATTATTGAAGTTACACTTTATATAAGTTTGGCCTTGGAGTTTACATCAATCTGACAACAAATAAAATATTATTAATCAAAACGATTATCGTCAAGAGAAATTTGTCAGATGTTTTCTTTTAAAGTTCCGTGAAAATCAAGGTGAAGCTCATTTTGCAGAAAGGAATTAACGTGTTTCATTTTCGTTGTAGTTTTGTTTCATATACAAATTTTATCGAACATAGATGCTGTTTGAAACACAAATGTAGTGACCATGGCGACGCAAAGTGTATTCGAAACTATTTTAGTGTACCTTAAAATTTAATTATATCAAATTTAATGTTAAAAACAAAAACAAGAAGGGCACGAAAAACTTTTCTTTGCAAAAATTTAAAGATTATGCAAGTTTTTGAAGCAATTTTGTGTAGAGATCTATCGGTTGAATAGTTTTGATATTGTTTTAAAGGCAAGATATTTAGGTTAGTTGAAAAATGAATTATTCATACATTCATTAATAATAAATTTAAATTGTCTCAATGAGGTACAAATTAATTATTAAATCATTAAATTAACATGCGTATTTAGCTTAGACTTAATTCTACTAAATAATATACGCACCAAAGCAGTAGCCGCATCCGTAGCAAAACCATGGCAAATAATACTGAATTTCGCCTTGACATTTGCGTATGAGAATGGCTTTATTATGAAAGCAACCCCAGACGCTGCATATTTTGAGCTCTCTCGGTTCTTCGGTTACATAATTTAAGTATGGGTGAGCTCCTGAATAAAATACAAATGTTATTAAATTTTATGTAAATGCTTTAGAATCTGGAGAATAATTACAGTATTACTGAAGAACATTAAGTATACATGTTCGTATTATCACCTAATATATTGTCGGGTAAGTATTTGATGCTTGCTTATATACGATAGTGTAAAAATAATTTCGAAGTCACACTAACAAAAAAAGGCAAAAATCCGGCAAAGATTAAATATACGATGGCGCTTCGACGTGAAGTGCCTTGTATGTGAGGGTACAAATCTTGTACTTGATTTTACTTTTGAGAAGCTTTTGAATTTATACGCGTTGCTGTGTTTTGAACTGTTAAGAAGAAATAAAACTAATTGCAAAAAGATGCAAGACTCTGCTCACAGGACACTGATGACTCCCACTTCTGCATATTTGTCACATGATATCATGCTCATATATAATGAGCAAATAAGGTGTTTTTGGTTTCAAGTCATTCATGTACACTTTTAATGTTATCTTAGATAGGGAATCATATAATTCAATACACAACTAATGCTTATTCAAAACTTATGCTTATTCAAATCGTAGATTAAAGATATTTACTTTGAGATACTTTTTCAACCAGTTTAACAAATAGATATTTGTCTGTTGAACTTGAAAGATGTTCGAAAGAATACTTAGTCTAAATAATGTTATTGTTTATTCTCTTACATTTAACTAAATTTGTATTACCTAGGATACGATATGGAATGTTTACGCCACAACTAAAATAATCGATTCTTGATTCCGAAGCTGACATAAGATATTGAATTCCCCCATCACTTGCGCTGTACCAACTGTCATTCCAGAACTCGCCGTAGAGTCCACCGCCAGAGTGAAATTGTCGACGAGCTAAGTTGTTAAATGGTGTATCGTTTTCCTCGCATAATTGTACTGAAATACAGATCAATGCGTATTTGTGTTAACAAAATAATAAACATTTTAAAGCAGAGAGTTAAATACATCTCGTAGCTGTAAAATAGAGCACAACGCATTAATTTTAATAAACACACGAAATCACATGGAAAAAGTAAACTTAACATGGTTTTGTTAATTTGTTTTTTAACAATTGTTTCATCATTTAGTTGGGATGTTAAAATTCATTGTCACTTATTAAGGACCACAGAGCATATTTTAACAAATCGGACTATAGGTTTGAATGTTGTATGGCAATGACATCCTTCCAGTGGTCATCCCTCTACAAACAAGTTATAATAAACAATTTAAACATGCATATCTGGAATAGCCACACTCAGAAAACAATGCTTCCCCATCACAGCCAAAGAGCAGATAGGATAAGAATGCATGTGTTGTTTTGCACCTGTTCGGTCGAAGGAGCTTCCGCATTAAAACCTTCCTGTTTTAATAAAAATAAGGCGAATGATAATTCGAAATTATGTCACAAGCAAAGTTCGGAGTAAGACATTTACTGGTAGGTTAGTAAGTCAGAATGAAAATGTAGGTCATCAGATCAGAATGAAATGTCAATAAAGATTTAGGTCAGTAGGTCAGAATGAAATTTGTCAGTAGTTGTTTTCTTACAATCATACTACTAAGTTCAAGTTTTCTTTCAAAACAACAACAAAAGCAACAGATGAAATTGTAAAAGTTACTGAACAACAACAAAACAATGACAACAACAGCATTAAGCGAAGCGGAACAGTTTTTGTTCTTTTTATATGCCCGCTATAATCTGATTGCATGAAACCAGTATAAATAAAAAGCTGACTCTTTTAACGCCTTAATTTTAAAATGTAAGTACTAGTTGATATTAATTATCATTAAGAGCGGATCATTAGCTCAGTGGTTAGCGTGTCTGCCTCTGAGTCCAGGGATCACTGGTCCGCTCCCCGTTACTCCTACTAAAATTACTAACAGTCTTTCGGATGATAAAATGATCAGTTTTATATAAGAAACAACAATTTAAACCGTGGTCGAGGTGCTATAAATCGGGCAAATAAGAAAATATGACGATTCTGGAAATGGTGAGTCCTCTGAATCTTGCACTATCCTATTAATTATTAACAATTATCATTGTACCCCTAAAAATGGCGATTTAGAACTGACAAAAATGTTTACATAAATTTGACAGATAAACACTGTGCAGCAGTGTCGCATTCTATGATTAACTTATATGTTTGTGTATCCCTAAGAATATCCAGTGTTTTTGAAAGATTATATCTTATAAGATCTTAAAGTTATGTTCTCAACTACATAGGTGAAGGAACTGGAGCATTTTCGTAAACAACAGATTGAGACCTTTATTTTAAATGTCAAAAACAGAAGAAATACGGTGCTCTTTGTCTGATCAAAATCTGATAACAAAAATTACCCGAGGGCGAGTGAATTTTCCGATGTAAATGTATGCACGAAATTCTAAAAGTCACGAGGTATAGCCGTAAAAGAGTATTTCTAAATTTATGGGTTGAACACGCAGGTCTCTGCATCCCCTAGTAATTTTAAGTCTATCGTATGGAACCAAAGTTATCAGCACAGCAGTGAGTAATAACATTTTCATAAGTGATATTCCACGATATCCACAATAAATTTTCATTTTTTTTTAGTTTGTGTCACATACAAAATTTTTGGATTTATAAGATACGAAATAATGATATTCGGTAGAACTGTTGAAATTTTCACTCTAGCCTGAAAATCAATCTTATAAAATAGAGCATGAATTCTATTTATTTATTATAAATGTCCGACTATGATCGATTAGAAACGAAATATGACGCTTCCTCATTTAAAAGCAGGCGCGTCACAAATAAATGTGTCTATTTCTAGTCGTACATCTGCTGATCATTATGTTTGCTACATAAGCAGAACAATTGTTGTCTTCTTCAGAGTCTACCTTATAACTTTAAGGTAGAGCAACTGTAATGCTTTCCCGCGCTTTTTTCTCGAATGTCGGGAATACTCGGTGAACTGTCACTAACAGTCGACAATAATCGATGTTGCTTCGGCTACTATCGGCTCTGACGAGTAGCGTCGGAAGTCACCGAACGCGAGCCGATGTTTGATGACGTCGCAAATTTTTGCGCGGGAAAGCATTACAGTTGCTCTACCTTAAGGTACTACATACTTGCTCATAATATAGTTTTAGTGATGATGAGCTGTGAAAATAAAATCATTTTAAACAATTTCCAAACAAACTGTTATTATATTGTTATAAGCATGTGAATATTGATAATAACAGGAGACAACAGTTTAAAAAATTGAATTTTGTAAGAAAAGTAATAAAATGTGGTACCTGCTAAGTTGTCTATTCCGGGTGTCAAAATAAAGCTTTTTCCACTCAAATAAACTAAAAATAATTAATTACAATATCCAGTTCAATGTTCCCTCTAGGGCCAACCAGTGTTTTTTTTTCAAAATAAATTTTTAAACATTGACTTAATGAATTTCAAAACACCGCACAAATACCATCACACAAGATTTACATTGTTATACAAAAAATGTAGAGATTAAATTGTCCTATAGGTAAACACAAGTGGGCATAATTTGCATGCTTTTTGCATGGGTGAGTGACCTCATGGGACTATGGATAATGTGTTTGGATTTTGATTTATAAGAGCAATATTTTCAAGTTATTTTGAAAAACAAAGAACTGGTTGGCCCTAGAGGGAACATTGAACTGGATATTGTAATTTACTTTTTTTTAGTTAAGTTGTGTATAAAGTGCTTTATTTTTACACCCGGATTAGACAACATAGTAGGTACCACATTTTATTATTATTCTAACAAAATTCTTTTTTTTTCGACAATTGTCTCCTGTAATTATCAATATGCATATGTTTAGAACAAAATAATTATAATATTTTTTTTAATTGTTAAAAAACGATAATTTTATTTTCACACCTCACCACGTGCACCTTCTGCACATTATGGTGTACAATTCTGATCGACCTTAAAACAATGGAAAATGAAATGCAGAATTACGATGCACTTTGCAAACTGTGTACGTAACCAACTACAACAAAAACAACAAATCGTCGCTTGAATCTTACAGTGAGCTATCTACCATTTTGAAGATTTTGAGATTTTTACATCGTTGGATTCGTCTCGGTGAGCTATCTTCTGGTACCCTCGTTTACGCAAATGGAGCACCTCTTAAAAGTTGTTCAATCACATTTTGCGCTATCTTCCTGTTTCTCAAGAGAATGTGATTGTTAGACGGAGGTATGTCTTGTAGTTAGCTCAGTATAAAGCTTTTAGAATAGTTTTAGTAATATTTTAGTATTATACTGAGCTATGAGCCATACCTTTTTAGATTCAGACTGCAATATCACCTATCTTGTTGATTTTATACTGAGATATCTCCAACTGATTTCATTTGACTAACTATATCTTACCATAATAGTGAACAACATTTAACAAGTTTGAGCTATCTCCAAACTTAAACATTAAATATCATCATAACTATCATATCTATCATTTGGTGCTTTAATATACATGATCTACAGACAATCCTGTACACCCTAGTTTTGATTGCAACTTGACCAACCACAACCGAAATAATAAACTTGAAATATTTGTGTGCCGTTTTTTTTCAAAATAGATAAAATGGAGTTAGGTTATTATTATACTCAGACGACGAAATTATTAAACAACTTTACATTACTGTATATTCTACTATTGTTCACACTTATGTATGCCCAAAATTGAAAACACTGTCACGTTTTGCCTAATGCGGGTATGCAGAAGGGTTGCAAAAATATTCATCCGTTTTATATTGCACGAATCGAATGGTGAAAATTTTCTATTAAAAGTGGTTTGGAGTATTCAAATGGAGTATACTTGTCGAGTCAAGTTTACCGTATTAATGTACATACTGTACCAAAAATTATCACAAACGATTGTTTGATTTGAAATATTTTAAAGTAGATAAAGAAAATGCATGAATGTACACATTCTTTTCACAATACCAGAAATGGTTGTGAAGTTACTTGAAGTTCTTACTTCTTGAAAGTTAGGGAAACGCACTACCCCGCGTTTTCATTTCAGAAATTTGTATATAAAAATGATGATAAAACCGCTTAAAAGACCAGTTAAACAAACTGCAAATGTAATATTCCTGTCCAAAATTGAGGAGACATATTTTGCTCGATTTTTATTGGCTTTCACCGTCAAAATAATTTATCGTATTGATTGTATCTTCCGGTGTATTATTTAAGTTGATGAGTATGGGGTAATATTTAAGGTTTTACGCATGAAGCACGCAATTGAAAACCTCTTTAAAATCAAATTTACATCGATTTAATTTGACGCGAACAAAGTATCATTAAACAAGTGTAATATTTAGATACACCAGTTTAAACTGTATAAATGCAACACGGCAAATTTATGAGTGGGTATGTATGACAACAAACAGTAGCCTAATAGTATGGTAAACGTTTTAGAAAACTGAAAGATTTTGAGAAAACTTACATTTTGATGTTTCAAATCGGTCTTTAATCTATTTCAAACATAAATCAATCAGTCTTTAATTTAGTCCAACCATTATGTTTGTTGATAATTCTATACGATAGTAAAAGGCATACATTTAAAAATATATATATATATATATATATATATATATATATATATATATATATATATATATTTTACATTGACAAATACGTAAGTTTAGTTATATTTGCTGGAAACTGATTTTTTACAATCTATAGTTTTTATTTTTTTGCAAAACACAGTAATATACAATTCTTAAGTATTCGGAGCATCATTTAGTAAAAGTAAATCACTTTTAGTATTATTCTTGTTGATCAAACTCAATTTCATGGAAACAGCAGGATATGCGGGTCATAAGGGTAAACTGTTGTGCATCAGTTGATTGTCCCAAAAACCGTAATTCTTTATGCCGAATGCGACCTTTATCACCGACAGTCACAATAATTTGCGTATGTATGCAGTGGTATGACCTATAGCCTGAATAATGCTGTTGTTGGTTGTTCACCGGTTGGTAAATTTTGTGGCTGGTCCCATCATATGGCATTTAGATCCTTTTAAAGAACTTTAAATAATGAAGCGAAAAATAAACATTTTTATTATTTTTTCATCTGTTTAAGCGACCGGTTAATTCAAGGTCAACCACAAATATCTCATATTTGCGGAATTCCGTTAGGGCCATCGCAGACTGTAAAGAAAAGAACATGAAATGCGAAATTGTGAAACCACGAAACTACGATGACGAAAATACGAGTACGATGACGGAAACGCGAAAACACGATGTGATAATGCGAAATAATCTCGCGTTTTCGTCATTGTATCTTCGCGTTTTCGTCATCGTACTTTCGTGTTTTCGTATTTTCGACTTCCTGTTCACACAGCACATGCGCATACATCAATATTCTGAATACAGTAGCTAAATAACAATTAAAATGTCAAGACTTCTTCATATTTGTTTGTTTATTGTTTTTGACTACAGTTAACGCATGCAAATTACTAAACAGTGAAGAGAGTATCCGTTAAGCTATGTCAATAGGTTACATACATGTATGAGAGTTGGTATGTTGTTAACTGAGAATATAGTTTTTAGCTTTCAAATTCAATGATAAACTCATCCATTAGATTGGGTAAATCAAGTCCACAATTTTACTGATGCGTGCAGGAAGGCGAAAACACGAAGACTAGGAGATACGAAGACGAAAATGCGAAATCACCAAAGTACGATGTCCAAAACGCAAAAATACGAGGACGAAAACGCGAGATAGTTCGCATTATCATCATCATGTATTCGTTTGTCGTCATCGTAGTTTTGCGTTTTCGTCATCAAAACGTCTTTATTTCGTGTTTTCGCGTTTTCGTGACGTAATGTTTTCTCGTTTTCGTCATTTTACCTAGTACGCGTTTTCCTCATCGTGTTTTCGAATCTTCGTCATCGTGTTTTCGTGTTTCCGATAATATTATACATTCGCGACATAACCGAATTCACGTTGTATCCATTTGTTTGGCAAACGGACATCGCACATTGTTGCTAGTATCATATAACTCATTCGGGCATTTTAATTGTTGGCTTGTATTTCTTAGCTTTGTGTTTAGATGAACAAAGAATTTTAGGATATATATATATTTTTAAATGTTCCAACTTTACGTATCGTATGTAAAATAAATATACATTACTAAAATTTATTTGAACAAAGTTTTATTGAACTGTATTTTGCCGTTAAATGATTTTGATTTTCTTTTTTATCGGCAAGAGGGCAATGGCCCTTAAATGTGTTACAGCATCCACTTATCAAATGAATTTGTGCATGAAAAACATTTGTTTTTTAGGAAAATGCTGTCGAAACCTAGCCTTGACTTAAACGTTAGTTCCAGTTATTCAAGCGAATTAGAAAATTGATATCTTATTGCTTAGTACAATAAATATTGATAAAATAAGGTAGGCCGTACGTTATCACTTGATACACAGATTTTACAAGTTTGAGAAAACCCCTTAGTTAATCTCGGATTCGGTCTCCCAACTTCGTTTTCACTTACATTCGCAAATGTCTAGTACGGTCTTGTTTCAGAGGTATCAGAGGTTGTTGAATTTGGAAATAAATATGTACATGTAATTATGTAATTAAATGATGTTTCTTGAATTTTTATTTTTCTGAATGGCTTCATTATTTAAGTGTACCCAAAACATGGTTTTACGGTATGTCTTTATCATTTTTATGCCGTCAAAATTTTCATTAACAGTTGTTAAATTGGAAACTGCTGGTCTAAATATTGTTTTTATAACAAGATTCGCTTGAAATTGAATGAGTACTCAATTATGTGGCAAAAGTTCAAGATTACATTATAAGTAAAAGTCATTGAAAGGTAGACGCTCTATGCAAGACAATGATTCACTATATCCAGTTCAAAGACACATCCGATCTACCAAAACACGATTGGTATGTAAATACCAATCAAATCTACACTTTATGAGGAAAAGCTTTTGAACGTTTCAAGTCATTATTGTGACAAATGTAGAAGTAATGAGTGCTACAACATATTCTACAATTCTGCTCATCTCTAAAAAATGGATCGATCATCATGACAGATATGTCTTGAACATCTACACTTCATGCCAAACATAAGCCTATAGTTTCAAGTAATTATCTTCGAAACTGTAGAAGTAGTTGGTGTCTCAAGTTTTGTGAAATCCTGCTCCCCTCGAAAACAATAGATTTATCGACATGAAAAACATAGTTAAATGTCAATATCTTCAAAACTGTAGATTTTGTTATCAAAAGATTTTGTTAAATCGTGTTCCACTCCAAAACCGAATGAATTGATCCACGCGGAACAAAAATATGATAGACACATCTACACTTCATGCTGAATGCGTATTTAAAGTTTCAAGTCAATATCCTGAAAACTGAAGAAGTCGTTCATATCACAAACTTTTTTGCGACAGACTAACCAATCGACCAACCAAATGATCGACCATCCAACCGTTTGATGAAAACTTTGTTTGCAGTGATATAATGATCATTTTATAGATAACAAATGAATAAATCCTAATACCTCACAGTGTTAGTGTTACATAATTTTTAGATTAATTTGATGAACAGATTATAGCATTTGTCAGTTGGTCTTAAAACTGTTAAAGAAATACAAGTTATCTCTTTTTTGGAGGTAATAGCTTTGTTTGAAAAATAAACTGAACACAAATTTTGTACAAACAAGCATAAAGACTGATTTGGTAAAACTCAAAGCCCAAGATTATAAAACTGAGACTAGAGACCAATCCTTAGTCACAAGAATCTGATTGCTTGACACTGAGGGCAGTTTTTAATAGATCAATCAAAAGCTTGAGTTTTGATAACCCTACTTAACCAGCATGTATATGTAATAACACTGTAAACAGCTGATACTTTTCTAGCAAATAATTATTGTCATGCAAGCAAAAGCGGCACACTTCAGCATGATAAATTTAGCCATGGAATTGAGGGATTTCATCATTCAAGGTGATCTCATTTTTAAATAACAAATAAATAAAAGTGTTACATAATCCAATTATTACCAATAAACATATAATTGTCATTATTTAATCTTAAACCTAAGCAACGTGTTTAGCTTTAAAAAAGAATACACCTTTACCTACAAACATGACTGGTTTAGTAAAACTCATGACCAACGATCATAACCTTGAAACCAATGTAATTTCTCAAGCATCTGACTTCTTGAAATTGAGACAAGTCTCCAAATACACCAATCAAAAGCTCAAGTTTTAAGACCTTAACTTAACTAGCCAGAACATGTACAAATATTGTATACGCTAGTAATTTGGATATTTTGAGGAATATAGTTTGACTCTGTTCTAAATCAAATTTTCTTTTTATTTTATCACTTAACAACCAGTGAATAACATACTGAGCAATATGCATCTAAATATAGCTGAAGACCGTTAAAAATATTGGAATTTAGACACTTAAAATATTCGCTCTGCAACTAAAATTTTTGTTTCAAATTTTATCACTGAACAACCAGTGAATGGAATGCCCAGATAAGACTGAATTTTAAGACGGTATAAAGTTTGTGTCAGCATCAGGTTGATAACTGTAGAAAATCAAAGCTTAGTTATAGAATTTAAAAGAAAAAAGTAAACCGCCAGGGCGAGGCCCTTGGGCAACACAGGAACATGATTTCATTAGGAGATTATCAATAAAAATATTCATAAAAAATTTAAAGACAGTCGGATGATAATGTGACCTCTATTACAGTAAAACAATTTGCTTTGATCTGACCTTGTGACCTAGTTTTTGACCCAAGATGACCAAGTTTCGAACGTGATCGAGACATCATCAAGACAAACATTCTGACCAAGTTTGATGACAATGGCTTAAAAACTATCACGTTAATTAACAAAAGTTGACGACGGACGACGGACATTTTGGTCCACTTCTGATCACAATAGCTCACCCTGAGCCTAATAATGATCACCATCGTCTTCTTCTTCAGTTACATTTCGTACTTCCGATTCGCTTAAGGTAGAACGCGACACTATACGAATTTTCGAATTTCTTTATGTAATTTGGTATGGTATTTATTGACGATAATTCCAGCATGAATCCGCAAACCGTTTTTCGATAAATCAAATAGAAACCAATCTATCTGTGTAAAGTTATTACAACTAGTTCATATTACGCGAAATCACAATTAATTTATAATAAGAGAAACAATGCAAAGTTCAATTATTGCATCACAGTAGCAGCTGATGTTATAATACTAAACAAAACTCTAAGGACAACACAGGCTTTAGTCTATATTCAGAAATTGTTTGCAGAATTACATATTTTAATTTTTAAATTTCATTTAACCCTTTCCTCCATATAAACGCCTACATTGCGTGGACGAACAGTGTAGATTCCGATCAGGAAAATGATCTTCACTGTTCGTTTATGATTTTTTTATGTTATTTCTGACCAAAATCTAACAGACTGAGTGCAGATCCTGATCAGACAATACAAAAAAAGAGAAATCGATTAGATCGTATGTGCTAGCTAATCTGGATCTACGCTGTTTGCTAATACGATAAAAGGCGTAATTATATATTATAGGAAAGGGTTAAACGAATTTCGGATTATTTCTAAATCGAATTTTACAGCAATTTTCTTTTTGTATGATGCTGCTTTGTTTCGTTGCACCTTTCTCTGAACTGTCGAGAAAGTGAAAATCGCATATTGCGCATAACCGAAGACACGGAACGTAAGCATGGAATCGCCGGTCTAATACTTTTTTTAGCAACTGATGGCGTACAAGAAACAGAAACGTACAGGAACATGCAGAATTTATGAAATTGTGAGTATAACATCCAAATACATCATAATTATAAGTGTAACGTCAGAAAAGAAGAAAATGACGTTAGTATTATACGCTTTCTGGAATGTTCGTTTTTACCCGTAGTATCGTTTTAAAGGTATTTTTGACAAAATAACAAAATCGATTAGATGTCATTTTTATTTGATAATTCATTTCTACTTCCTCTGTGGTGACTTTTCGCGAAGTGTTTTATTAATGAACTAATTGTTTTCCTATAATTTCCGAAAAATAACGTATTTTTTCATAAGGGGATAGGGGTACTTAAAATGATATTAGCACTATAACGATTTCGATGACCCCCAAATGTTATTTGCTTATTCGATTAAAATTGCTTTTTTCAAACTTTTTAAGCAAAAAAATCAAAAAATTAAATTAGGGAATTTTTCGCAATTTTGAAAAAGTCGACAGAAAAAAGGCAAAACTCGACGTCATTTTTAACGCGAAAACGGCGTTTAACGGTACACACCGTTGTCAAAGATTGTCACAATATGTCAAATCTTATATCACTATAAAGGTATTTTCAGCGCCAATTCATCTGTGAAAAAATAAATGAAATTGAAAAACCCAATTTTCAGCCAGCTCCGAAAAAGAGTTCGGCGAGCGTCGTTGACGTCACTACAGAAAACTGGCGTTGATAGCTAACTTTGAAGGTAAATATCTAAACAAGTGATTGATTTATCGAAAAACGGTTTCGCAGATTCATGCTGGGGTCATCTTCAATAAATACCATACCGAATTTCATAAAGAAATTCGAAAATTCGCAAAGTGTCGCGTTCCACCTTAAACTTGTTTCATTATAATTTGTATTATGAGAGAGAGAGAGAGAGAGAGAGAGAGAGAGAGAGAGAGAGAGAGAGAGAGAGAGAGAGAGAGAGAGAGAGAGACATTCAAATCTTGCGCCGGCACGGTCTTAGTAAGTAAGGCGGAAATTATTCCCCTTTCCTTTTAATTTTTTTAACCAGCATAATGCATTTGGTTGCAATAGGTCCATAACTTTGAATCTACTTGAGATATCAACTTGCAACGCGGATTATAATATTCACCATCAAACTACATCGTGACAAGCAGGTTTCATAAATCTACAAATTTTAAGCAGTTATGCCCGTTTTTAAGCTTGACTATTCTTTGAAGAGTGCATTAAGTAGCCCTTTATCTTTAACATTACTCTAGCCATTAAATGCAATATGAAACTTAAGATGTGAACAACATGGCCTACATCTTTTTCAACAAGTAATATAACTATTCCTTTTTTCAATATCTGTTATTCCCCATTTTAATTTAGAATATATGGTAAATTGATTGATTCTACAAATAAACATGGTGAACGTTGGGATTTATGTCATAGCTTTTATAATAGTCCGTTTTCATAAATGTGTGAACGAAAAACAACATCGACAGCAAAAATACCCTAAAATTGCTAAATTATATTTAACTTGTATTTACTCATATGTATGCCTATCATGAGGAAAAAGCATCACGTTTTACATAATATCTTCACATTATATTAGCAATACTAGATTTAGAAATGGTTGCGTAGTAACTTCTTACACACGTAGATCGCGTAATTGTTCTGACATTTTTGACAAATTGTCGATTTGTTTAAAGTCAGTAAAATGCATTCACCTTGAGTTACCATTTCAGATCTTTACGAAAACATGATGATGAGACCGCTTAAAAGACCCGTAAAGCAAACTAAATGTTCAAAATATCCGTCCAAAAGTGAGGTGACATATTTTGCTTGATCTTAATTGGCTATTGCCGTCAAAAGAACTTATCGAACGATTATGACTTATTAATTTTCATTGCGCCAATAGAAATATAATTGTTCTGTATCTTCCTGGTGCATTATTTCAATTAATTTATATGAGGTGATATTAAATACCGCAAAGGTTTTATGCATGAACACCTCTTTAAAGTCATATTGACACAGATTATGTCCCAGACAAACAAATGACTATTAAAAACGAGTGTATCATTTAGAAGCAACTGTTAAAACTGAAACAAAGCGACTTTTTGAATGGGTGTACTCCTACGTAAGTACAACATAATTGTGATCGTATAGTAGAATGTTACAAACAAAATACATTATTCATTAAATAGTTTTATTCTTATTAAGCTTTTCAGCTAGCTTAAGCATGATCGACAAAGATCTGGTGATCGGTGCGAATCCTAGAATAAAACTGAATTAACTATAGAAATCGGTCTCATGTTAAGCGAAAAGTAGAGCCAAACTTGTTGTGTCTTGATAGTAATCAACGCATTTCAAGTGACGGACACTTTACTTTTGTTACAGAAGTAACGCATTGTCACGTTTGTAACAATTTGATACTGTGTCATTGATTAGGGCCAAAGTCGTGCTCTAGATGGATAAGTTCTATACTTTAACGTTAAATCCGACCAAATTGTACTTTAGTCAAACAAGTATATTACTATGAGCCATCGAGAACATCTTAAAAATTATGAATATGTACTCAAACCGTCTAGAGTTAGAACAAAGATCTCGTTCACATAAAATTTAGAGTTAAAAAGTTTACGGTTTTGCACCGAAACTATTTGAACAAGCAAATTCCTTGAATTTATATCCCCCGCCGAGTACTGCTTATTACTAACCCAACAGCTGGAGACTTAAGGCTTTGTTAATATATTGACCATGGCAAACACAGGGGAAATAAACTTCAGTTGGTGA
This sequence comes from Corbicula japonica, assembly GCA_038501625.1. Lineage (NCBI taxonomy): Eukaryota > Metazoa > Mollusca > Bivalvia > Venerida > Cyrenidae > Corbicula > Corbicula japonica. The sequence continues at coordinate 7,135,325 of JAZAYU010000023.1, forward strand.
AAAGGGTAGGTCAGCTCACCAGAATAAGAATGAGACGCAAAGTCTTGTTGAAATCAAAAAAGCAGTAGCAAAGAAAAATAGCGCGGAAACGAATATTGCTCTGCATGCATAATACAAAACTTATCAAAGGCCATAACACGGTGTTTAATTGAAATCCATACAGTACGTAGTTGCAGAGAAATAGGGCGGAAATACTGCTCTACATGCGTACTGCATAACTTTTCAAAGGGTCATAATTCTGTGTAAACAGTCTGACCAAAACAAGACGACGATTTCATCATCGCCTCTTGGTATTGCTGGTTCCCAGAGAGTTTCATTGAAATCCATCTAGTAGTTACAGAGAAATAGCACGGAAACGAATACTGCTCTATATGTATGATGCATACGTTATCAAAGGGCAATTACTCAGTTTCAAACCATCTGACCGATACAAGACGACGATATGCGCATCTCCACTTAGTATTGATGGTTCCCAGAAAGTTTCATTGAAATCCATCCATTTGTTGCAGAGAATTACAATGTAACAGGGAAATGAATACTGCTCTATATGCATACTGCATAACTTATCTAAAGGCCATAACTCTGTGTTAAACGGTCTGACCAGAACAAGACGACGATATGTGCATCTCCTCTTGGTATTGATGGTTCCCAGAAAGTTTCATTGAAATCCATCCAGTAGTTACTGAGAAATAGCACGGAAACGAATACTGCTCTATATACATAATGCACAAGTTATCAAAGGCCCATAACTCTGTGTTAAACACTCTGACCGAAACAAGACGACGGTATGCGCATTTCCACTTGGTATTGATGGTTCCCACAAAGTTCCATTGAAATCCATCCAGTAGTTGCAGAGAAAAAGCGCTGAAACGAAATTCGGACGGACGGATGGACGGACGGACAATGTGACGGACGGACAACGCCAAAACAATATCCCCCCCCCCCGATTTCATCGGCGGAGGATGATAACTTAAATGTGCTGATCCATATATCCCAAGCTATAGTACAACATGGGTTCATGCTACAATAATCAGGAGGCTATGGTGAAAATATTAAGACAAAAAGAAAGATGTCGACAAAATGTTCATGAATTTTGATTTTGTAATCAGTCTAATCTGAAATAGATAAAATACTAATTTGATTTATTATCCTATATCAACAAACTTAATGTTTGAAATATTGTTGATATATGGAAGTAAAAGGCGTAAAGTTAACTTATTTTAAAGATATTCATGTCGTTTGTAGCATAATATCTAAAAACGCCCATGTTAAGACTTAATGGAATCAGAGGTAACCGATATGGAGTGACGCCTCCGGATGACTATTAGTCAATTAATATTTGGGAATGATAGTGCAAGCTGCAGAAAATTCTCCAACCTGAGTCTATTAAGTGCCAGGTTTACAGTTGAACCTCGATTAAAAGTCTCTTTATAACACTTCGAGGTACCTTGATGATTTATTAAATATAGATAATAACCTTTTTCCATCACTGGTTAATAGATTTATCCTAAAGAACTACAGCTTAACAAAGCGAACACTTCAGAAAAGCAAGCAAACTTTCTTGATCTAAATCTGTCCATTGAAAATGGTTACGTCACTACTAAAATATATGATAAAAGATGATTTTAATTTCAATATAGTAAATTATCCGTTTTTAGACGGCGATGTTCCTCGTGCAACATCTTACGGGGTTTATATCTCACAGCTTGTTCGCTTTTCAAGAGCTTGCAACGATGTGAATAATTTCAATGAACGTAATCTGTGCATTACAGAAAAAACTTTAAAAACAGGGTTATCGATATCATAAATTAAGGAAAACCTTTTTTGCAAGTTTTATCGCCGATACCCAGATCTAATTAATAAATACAGGTGCAGTTTAAAATCACTATTGCAACAAGGTATTTCACATCCGGTTTTTTATGGAGATTTAATTTACAAACTTAAGAAGATAAAATGCAATGTTAATTTCTCCCAGTAATTCGTAAAAACCATCTGTAAATTTAAAAAGAAAGGTTACCAACATGATATTTTACAGCGCTCTGCATGCCTGGTGATTAACCCATCTACAGTTGATCATTATGCTTTACTCTTTAGTTGCACGACGGTGGCAGGGGTTTAAGAGTTTTAAAGATTTATGGGAAAATCTTTTCTTAAAAGAACCTAGAAGCTCGATTCGTTTCTTTTATCCCTGTCATCGTGTTCTTGCTGATTTTACTCCAGGTGCTGTGGTCTCGGTAAGATCATTGAGTACCTACCCTTTGGCTTTACAATGCTATTAGCTTCTTATTTTTTATATGTTTGTGTGCTTTTCATGCAACATTGTTAAGCCAATGGGTGGGTTGGAGTTATTTCACCAAGACAACTTGTACTTGTTTTGTGATACGAGAACCCGTTGGGGCAACTGTGAGGTTGGTGCACCCTAGAACCTGGTTTAAACCCCCAGTGGCCGTTCCAAGGCGGTATCTCTTAATTACGAAGCTTATATCTTATTAAAGCTGAAGTGCGGGTTCTCAGTGACCTTTCAGAGACCATAGCCCCTGCAGTCAAATGGCAAGAACTCGATGACATGCAAGCTTTTTGATAAAATTTGAAACTTTAACATCTGTCCACCACCGTGCGACCAAAGCGGTACATAAGGCAATCTACTGTTCAATGGTTGGTCACAAGGTTTGTAGAGTGCAGTATAGTTTCCTTTCTTTCGTTTTGAATTTTAAATCATATTTTACGAAATAATTAGCTCTTTTTCAAATTACCCGATAAAATATCGTTGATTAACACCAGTTGAGAATATGTTGCTGCAGAGTCGATTTTAAACTGCTAAATGCGTTTTGATAAAAAAAAAGTTATCTTACAAAATAACGAACAAAACGAGAAAATTTCAGTATCAGTTGAGAAAAAAGACATAAGATCCGATGGCATTTCGACCTCAAGGTAGTTTATGGGACATTTCGGCACCAAAACATTTCAACCCCAGCCCTGAGACATTTTCACCCATATCGCAGAGACATTTTGATCCCAAGAGGTGTAGTCATCAATAATGCATGACAAATTAATATCAATACTCCTGTTTCAAAAGTTTAGTTTTTTTACAAATATTACTTTTATTCGTTTCTAACTGTAGATAAGGCTTCTAATTGTTGTGAAGTACGAGGATTGTTCAAAAATTAATAGGACTGCCGCTCTACTGTTCACGCCTTTTAATTTACTTACACGATTTTGGAAGCAACGAATATCGGAACATGTCCTCTACATACAGTGAAAAAATCAATACAAAATTTTAACAAATAACAAATCTATGAAATTTACAAATAACAAGGGGTACGCAACTCGGCACAACCTAACATTACAGCAAATGACGTTTATGACGTCGCAAAATAAATACAAAATGTCACTAGCGTCATTCTTTCTTAATGCACACTTCCATAACCAATTTTCGTCTGTGGTGATCACGCGGAAAGACATTGGCCACATCTTTACTCCACTGTCATGGGAAAGGCCCGGGAGTCGGCCGTTCTTCGCTCTTAATCGTGATCTTTGATCACCATCTCTGCACCAACGACCAAGGACCTATAGCACTGTGGTATCATTTTATTTCGCGATGGCGAATTTAAAACCTAAGCTAAAATTTAACCAAGAAGTTCCACATACGTATCCGAAACGTATCGAATAATTATGTTAATAAAGAAAATAAAATTAGTTATAACTGTCGAATTTCTGCTGGAATATGTATAATGTTACTTCAAAACTTGAATTACAATTTAGTCCGCGCATTTAGGTCAGGTCACGTTTTACCAAACAGTATCGTTGTCATCTCATTTTTAATTTATCAACACTTTTTTGAGTAACTGTTTCGCAATTAATTGACACTTCATACCATAAAGCGGGTACGAAATTTAAATTGCCAATGATGATATGAATGGTCCAGATAGATGGATCAAACGGGTCCCGTGTCAATTAGCGGCGCCGAATAAACAGCGGTCCGATAATTGACTAACAAAGGAAGTGGTAATTGACAGAGGGCCAACTGACACATGATTAGCTTGCGTGTTCAAATTAACAAAAGGTATTGATAACGGGTCAGTAAAATATCGATAATCCTTTTTTGGAAAAATTGCATTTGCGCGAATTTACGTCCGCGCGAAACAGTCTTTTTCGGCGATTGTGAGAAATTTCGTGCCAGCGAAATTAAATGATACCACAGTAAGTATGTGTATGAAATTAGTGTTTCGTTTTAGTGCCAAACACCATCATCAGATCTAAAAATGATATGAACATGTACAGTGAATTATAAATATTTATTAATCGAAAATATTCCATTCTACTAAAAACAGGCTAGCATTTATGAAACAAATCGGGGAAAATATCTCGAATAATTACTGCGTATCTAATCCTAATGTCATTAACTTTTTGAAATACTCATACATCTAGGTAAACACAATAAAAAAGTATAAAAATCCCTCTCGTATTCAATTCTTTGTTAAGAATAAAAAAAAATTGACCCGATGCTAACAATAAACATACCGGGCAACTCGCGACCTGTATACCATCTATCCTTCGGTAGCTCTTATGCAACTGACGTCACTAACTAACGTTCCGTCAATATCCCGCTTTCTGCGATCTCGTCTTTGCCATCTTTGAATCGCCTGTGCCAGCTGAAAACGCATGACCTGCTCGCCGATTCATTGCCCTTTATTAATATAACATTCTCATAGGAAGCTGAACAAATATCGCCCATATGTTGACAAATTTAAACAATCGCGCAAATTTTTATCTTTTAAATGGACGTCAAAATTCTACATTTTACGCTGTGACTACTGCTTTTTAAATCGTATTTGTTTAGCAAGAAAACCTCCAAATGACATCAAATTTGGATAATACGCCACCTAAATATAACGAAACAGGTTGGCGGAATATCAGGAATCACGGACGCCGAATTACGAAAAAAAAACAACAAGTAAATCTAATCTTCAATAACTTTTTACGCTCTGCGCCGGGTGTGCGTTACCATGGTTATTAAATAACATAGTAAACTTGGGTTTATCAAAATTATGTCATAAAATTATGCTCGACTTGTAGACAACATTTCACGAGTGCCTTACATATGAAAATATTTCAGATTTAATGAAATATAAAAAAGCATGACTCGCAGTCCTATTTAATTTTGAACAACCCTCGTATTAAGCATGGATATGTAAATGATGTAACTTAGTCTTAATTTACATATTTATAAGTGGTAGTGTATTTTGTTATATTTATTTAACAAGACATAAATGGACCAATATCAAATGCTTATATTTTAGTTCTTTTGTTAGTTGTTACACAGTTTTTGGGGATGAAATCATTATAATGAATCCATAAACGTTAAGTTGTAAGTAACTGAGTTTATCTTCAAATTGGAAGTTGTAAAATCCCCAGTGTTAGATTAAAATGAGTAGGGGTCGAAGTGTCCAACCAGGAAGGGGTCGAAGCTCCCTAAAAAAGAGATTGAGATATCTAAGGAAATAATTAGACGTCAAAATAATTAGAGGTCCTGAAACCCATATGAAATGCACACTACTGATCTTTTTAATATTATTTTATGAACTATGAGGTATTAACTTTAGTAAGACACTTGTTTTGGCGGTATTGATCATTCATGTCATGGCTTTGGTTTGGCTCCGCTAGCGTTGGTTTATTCTGCTTTTGTAGACTGTGTGAGAGTCTACAATCATGTCCGTCTTAGTCCGGACACCAGGACTTTTTAATAAAAATCATTTTGTTTACAAATGGCTGGAAAATTAAAGATTTGAAATAAACCGAGGAAGAAATCTATAGAATATTATTTTTAGAGGTTATTTAGCAGGTGGGTTGTTGTCAGCATAGTTGGTTATGCAAAACCTATCATAATGTGTACTGAATTAATGAAATGTTTGTGCCGGTAGCAAAGACATATCCCAATTCTTGTTTGGACTTGTTCAGTTCAAATTATTCTTTAATTTCTTATATTATTACAAGGTAAGCTAAGAATAGCAGTTATATCATTTTCATGTTCTTTAGTTCTTTACAGCAGTATCATATTTCAGTATAGTGTACAAGTTAGGAATGACATTGGTTTCCAATGTTCAGAATTCAATCCTTTTGTGACAGCAATAGCTCTGGATGGTCATTGATCAGTTGATGTGTCAAATTCTCAATGAATGAAAACCAAATAATGTGGGTTTCCCATGTCCTAAAAAGTGTCGTGTGAGATTCAGGGGTTGATATCCTTTTGCAAGTGTTGGCAATATAACCCTTTTGATTTCTCCATATATGGTAATTAATAATAAATTATATGCGCATTTTATTGCATGTGCAACAAGTGTAGATCTAGATCAGCAGGCACATCTATGCCATCTTATCTGGTCTGGTTGCATCATGGTAAATAATAACCTATTGAATCAAAAAGCAAACAGTGCAGGTCCTGTCGGCACAGATGTGGGTGATTGCAGTGAAAAAAAAAATTCGCAACACAATCATTAAGTCTTAGAGCTCCAGTGAAATTTTTTGTCTCATCTTCCAAAATAGCGACAAAAAGCATATTGGCAGAATTCCCTTAGTAAAAATGTCACAATGACTTATGTACCAGCTGATCTGGATTTTCACTGGTCACACATGCAATAAAAGCCTATATATTATATGGAGTAACAAGTTGGGACGTGCAGAATTTAACATTTTCCACAAAATTATAAGATGCCATATTTCTAAACCACAGTATTTTATTTTGTTTTCAGGACAACTTCTTTCTTTAAACAGTAACCATGTCAACATTGAGTGACCTCAGTGTTCCAGATATCCCTCCGTTGTCACCTGGATCAAGTGTGTCAACTAGACTTCAGGTACAAGTATTATCCAAATTTGTCTTAACACTGCATGGATATATGTCTTTAAAAATCATTTCCTATAAACAGATGATGAAAAATTTCATTTCATTTTTAGTTCATGTTGGTAAGAAAGTTTGCCCTTTTTCATTTTGATTGCCCGAATATTTTGATTATCTCATTCTGATATAAAAATATCGAATAAAATTTACATTAGTTATATAGGAACATAGTTATATAGGTGTTTAAAAATCTTATCCCATGTGCTGATATATTTTTTGGTCTATATCTGATTTCTTGTAGTTTACTGAACAAATGAAGTATTCTTACAAACAACAAATTTATAAAATGGGAATGTCTTAAAGGGAGACTTGGGAGAAATAGTCTTACAAGTCACATGTCTAGAACGTGTCCCTCTGCTCAGCCAACGGAGAAGTTTTTCACTATATGTTTCATATAGAAAGCCAAAATTCTAGTTCACTTCTCTCTAAAATCGGAAAAAAAACCTTCTCCCTGTGCTGATAATCTAACATAATCCTTGAATAATATATATATATATATATAACAGATATTTAATTTATTTAGGATGAGTATGATGAGCTGTTGAAGTTTGCGGTTGTTGTACCCAAGTACGATCCCTCTCAGCTGCCTCACACCCTGACTGATGCCAAAGATTCCTTCATGCAAAGCAGCATGAGAACAGCACCCAGAAAGTCAGAAAAGAGGCTGCTAGATGACGATGGTATGCTTTTATAGAAAAGTCTGTTAAGGATTATAGTAAGGCCTTTTTCCAAGATCATAAAATGGGGTCTGGGCTCACCGGCTGAATAAGGTTAAGATTGAATATATGATATTATATTGGGGTGATCGAACAGTCTACAGAGTAACTCAAGCAACACAACAAGGCTGTCAGGTATAATCTGAAAATGTCTGTTTTTAGACGCAGTAACTTGACAAATCGTAAGGAAACAAAAAAGCATACAATTTTGCGCTTCGACATTGATTATTCCTCCAAAAGCACCATCCTACTTCCCTCTAAATACACACCTGTTGCCTCTCAAACTTACGAACCAGCTTAGTCAGCAAATTCATAATTTACTTAACTTTAACTCTGACATTTTGTTTCGGACCTGTGTTTCATTGAAAATTCTTCTGCTGTCAGTAGTCACAGCGTTATATCAAATATTCCCTTTACACCATAGGAACAGTGTAGATCCGGATCATCTGGCACATCTGTGCTTTTTAAACAGGATCTACATTAGTCACTGCTAGATGAATAACAGAATAAGGTTATTTCTAACCAAGAAGCAACCAGCGCAAATCCAGATTAGAGTAACTCCTGTTTCACTATTTTTTGAGTTATGCGCCTTTCAAATGACTTAAATATGTTGCTTAATATATGAATAAATAACATAAAAAGTACTTGTTCTACTCCTATTAGTATTTACTTAATACTTGGAATATTTTATCTGATTTAAAGACCCATCTGTGACAACAAGAATGTTTAAATACAAATATAGAGGACATTACACTTTTAGCTAACTGTGCTTTACACGACTTTAAGTGTGGCTAAATCACCAATTTTAAACTGAAATATGTCTTTAAACATAATAATACCCTTTTGTGCATTGTATTATATTAGGGTGATATCACTTGTGTTAACTTTATTAGAAATGGATTATGTTCTTACTAGCTTATTGAAATGTCAGCCATATTACCACATAGAAAATTATAATGACTTATTTAACAAACAAATAATACAACATGTAAACAGACAAGTAGTAATACATCCAACAAATGAAGTTTGTGGCAGCTTTATATTAATCACACTCATTAATTACACAGTCAGTGTGTGGTATTAATGAATTTTTTTAAAACTTTTTAATTTTATTGTACAACAATGACAATATGTTTTCAAGTTTTAGTTCAACTTTAGGCTCTTAACCCTTTACTCCATAGATATATCACACGTGCAGCCAGTGTAGAATCCAGATATTCTGTGCTGTCTGATCAGCCTTATCGCAAAATCTGTTTTCTCGTGGTGCGTCACTATCTAGACTGTATCTAATAAATGTTTCAGAATTGTCAGAAGCTACTGATGTCACCCCAATCAACATTCAGCCATCACCGCGAGACAGGCTACCAGACTTTGCCTCACAGACATCACCACAAGACAGACTACCTAACTTCGGTAACCAGTCCCCTATAATGGATGAGGATCGCCCACATGGTATACATGTTTTCTTTGTATATTAACATAGGTAATAATATAGGACTCACATATCAGTTAAATAAACTCTACTGTAACATTGATACTGGTATTTTTTGAAGCAAGTCCTTTCAATTTCAAATCTTGGTACAATGTATATCATTTAATCCTAGCTACATAGATACGACTCAAAATCTATATACTCAAAATCTTAAGTCGGATTTAATTAATCAGTTACATTCTATGCCATATATTTTATTAGCCTTAGGCTGCACAATTAGTTTATGTTACAGGGTTTTTCTAAATATTACACAGAAATGAGTACCGTATATTCCCTATTAAACGCCCCTCCCCTAATAAACGCCCCCCCAGTCTTTTTTCAAAAGTAAACGAGTGACTAACCATGACATGACGATCTTTAATCTCTCAGCATTAATCCAAATACATGTAATCATTTCTGTGTGAAAAATTTCATTTCAGGTTAAGTTTTTTAAAAATAAGTTCTAGGAAAATGACAAAATTGTTTCCTACGGTTATTTATTAAAAAAAAAACACAATTATTGAAAACTACATTTTGTCAATAGTTGGTCTCTTTTAAACACCCCCCCTTTGCAAAATGTAACGCCCCCGGGGGCGTTTAATAGGGAATATACGGTAGTTTTCTGAGAGATCTGCCTCTAAACCCTTTACTGGATCATTGGTCGCCCATGCAATAAAAGGTATATTTATGTTCAGTAAAAGGTAAAAATGACATTTTTTAAATTTCAGATCCCATACCAAGCCACTATTTTGCACGAGTGCCATCTAACACTTCTGATGCTAACCAAAATAATATCAAGGTAGGGTATTTGAAATGAATACACACAGGAAAACTCTTCTAGCACAAGTTGTTTATAATAGCAGTAATTAAATGGAACGAATGATTCAAAATGTGCCAAGATTACCCCTTATAAAATTAAATGAAAATGTTCCATTAAAATTCAGCTATTTAATTGTAATATACACAATTTATATGGAATTTTAATTATTAATTAATGAATTGTGTGTTGCAACTTCAGCACAAAAATTTGTCTGACTTAATCCTGTACTCCATAGGTACACCTTCATTGCTTGGGCAAACAGTGTAGATCCAGATCAGCCTGCACATCCATGCCATCTGATCAGAATCTATATTGTTTGCTTTTAGATTCACTAGATTATTTCTGACCAAGATGAAACCAATGAAGATCGAGATCGGATGGCAGGGATGTGCCAGCTGATCTGTATCTACACTGGTTGAACATGCGTTAAAATTGGCATTTAGAGTAAAGGATTAACAAAATTATATGATATCACAGTAGTTATCACCCTTGAACATTTTACTCTTCTGTATTAGGAGACCAGAGAATATGAGAGGGTCTACACAGCCACTGTAGACCCAGATGTGTCTAGATTAGAGAACATGATGGATCAGTGGTGCTTGGACCTGAAGAGGAATGTTCTGGTAAGTCCTGAAAACACTGTGCCATCCTTTTAACCCTTTCATCCATAGACACACCTTAATTGTGAGGGCTAACTATTTAGATCCAGATCAGCCGGCACATCCCTGCAGTCTGATCAGGATCTAAACTGTTTGCTTTTTGATTCATTAGGTTATTTTTGACCAAAATGCGACCAGTGCAGATCCTGATCAGACTGCACAGATATGCCGGCTGATCTGGATCTACACTGGTCGCACAATTGTAAAAAAGCTTATTTATGGAGGAAAGGGTTAATTGTGAAACAAATAAAATAACAAGACTTTTATCAGAGTTAGCCTTGGGCTGCTTCAAGAAATTTTGAACTGAATTAATGACAATGAAGACTCTTATCAAACTGCACCAGTGTGCGGTTTGGTTTGGGTCTTAACCAGATGCAAATGTAATTAGTTTTAGAGACAGGAGATCACCATGGGTGGTATATGCAATACTATTGGATTAAAATTTCTACAGACTGCAAGACAGTAAATAAAGCATTGAAAGGCCATTGATAACACAGTCATGACAAACTGACAAATTACAAGTCACGTGGTAAATAAGACATCATAAACAATCCATGAAATCTGAGAAACTGAGGTGTTTTCAGCCTAATGACCAGTCTTAAAACAAATTTTCATTTTTGACAATTCAAACCAGATTCTAGATTGCCTCACACATGCCTCACCAGGGATTTAAGATCAAACACTTCCAAGTTGCCTAGACGATTTAACTTTGACCCAACCAAGGCTGAAGGTTATAAAACTGAGCATGGAAACCAGTTTCAAATCTCAAGCATCTGATTGGCTGAAATGGCGACCAGTCGCCATTTCAGCCAATCAGATGCTTGCGATTTGAGACTGGTTTCCATGCTCAGTTTTATAACCTTGGGCACAACACACTGATAATATAAGATGAAAAAACACACAAACTCACAAACTATTATTTTATCTTGGAATAACATTGTTAGCTCATGCAATAAAAGGTATACGTCCCTTACTCCATATAATGATATGGGTTTTACTGCATATAAAACCAGAGAAACATGATCCGGATTAGCTGGCACATTTCATCTGGATCTACACTGTTAACTTTTTAGTCAGAAAATAACTAAATGAATCTTTAAGTGAATAGTGTAGATCCTGTTCAAACTGCATAGATGTGCCAGCTGATCTAAATCAACACTGTTCACCTGTGGGATTACAGCCACAATATCTGATGGATAAATTACACTTGTGCAGTTAGATTGTGTCTTCAGCTTTAATCCTAATGAATAATTATTCGTTGTTACAGGCAGAGTTTAGTCAATCCAAGATCAGAATTGTGGAACAGGGAAGACAGACACTATTACGAGAACAAGAAAAGTAAGTTAACCCACTGAACCCATTACAGGTAAATATGTTCAGTTGCCACTTAACCTGTTAAATATGTTCAGTTGATTAAAACAGGGAAAGTAAGTTTCCCACTTAAGTGTTCTACAGAAATTTATTAACTGAATGTTATAATGCTATTAACCCAAATGAATCTGCACACAAGACTAGTGTGAAAATTAATTTATATCTTCTGTGCGAAATTTAATCCTTAGCAATAGCATATTTAGTGATACCTCAGTAAATTTTTTCTGTGCTGTAAGACCAAATTTAATCTTCAAATGAAATTTTGGTTGATTTTTAAATCCAGCACAACATGGTTTGATGCTTGAAAAGTTATGTTAAAAATATCATGAATATTGCAAATTCATTTTTATTGTTGTCAATCAATTCATAAAGTTAAACCCTGCCCCTCCCTTCCTACCCCACCTCCCCCGCACATGACCATATAGATTTGTATGTAATGTGGTTACAGAAAATAAGAAACCGCAACAAAATGACAGAAATCATGATCATAAAAATTCACAAATTGAGAGTAGACAAAAAGGGTTTCAATAAGAGGTGGGAGGTGTCCGTGGGGATTTTTGTAGAAAAACATTCATTTTGTTTGTTTTCAGCCTTGAATCTCCATTCTACTTTCATTTAACCTTGTTCTACTTTGATTCAGTTACATGTAATGGTGAAACTTTTGAAAAAAAACTTATTTCTTCAGGCATGCGTCAGAAAAAATGAAGCAAGTGGATGAAATCAACAGTTTGAAAGAGTTGCTGGCTACCTATGAGAAGTCTATAGAGAGGAAGGACCAGGTCATATCAAACCTTACACATGCCATGCAGAAACAAAAGGACAAGACAGAGTTGATGAGGACGTTCTGTGACTGGAAACAAAAACATAATGACTTTAAAAGAGAGGTAAACACACTGCAGATCCATTATATCATGACAGTGAATTAAATGTTGCTACTGTGGTTTCTTATTTCGCAATGGTTTAATTTTGTGTATTTCACGCTAAGTAAAGTGCATAAAATAAAACTCCAAACTTAAATCTAACCATGTAATTGCATATCATATTATAAAAATTAAAATGTGCGAATTTATGCCTGTGCAAAAATGTAATTTGGTTCAAACAAAATTAAGTGATCAATACCTCTGACAGTAATTTGAACCATTTCCTCCATATAAAAGGATTTATTGCATGATCAACCAATGTACATCCAAATCAGCCAGCACATCCGTGCCAACTGATCTTGATCTTGACACTTTTTGGTCAGAAATAACAAATCGAAAAGCCAACAATCTAGATCATGATCAGACAGTATGTATATGCTGGCCAATTGGATCTACATGTTAGCCCATGCAATGAGTCATATTTATAGAGTTAAGGGTAAAGTGATTGCCTTGTTTATTTCAGTCATTTTGTATGATGATTGCCAAGAAGCATCACCAGAGAAGCCTACAAAGGAAGATTTGGGACGCCTGGCACTCTGTCATAGAGACAAAATGGCGGGTCCGCTTGGAGAAGGCCTGTCAGGCCAAGGCCCAGGAAGTCTGTATACAACTGACTGATGATTATGAGGCTAAAGTCAGGGAGGTATGTATAATTGCATTAACTCGTTCTTGCTAAATTAAAATTTTTGACTCCATTCTTTTTCAACTTTAGCCATATTATTCATTAATCACTGCTGTTATGGTCACAGTTAGTTGTCAAATGCCATGTCAAAGTGGTCTCAAAATGTTCCCAGCAGGCATCTAGTTCATAGGGTATTCCATAGATGCAACTTTTATTACATGGTTGAACATTTAAGGAATGATTCTTATTTTGGTGCGGTTCATGCAGATTGGACGTGCACGCGAGAGCTGGCAAATCCATAAAGCGCGCTAGCGCTTTATGGTAAATTTGCCAGCTCTCGCGTGCACGTCCAATCTGCATGAACCGCACCAAAATAAGAATCATTACTTATATTTACATTTTATTCTTTTTTTTCTTTAAATAAACTTAAGTCGAACGCTTTCAAAAATTAGTATTAAGTGAAAAGGGAGAGTAATACGTGGGAGTTTTCAATAGTAACAGCCATTACGTTACTGACGTCATTACGGGTCATGCGGTTCATGCAAAATGAACCGAATTTTTTTAAACGAAGCAATCAATAGGAATGTAAATATTGTAGATTAAAGAAATATAGTGTTGTAGTGTTGTGTACTATATATCTAAGTTAACATTACAAGATTTTCTTCAGTTGAAGGAAGAGTTGAATGCAGCGCAGACTGAGGTTGCACGCATGAACAAGGAGAGGGAGCGCTATGAGGAAATGATGAAGAAGGCGTTCATGCGGGGTGTGTGTGCCCTCAATCTTGAGGCGATGACAATCTTCAACAGTGCAGAAGAAAAGGAAAACAGGGACCTCAGTAAGTGAAGATATTGATGTTGATTTTATTGCTTTAAGTCCTGCCCACACTCCTACAAGTGCATTCTTGGAGTTTTGCTGGTTGAGGTAGATCCCAGGTGCCCCTCTGGGAATGGTTTTAGGCACAGTAAGTGAGCTGGACATCATCCTCACATGAAGGATTCACACTCTCAAAGGACTGGAACCCACAGCAGTAATGGCCTGTGATTTACTGATTATCAGCTAATGGCCTTTACCACTCTACCTCAGAAACCCTTTGTCAGTTACCACAGAAACCCTTTGTCAGTTATGACGAACACTGCTGATTATACTGAAGGCATTACATTTCTGTGTAGTTACCTGAAAAAAGCCTTTTTGGCATGTTTGGGGGGAATACAATTTTGTTGATTTGAATTTTTTTGCAATAAGATCCATGATGGCTCTCACTAGACTTGCAAATCAGGGAGAAGTTTTGTCATAATAATTTTACTGAATTATGGAGAAGTTTGCAGTCAGCAGTATTCTTGCCCTACATAGTCTATACAAAATGAGTTCTCCCATAGCTCATAGATGGGAAAAGTCTGGTCACTTTTGGGAGACCACTTCTCCCAAGTCACCCATTAGTGAGAGCCCTGAAGATCAGCTCATGTGAACACTGTAAATCAAGATCAGTAAGCACATCCATGCAGTCTGACTGTTCGTTCACCTTAAGATACATTGGGTTTTGTTTTTCAGACCAAGTAGTGAACGGTGTAGATCCAGATATGCTTGCTGATCAGGATTTACACTGTTGGCCCATGCCATTAAAAGGCATTAAAGTCGTATCTATAGAGTTAAGAGTTAACTTGTACCTAAATTTGCTCATAAGCCACCAAATTAGATTTATACAAATAGTTCTGCAAAATTTACTTTCCCTTGCAGGTAATGGGTTTGTACCTGATGATCTCAGTGAGAACCTGAAAGGAAGTTTGCCAGATAAAGATTACAGCATACCAAAATCCATGCCCCATGACATAGTCACAGAGCGTATTATTACCAGTGAGGGATCTAGACCATCGGTGGTGACACAGTCTAAACCAGGGGTAATTCAGATTTTTTTTCAACGTAGTACTCCAAATATACAGGATAATGGATGTATCACATAGTGAACAGTGTAGATCCAGATCAGCCAGCACATCCGTGTTGTCTTACCATGATCTTCACTGTTCGCTTTTTGATTCATTAGATTATTTCTGACCAGTTTGCAAACAGTGTAGATTTTGATCAGATGGCATTGAATGTGTGGGTTGATGTGAATCTACACTGGTGGCACACATGTTAAAA
Source organism: Corbicula japonica (assembly GCA_038501625.1). NCBI lineage: Eukaryota > Metazoa > Mollusca > Bivalvia > Venerida > Cyrenidae > Corbicula > Corbicula japonica. Next base: position 7,150,939 of record JAZAYU010000023.1, read on the forward strand.
TGCATATAATATATTGTGTAAAGGGTTAACCTTTTAACATGTTTTTGTCGCAGAACTTATCTTATATCCAATTTTCTGAAGCATTGACAGAATGTGTCTTGTCACTATTTCTGACCATTCCCCACGCAGATTCACAAAACTTGAAAAGTTGGCCTATTTCATGTTTCTGAAACCTAATATTGTTACATCTGAAGATTATTTAAAATAAACATGCTTAATTTGATACAAATCAAACTTTGATGTACTTTTTTGTTTTTACAGATAATAAAACAATCATCAAAACCTGCTGTCACCAAAACTGTAGGATCAAAAGCCGCATCGAAAATCGACAACAAAAAACCAAAAGGGGTGGGATTAGCCCCGCCAATGACTTCCATCACTGTTGAGAGACACCAGCCTGTTACCAAGGTAATTTTGCTTTACAATTAGCAGTCACAATGGTGTTTAGAAGGGGAGATTTGCAGTTATATACCAAGGACTCCATGCTTTATGGCTTAGCTTTTTTGCGGGGAATTTTTAGTAATTTGCTAGGGACACAATTGCTTAATAGCTTGGGGCTTTTTGGTTTTGAGTTCCTCAGGAATAAAGTTTTTGACAATCATTTACTACATCGGATATGTTTTTATCCAATGGTCAAACAGTGCAGATCCAGGTCAGCTGGCTCATTGTAGCCATCAAATCAGGATCTACACTGTTCACTTCAGATTCTGACCAAGAGGTGATCAGTGTAGATCCAAATCAGACAGCACAGATGTGCTGGCGATCTGGATCTACACTGTTCTCAGATATGATAAAACCCGTATATATGGAGTAAAGGATTAACCTGCTTGGTTTATTAGATGGTTCCTATAGACTATTAGATGATTGATCCACATCGACAGTTTTCTTGGAATCTTCTGTTATCTTGGAATCTTCCATTGAATGGTCATAATTGACAGCGTTTTTGGTGTCTTCCATTAAGTGGTAAACATTAACAGCACCCTTGCAATTTTCTGTTAGGGGCCAGCATATTAAGCTTCCAATGACTGTCATTAAAATAGTTACTTAAAACAATTTCCTCTGTATATACCAATTTTATTAAAAGGATGAACAGTGTAGATCCAGTTAAGCGGGCACATCCTTGCCCTCTGATCTAGATCTACTCTGTTCACTTTAAGTATTTTAAGTGTAAATATGATATAAACATGATAATTATTTGATTTATGCAATCATGGTATCTGCAAACTACTGTATTATAAATTATAATTACATTTCACGGGAACAAATTTTCGCATAAAAGCAACAAATGATATATTTGTGTTGGCACTTTTCCCTGCAATTGTATTTTTATATTAAGACATGTTACTACATGGTGTAATTTTGCTGGGGTTTAAATTCTGTCATATTTACAATAGCATGAAATACCTAAGTGAAAATTAAGCCTGCAAGAAATATCAATATGCCACACAGGGAATGGCTTAGAGGGAGACTTCGGAGAAATAGTCTCCCAAATTTCCTAAACTTCTCCCTCTAATGAGCCAAGGGAGAAGTTTTTCCCTATATGTTTCTTGTAGAAAAATTGAAAACTTCCAAAACTTCTCCCTAAAATTGGAAAACTTCTCCCTGTTCTCACAGCCTAAGCCGATCCCTGGCCACAGTAACCTGAAACCTTATGCATTTCCAAAACTGTAGTTGAGTAGTCATGTTATTCATGTGTGACAATAGTTCATCTAAATATACAATCAATACATTTATTTCAGGATTCAAACCACAAGGTAATTTTGCACAAAGCACAGAGTGACAAATATCTAATTAGTAACAGTAATAGGGGTGTGATATTCGTACTCATACATGTATCAGTGCTGCAGAGTTTTCTCAGAAATAAAAGAAATTTAACATGATTAAGTGGTCAAAATGGTTTTGATTTCACAAAGGTTGCTAAGATTTTGATGGTAGGTTTTATCAAGTGAAATATTGTCTAGACATCCAATATTATTAAAATGATCATTATAGATCTAGTTCTTGTGGGATAATAATTTTTGTGTCACCCTTTCAAAGAAAAGGCAATACATAGGGATTGCTTTGTCCGTCTGTCACAAAAACTTAATGTTGACTTTCATATAACTTTGCCATTTCTCAATATTTCTTCCTGAAACTTTCAAATTATAATTCTTATGACAACACGTTCGTGATGATGCCAAAATCTTTAAGTCAAGATCACATTTGATAAAGTTATGCCCCTTATCGTAATTGCATTTTTATTCCGACATAGCACCAGAGGGCGACACGACAAGTGTTCAACTGAACACCCATCTAGTCATGATTTATGAATGTCCCAGTGTTGATAAATGCCACTGACTTGTATTATCAATTTTCATCAGAACAGTTTTCAATTACATCTTGTTTAGTGAGCATTATTTTAGTCAGTTAACTAACAATACCGTTGAAAAATTTAAAGAAAGATTGTGTAAAGTAAAATCATTTAATTACTTACTTAACCTCTAGCATCAAAGAAATATATTCTCAATTATTGTACAGACTACTTCTAATATCAGTAGCTTGCTAGAATAGTACAGTTTTAGTATTTACCTTTCTTTAATATTGTAAAACTTGTCAATGTTAGCCTTAATTCAGTCTGGTAAATTATTGTTTCAGTTAATTTATAAAACTTAAAAAAAAACAACCTGCCAGGCAATCTCACTAAAGTCAGATATAACAAACTGTTAGATCTGATGACGGCCCTCTGACACCGTACATAAGCTATATCGGTTTTCCCCGATACTATTTTTAGAAATTGTCAACACAGGAAGCATGATCTATAACGTTCGCAAAATGATCTGAAGATGTCATTACATTACAATTAATGCAATACTACATAAACACATATATCTTCAGTTAAATACGTCTTAAGCAGGCTGTAAACACTTTCCATGGTTTAAAAATACTAAGTTTACTTTCACTTTTGCGATTTTGTAGGCGACAATCTGATTGGTTCAATGGGTTAGTAATAAAAGCACGTTTAAGTTACTCGTCGTCAGATCCTGATAGCGTAGCGGTTTTCAGGAGATGATTTTAATCAGATTGCCTGCCAGATATGTTCAGATGGGTCCAAGTACTCCATAGATGTGACTTTTTTCTCATGGCCTATTAGTGAAGATACAGACCAGCTGGCACATCGGTGCAATCTGATCAGGATCCACACTGTTCACTTTTTGATTCATTAGGTTATTTCTGACCACAGAGCAAATACCGGTATTGTAGATCAGAATCATACAGCATTTATGTGCCAGCAATCTGGATTTACACGTCTTATTGCACTAACGATAAAACCCATATGTATGGAAAAAAGGGTAAACGTTTAGAACACACTACAAAAACCTGATCAGATCACTATGTGATCCAAACTGCCGGATTAGACTATGAACTATCTCAGGAAAACCCAAGCATTATTTTTGAAGAAACATATAAAAATGTAATATTGCTTGTGATATTTCAGCAAACAATGCCACATGCCGTTGCCGAGAAATATCCCCGTCCACACACAGCGCCATCTGCTGACAGAAACAGGAAGTTAGCAGGTCAAGGTCACTTGCCATCAAATATACAGACAGTGAAACATGTGGAATGATAAAAAAGAACAAAAATGTTTGACTTGGAGTAGTTTAAAAGCATTTTGCAAGTTACAGCACGAGAAAAGAACTTCATTGAAGAAACAATGAAAACCATAGTGAGAAAGAAGGTAGCAGTTAAGAGAGTTAGAAAGAAAAGAATGAAATATAGGCATGAAGAAATAAAAACATATTAAGACATTAACAAATTTGTGCCTTACAAATATTCAAACTTTAGCCAAAATGGAAGAGTATTTTGCATGCTTTTACTAACTAAATACTGTTATGACGTGTCTAACACTGTGATGCGTTTGCACTAAAATTATGAACAAGTAAATGAATTATTGCGTATATAAAATATATGGGAAGTAAAAATGGAATTGTAAATGATTAATAAAAGGGCCTTGCAATTATGGCATGCAAGAAAAAGTTTCCATTTTTAAATCTAGTTTTGGATAGAGCCTGTCTGGTTTACCAATACAATCATGGTTTAAAACATTTAACCTTTACTCCACGAGATAAACACAAAACAACGTAGTTGTTATCACACAGGCGAACAGTGTATATCCTGATATGGATGGATCAGGATGTGCAATCTGATCAGGATCTACACTGTACACTATTAGATTCATAACATTATTTCTGCCTAAAAATTTATCAGTTTAGATCCAGATCAGGCCGCACATGTTCCAGCTAATCTGGATCTACACTGGTCACACACTCGATAAAGCCCTACATGTCAAGTAAAAGGTTAAAACTTGGCTTAGTAAGAATTAAAGACAATAGTTACAGTGACTGAATTCAGGTGATATATATTAATATGCAATTAACACTTTTCTCTATATGTACGCCTTTATGGCATGAACTAAGTGTAGATCCAGATCAGCCAGCACATTTTTGCCATCTGATCAGGATCTGCACTGATCACTTTTCATTTATTAGGCTATATCTGACTAAAAAGCAACCAGTGTAGATCTGGGCTGAAGGTTATAAAGCTGAGATTGGAAACCAGTCTCAAATCTCAAGCATCTGATTGGCTGAAATGGCGACCAGTCGCCATTTCAGCCAATCAGATGCTTGAGATTTGAGACTGGTTTCCATGCTCAGTTTTATAACCTTGGGCACTGATGGCATGAATGTTCCTGAACCGGATCTACACTGGTTGCACATGCCTTAAAATGTGAATATTTGAAGTAAAGATTAAGAAATATTGTAAAATATGTATATATTACGTTTTTTAGATGAAATATTAAAGAAATACTACATAAATGCAAATATGTTGTACATCTTTATTTATTATATTTATATTTATGACTTTGTTTAAGCCTTTAAAATTTGAAATATGTAGAATGAAATTCAGGACAACAAAAACAGCTATTATTAGCAACTTACTGCAGATTTGAATTATTCAACACGACATTAAAATAATAATTAACCATTTAATCCACATAGATGACTTTTGTCACACGTGCAAACAGTGTAGATCTCGATCAGCTGTGCCATCTGAACAGGTTATTTCTGACCATGTAGTGGATAGTGTAGATCCAGATCAGATGGCACAGATATTTTATTTTATTCCCTGATTTATTCCAAAATTTCCTATCTGATAGTTGTGGTCTGTGGATCTGTTACACTGTTGAGATTTATTTTTGGTATCCTTGCTTAAGATTGTTTTACAACATGTCTTAATCTTGTTTTTTTACCTTTAGTTTTTGATTTTGTGCTAGAGTAATTTTAGCTGGTGTTTGCATATGTGATAATCTATTTTGTTATTTAACTTACAATCTGCTAATAAATTGATTTAAAAATAAAGACACATTAAATATCATTCCACTTACATTTTATTGCACCCCCTCTTTAATACATGTACATATATACACTACACGTTTCATTGTATGTACAGTTTAGATCCAGATCAGCAAGCACATCTATGCCATCTGATCAGGATCTAACCTGTTTGCTGTTTACTGATACTGGGACTAGTCCTTACTGTTATAAAACTGAGCACAGAAACCAGTCACAGATCTCGAGCCTCAGTTGCAGGGGTGGAACCAGAAGAGCTCAGAGGGGTCGCTTGAATGCTTTTTGGCGAAGCAAGAAGTCATCAGTGTAGATCCTGATCACAATGCACTGATATGCCAGCTGATTTGGATCTACATTTCATTGCACATGATAATTATTGCTTCGCCAAAAAGCATTCAAGCGACCCCTCTGAGCTCTTCTGGTTCCACCCCTGCAACTGCGGCTCGAGATCTGTGACTGGTTTCTGTACTCAGTTTTATAACAGTAAGGACTAGTCCCAGTATCAGTATTACTTGATGTGTTTAAAATTTTTGTCTTTTACCAAATAGGATGATATGTGCAAATTATTTGTTTTGAATAGCCAAGTGAAATCTTCTTACTGATTGGGTCTTTAGTAAGTTAAAAATTCAATTTAACCTTTTTCATATCTGCACTATATTCAAATTGGCTCCAAACTCTTGCTGATCAAGTTGTGCTTTCAAGTGAGACATAAATGATGTGTGCTTAACAATCTTTCTGATTCAAAAGCTCGATCCGAGTCAAAGTATGAATGGTTCTTACCTATCAAGTGCTTCAAATATTATAAACATGCAAACAACAAAACCGATTTGTATGTTTACTTTTAAACTATGCCCTTGACTTGGTGTCAATGCTGCATAGTACTTGTGGTGGTGTGGAACGCATCATGCCATTATATGTATCTAGAAGCCAAATTACTTTGGAAATTAAATCTAGGGTCTCGTAGACTCCAACACAGAAGATGAAGTTGCAACCAAAAAATAAAAAACCACAATAAAGATTGTTGAATTATCAATGGAGACACAAGCATGGAACAGCTAATTATTTTCAAAAGTCAAACAGCTTTTTGTGATTTTTCATCCATTTATTTCAATGTGACAAATAAAGGCAATAAATCTGAAATATTATGATGTATGTTAACCCTTTCCTCAATGGGATATGGCTTATAAGTTATTTTCCATGGGCGAAAAGTGTAGATCCAGATCAGCCAACACATCTGTGCAGTGTGATCAGGATCTACATCATTAGCTTACTAATCTTATCTTGCATACCAGATCAGGTCATCCGGTGTTTTCATCCGTGTAGGAAATTTTGATTCTACACCCCCCCTTGTAGAATGAGTCACGCGCCTTATTTGACGTCACGACGTCTTACACATTTATGAATGAACGATGGAATGTCTCATATAACACTCTGCTACTATAAAAAATTAGAGCGAAGAAAAATGTACAGCAAAATACCCCAAAACGCGCAAAATAAATATGGTATGCAAGAAACAGTATCATTCACTTACGTTGGGTTAAGATCGCGTGATCCAGCCCTCGTGAAATATGCACTTAGGCGGTAACCTGGCAGAGCCTTGTTACCGCCCTTGTGCATATTTCACTCGGGCTGAATCACGCGATGTTTACCCAACACACATGATTGATACTTATAATCTAAACTAAACTGAAAGCAAACAGTGTAGATCCTGATCAGACTGCCTAGATCTAAACTGGGCACACAGTGTAATGGGAAATAAGTCAAACCTAGGGAGTAAAGTTCATATACACATAATATGGAAATTAAAACATTTTACAAGCATCATTCTTGAAGATATGCCATTTACAATCAGAATTATATAAAACTAAAATCAAGTATAAAATAAAGTCAAGAAAAAAAAGAAAGTAAGAATATGTACTTCGTACAAGATTTTTACAATTTTTTCATATATTTGGAAATTAATGTATGTAAGGTTTGAACTGACAGATAATTGCATTCATCAGAGTATGAAAAATGTTTGGGTTGTCAAAAATCTGCAGCTCACGAGGCTTTTAGTTTTAACTAACTTTACACAACCCCAAATTTTTTTTTCAATCCCTGTTGAGCGTTTTATAAATAAATATAATAAACATATTTACATAACAAATACTTAGGTAATGTACATATTTTTACTAAGAAGTACATGTATAGTGCTCACTGCATAGTGCATTTCTTTGGAAAATTGACAAAAACTTTGCACACTGGGAAATGTTTAATAAAAGTCAATTAAAAGCAAAATTTCTTTTTACCATGATCTACAAGTTTATACATCATCTTTGAAACAATGATATGTAAAATTGAAACTTTCCTGTCATGTCCTGCCAATAACTGTTCATTCTCTAATCCATGAGATCCAGATCAGCCTGCACCTCAATTTGAAATATGATCTTTATCTATACTGTTAAACTCGTGTTCAGAAACAAACAAATAAATTTAGTGTTGTTTCCTATTGGACTGCAGAGATTTGCACTCTCACCTAGATCTACATTGGTTGCACATGTTATTTAAAAACCATATCCAAGAAGTAAAGGATTAATACCTAAAACAATGGAAACAGTGCAGATCCTATGTAAACTGCATGCAGGTGCTGGCTAATCTAGTTCTAACTGTTCATACATGTCCATGGACTTAAAAGCTTAAGAACTTGTCCAATTATCCCCATGTTAATCCAATATGGCACCAAGATCATAAAACTTAGATTTGTAGACCAGATGATGATTGGTTGAATTTTCGATCAATTTCAAAATTGACCAATCACAAGCTATAATATAGCTAGAATTTGAAGTCTGGGTTGAAGGTTATAAAGCTGAGTTTGGAAACCAGTCTCAAATCTCAAGCATCTGATTGGCTGAAATGGCGACAGGTCGCCATTTCAGCCAATCAGATGCTTGAGATTTGAGACTGGTTTTCAAACTCAGCTTTATAACCTTCAACCCTGATCTTCAACCTAAGTTTTATGACTTTTAGCCAAGTATCTCCTTTATGACCACTGGTCTCAGTCTGTTAAGATATCCATCATTGTGTCGCAATAAAATCTGGTTACATCATTAGATAAATCCTTCCATCCACGACTATGACTTTCAAACAGTTCCAGTAAAACACATCTGATCTGTGGGCTTGCCCTGTAAAGCGAGTACATACATTTAAAAGAAGTTTGAAAAGACTTTAACCATTTACTCCATATATAAGCATTTTTACGCATGTGCGACAAGTGTAGATTTAGATCAGCCAGCACATCCGTGCCATCTGATCAGGATCTGCACTGGTCACATTTTGGTCAGAAATAACCTAATGAATAAAAAAGGGAACAGTGCAGATCCTGATCAGATGCCACGGATGTGCTGGCTGATCTGGATCTAAACTATTCGCCCACATAATAAAGGTGTATCTACGGAGGAAAGGGTTAACATCTCTCTCATGCATGGAAATTTAGGAAGGTTTTAGGAACATGAAGACTCAATGGCAAATGGCAGATCTTTTTTTTCATGAATGCTTTATATAGATCTTTTTTCAAGTACATACAACTGTTCAAAAACAAATCACTAAAATTTCGTCCTAGAATTAAACAACAGTTAATCATACTCAATCTTATTTTACAAATTATACAGGACTTATTTTCTATACCTAGTGTTATATTTACAAAATAAATTATATCTTCTAGTGCTTTGTTGATTAAATGCATGTCAATTGTTTTATAATTGAATTTGTCACCTACTGGCCTGTGTTTGATAATTCTGTCAGGCATATTTAACAGGAAACGGAGGGTGAAGTGTACTTCACTTTTCTATGCAAATTAAGCCAAGTTGGGCCTGCTTGGGTATCTGCCTTGATTTGTGATCTCTAATGCCAACAATTTCTTCCAAGTAATTTTAAAATTGTTCAAAAGATTTTAGAGTTATGGAGTGGACACAATTTTGGTATTGACGGATGGACAGACAGATGGACTATTACTATGCCATTACTATATGCTTTCCTTTATGTGGTCGGGGCACAAAAAGCACTGAAAACTATACCCATTTCTGATGATCTTTGATCTGACTTTGACCATCATTTGTTCCATTTTCTCTCGATCATTCAGCTCTAAATCTCTTCCTATTGACTGCAACTGAAACAATTAACATGAACAGAGGTTTCATTTTCTTTCAAAGAAGAAGGGGTATAATGAAAATGGAAGGAAATTCTCGTTCAAAAAACAAACAAAATGGCTGTTTGTTTTTTGTTGTTGTTTTTTTTTGGGGGGGGGGGGGTTGTTGTGTCGTCTTTTCAAAGAAACGGCGATACATAGGGATTGCTTTGTCTGTCCATCGGTCTGTCGGTCCGTCCGTCACGAAAACTTAACGTTGGCTATAACTTTGCCATTTCTTAATATTTCTTTATCAAACTTGCAAATTATATTGCTTATGACAACACGCTCAAGATGATGCCAAATTCTCAAGGTCAAGGTCACATTTGATGGAGTTATGCCCCTTTTTGTACTTGGATTTTTACACGAAAACCAACGTTGGCTATAACTGTGTCATTTCTTAATATTTTTACATCAAACTTTCAAATTATATTGCTTATGACAACACACTCATGATGATGCCTAATTCTTTGATGGAGTCCGTCCGTCCGTCCGTCACAAAAACTTAACATTGGCTATAACTCTGTCATTTCTTAATATTTCTTTATCAAACTTTCAAATTACATTGCTTATGACAACACGCTCGAGATGATGCCAAATTCTCAAGGTCAAGACCACATTTGATGGAGTTATGCCCCTTTTTGTACTTGGATTTTTACACGAAAACTTAACGTTGGCTATAACTTTGTCATTTCTTAATATTTTTACATCAAACTTTCAAATTATATTGCTTATGACAACACGCTCATGATGATGCAAAATTCTTTGATTGAGTTATGCACCTTTTTGTACATGCACTTTTATTCCGACATAGCACCAGAGGGCGACACAATAGGTAATGTATTTCACCCCCTGGTGTTTACTTGTAACGGGTATTTTACCCCTAAATTAAAAACAAATGGGTACTCTTACAACTTAAAAAAATTAAATCAATGATAAAATGATCAAAACATGTCTTTATATCTATAAATGAAAGGGTACCAGTACACCCAAACATAAAATTTAAACATTATTTGTCAAAAATCATAGGGCTTTTCAGCAAATACCATCTTATCTAGAGCTGTTTATACTTTATTTACACCACCCACTGTGTTGTCCCCAATTTCTCTTAACTCGCCACTCGTGAAAATACAAATTCTGAAGCTCAGTCAAAATATATTACTATCTCACAGGGTCAGATATAGACTGGCTCCCGTCCCTATGTTCTGTTATATAGTCTCATGTCACTTACACAATAATCATCAATACCTCCAAGAAAAGCAACTCCTGCAGGTACCTTACTGATATGGGAAAATGAAATGAATAAAAAAGGAGATAATAAGTATTACATTTTTTTCTTTAATAAATCATCTAGCTGGTGCCAGGCTAGGTCAGATATAAATATTCCCTATATATATAATATAAACTATCTTCTTTAATAATTGGTAAACTGAAAACTTACCTGTTCCATTAGACACTCAAATTCATCATTATCTGCCCTGGGACTGTCTAAGATCATGTTGAGACAATCATACAGCGGGCTGACTAGAGGTTTGAACACTTCCCCACCCGCCGTTCTCATTGTACCGAATACCTGACACATAAAACTTAACACGTTCAGGAACCTGGAGATTGATTTGGACCTGAGATTTTCTCGATCTGAAAGAGAGCAAAGTGAAGTGTGAATTTGTGGTGTCAGGGAGTGGCTTAAACTGTGAAAACAGGGAGCAGGTTTACCACTTTTAGGATGAAGTTTTGGACGTTTTCAGCTATAAGAAACATATTGGGGAAAAACTTCTCCCTTTGCTCAGTAGAAAGAGTTCATGATAATTTTCCCAAGTCTCGTTCTAAGCCAGTCCCTGTGCCCAAGATCATAAAACTAAGAATGGAGACCAGTCTCAAATTGGTGAAGCTTGTCACTATTTCAGCCAATTAGATGCTTAAGATTTGAGATTATTCTTCAGTTTCAGTTTTTTGATCTTGGACCCTGGTTGCAACTTGATTAACAACCTTGCAGTACTTAACTCCACATCAATTATATCTCATGGGAAACCAGTATACACCAGATCAGCCACCATATTGAGGCATCTCAATCAAGATATTCATTTCATTTTTTGATTCATCAAGTTATTTCCAACCCTAAAGTGAACAGTGTTGATCCAGATCAGATGGCACAGTTGTTAGCGATTTTTTCCCCATCGGGGAAAGGGTCCTCTTCCCCTACAATTGGGAAATTTTCGTGTCGTAAAATATTGAAATTATGAAAAAAATTAGTCGCAAAATCAGCTCAATTGGGATTGTTTCGTAATTAATGTAAATTCAAACTAGGGGTGAAATGAATTCAAACTAGGGGTGAAATGAATCTGCATTTGAAATTATAACCAAAGGGAGGGGGGCTGTTTGTATGGTACGTTTTCTTTACGCTATGCAACATTTCTTGCGAAAAACTCTTTTGTCAATAGGGAAACGGCATGGTATGTTGTTCGAAACAGTAGTTTTGGGGATTGGGAAAGGTCCCCTGATTGAATTGGGAAGACTCCTGTCAGCTTTGGGAATGGTACCCTTTTGGGGAGGTAGTTAATGGAAAAAAAACGCTGGTTGTCCAGTCTGATCTGGATCTAGACTGTTTGCCCATGGATAACAAGCCTAGCCCATGGACTAAAAGGTCAACAAAAATGCAAGGGAAATTATCATGATAGCCAAGATGTTGTACCTATTTACACATATTTCAAGTTCAATGTTAAAATCAGGAAAGTGTTTATTTCAATATTTGATTAATTATCCAATGTCTAAGGACAAAAAATTATTGTCATACTAGTCAAATCAGGTTTTGAAACTTGATTGTGTATATTATGCTTATAGCATTTAAGTTTCATAATGACCAAATAGACCATTGTTTAACTTAAGTCCAATTTTGTCAATCATTTTCAATTGAAGGGCAATATCTTGGATGTAAATGACAAGATCTGACTGCTTATGTAACTTAGCTCAAAATGATTTTAAATCTTGTACAATATTTTAGAAAAAAATTACCTTTATAATCTGCTTGTATCATTGACAACAGCAAAGATCTAAATTTTGTTCCATTAATTTCTAATGCTGCAAGTTTATCACAAATGAAAGCTCCGGTCTTCGCAAAATCCCTGTCCGAAGTGAATTTTGTATACACAATTTCCACAACACGTTTGATATCTTCGTCGCTCGAAGCGGCAGTTTCTGCAAGGTGGTAAAGATTATCAAGTTCTTCATCGCTCACGTCTAATCTGAGGCTTTCTAAGATATGTTGTATATCACTAATACTCTCCTGTCTGGAGGGAGGCTCTTTCTTCGTCGAAGTTCCATTCTCTGTGATCTAAAACGAGACAAACAAATTTCCATTTATTTCCTTTTGACTTTTAACTCTTTAATCCTTGCAGATGGCTGATCAGGATCTACACTGTTCTCACATGCTATACCCTTATTATATGGAGTAAAAGGTTATTTGATTATTGAAACATCACTTATTAACTGTATCAATATGACTGCACCAAACAAATCCTTTTTTTTACATTCTTGCATCCAAACCTGCCACAAAAATTAAATGGACTTGTCAAGCACTGTTGAAACCAGTTACCGTAAAACCCTATGTTTTCGGGCATCTGAAAATAATTATTTTTTTCTTGGACGAAATCTTAGGGTCATGAAAAAATAATTATAAAAATCACGGCTGAAAACTTAGGATATTGTCCGCGTCACCGACTATCCGAATACTGGTACAGTATACATGAGTATTTATGAAATGCGTAACGTAACTTAACGTATTTTGTACAAGTCTTCGGGGAAAAATAATAATTTTTCTAGCTGAACAAATATTTAGAGACAAGAATTTTCATTTGAAGAAAGATAGTCCGAACATTTAGACACATGTACATTAATTGACACGTCCATAAATGTAAGCCTAGAATAAGTGAACACATGCCAGACGCTTCTACCTTTGAAATTTCTGTTTACCTTTGTCAAGCAATTAACTCCATAGTTGCTAAATAAACATCCTATTGTTGTATAATTTACATTGCCAAAAGAATTGTGATGGTTGTCATAGATAAGAGTGCAATAGATTAGTTGCAAACTGCTAATTCGGCAAAGTGCCGGTACTGCAGATACAAACACAACCTGATCAGAAATTAGTAATAATTATACCAGATACGCTATCAATCAAACAATCGCAGTCATAGAAATTAGGATTAAAATTTCCGAGCAAGTCGGGCTGGTAACTTGGCAATTTTCACTAGCCCGAAAGAAAATTTACTAGCCCGAAATAAATTATGTTTAAATATACATTTTAGTCTAAAAACTGCTGAGATAAAACACATAAATGTCATTCAACATCCCCTTTAGAGAAAAAATCAGGCTATTTTCCCCCAAAATTATAAGGCATAGGCTAGGAAGTAGAAACAATTTCATTCTCTAGAAAAAATATAAAAGAGGCAAAATTTCATATCCTGGATTTGACGGAAACAATGTTCCGTGGCTTCTAAGTATGTGAAATCTGGCCATATATGGGTTTCTTCTTGTTTTGCACCAGTTTGTTCTGTAGCCCTGCTGATTTCAATCTGGTATAGAACAGGTCTGGTGTGTTTTACAACTTTCATCCGTCGACCGCGTTAAAAATTAGTTTGGGTGGAAATTCGCCGCGATTATGTTCTTCCTATCTGGGGAATTCCCCGGTGTTTTGCCCTGATTTGCGGCGATAATTCTGCAGCAATTCTTGCGTTCATCGTCAACAGTTTAGCTTTCCCATTTAATTACGGGGGATCTTGGTGAAAAATCTTTTGAGAGAGGAATGTTATTTTTCTATTAAAATGTATTTTTTAAAGTAAATGTTCTTTCTTTATCCAATTTGAACGCTACATGGTATCAAAATAATAAATGAAAAAAGTTTAGTCGCGATTCGTCTGCATTTTAAAAAAATATAATAAGTATATTGTTTCTCTTTGTTTGCGAAACTTCTGTGAAATTAGCGAGTGTCTTAATAATTATAACAACTTTTCAATGTGCCGAGCATGATTTTATTAGCCACTCGCCGACTTTTTCAAACTGACATGAATTAATCAATAGCTTAATTGACAGTGCTTACCTGTCTGGGCCTAATTACTCCATTGTCTGGGGCATATTAATCCATATTAAACACCAATTATCAACAGCTTTGTTGAATGCCTAACAAATATGACACGCTACTCAACGACAAATCAACTCTTCTATGAGCATTTAGATGTAATGCTCGTTTATAAAAAAAATATTTGTGGCAGGCAAATGCTATAAATTTCCAGCTTGTTTTGCTTATACAACCATACTTTTTTCCAGCGATCTTCAATTTTTGGCTGAGTGTTGACAAATGAGTCAATCTCTTGTAAATCAAAAATGCCGCTGTATTATCACATTTTTCTTTACTCAGCCCGGCAACTTTGATCTCGAAAAAAATCAATACTACTCATCGGTGTTGTTCTTTGATGTGAATAAACAGCAGTGACCATGAAATATACAACGCTGATCATACAGGCGTTCAAACAGGTGTTTACTGCTCTTAAATAAATTATAAAGATGTTTTAGGAAGGGATTGGAAAAAAGCTGAAGATGGGAATTTATACATGTAGCTATTGGTCTCTTATATTTTCAACGGTTATTAATTTTCTCATAGAACTTAGTAATCATATTTATTATCAATTTAGCGCAAATTACACGTTGATAAAAGCGACAGATTTCTGAATGAAATAAGCGGCTCAAAAGTGTGTTTACAAACCTGAAAATGAAAGTACAATGATTTTTCAACGATCTGAATCTTAGAAGCCTGTCAGGCTAGTAAATTTGGAATTTTTACAAGCCCGAGAGAAAATCTACTAGTTTATTGCTGTCGGGCTAGCGCTAATTTCGACCACTGCAATCGGCTGATTTAGAAATGAAATCAACCTAGTTTGTTGACAGGTTGCATTTATTTGTAATACAGCGTCAATCGATTTTTGAGCAGTGCGCACCGTTTCAAGTTGACGTCGGCGTCTTTGATGTTAAATACACAAGCATCATTGACATTTTAGATCAAAACAAGCAATTAACAGGTGTTCATAGCAGTTGTAAATCTGATTATTTTAGTCAATGTACATGTAACAATTCTTGGATATTTAAGGGGCAAGTATTCGCATAAATAAAAACACACATCGTTCATTTTATTTCAAAACCTAAATCATCGGACAATGATGTATACAGTTATTGCCAAGTTCTATCTTTAATATCAAAATCAAAACCAAGGTTTACAAATATATTTTTTATTACAAATCTAATAAAAACAGACGAATTTAGAATTGAAAATGCTGGCCAAAAACATAGGGTTAGCGAAAAAATTGCCGATTTTTAGTGGCCAAATTTTTAGGGTCATTAAAAAAATATTTTTTTTTAAAAGACCGTGGCCGAAAACATAGGGTGGCCAAAAACAAAGGGTTTTTACGGTAGGTATTTCAAAGCAGGCAAAGAAGCAATCACTTCTGCAGAGGGAAACCCATGCATGCAGGTGATGTAGCGTCATTAACGTGTAGCATTGGTAGCTCAATTTGTAGAGCGACGTCGCAGTAAGCCGGAGGTCCAAGGTTCAAACCCTGGTCGAGTCCTACACATTTTCTCCCTCCTGTTTCATTTGGTGGCCAGTGTAAATTGATTTACCTTTGGAGCTCTACTGGGGGAAGCATTGGCTGGGGTAGTCGCTCCGAACCTGCATTGTGTAGACACTTGCCTATTTAGTGGCTTGTCTTATTTAGAGGGGAGGAATGTAGTAGAGTTCCTCACAGGTAGCCTTGGTAGCTCAATTGGTTGAGCTATGGCATGATAAGCCTGAGGTCCGAGGTTCGAATCCTGGTTGAGGACTATGCCTTATTCTCATCGATTCGGGATTTCCCATCGATTCGTGACGTCATAAAATGGCCAGAATCGCCGCTCGTGCGCTGTAATTTTCGTCCGAGTACTAGGCAAGTTTCACTGTGAGCAGTTTCCAACGCATTAAGAACAATAAGCATGCGAACTTAGCATGTAACCCCTCTAAATATCAAATTATATTTGCCTAAATTACAATTTCCTTTAGAAAATTACTGTTTTGTCCCAAATTTCACTAAAAAGCAACATTCGCCCGCTTCTGTTTTAACACTGCCATTTTCAAGGGAAATCACTGTGAATAGTTTTCCAATAAAACGACCTTGAACTACGTCACAGTTCATAAAGTATGTGTCATAGAGCGGAACGTAGTCCAATTAAAAGCCAATTATGAAATGCTTAACTGGGCGCAGTATGACAAGTGCGAACAATGGCATTCTGTACGAAAATCCGGGTAGTTAGACGACGCATAGAACATTCCTATG